>JAUTXW010005259.1:600000-1182500 GCA_030620095.1 Kuschelorhynchus macadamiae | reverse complement strand
GAGAGAGAGAAATATTATTTTATATATAGTAAGGTGTATATGTATGTCTGCATGTTTAATTTATTTTTATAATTTTATTGTTTTTCATTTTAGGTGTCATTTTGGTGCTCTGTGGCTAAAAAACTTGATTCAGGTTCACGCCGGAGTGCTGATATCAAACCCAAAGCTGGCCGAACTGTTTTCAGGGCCTCTAAAATGCATACATGGGAGAATAAACATGCAAACGTCGCTCAACAGGTTGAGGGGCAAATTAGAGCTGCTAGTTCCTCAAGTTAGTGTCAGTAAAGATGTTGAAAACAATGAGGATGATGATGCACTACTTGTTTTCAACGATAAAGGTAATATTAAATAAAATCCAATTGTTTAAGACTTAACTTTTTCTAACCTAGAATGTTTAATAAAAAATGTGATATGGTAAGCATAGTATATACTGCCCAGTATTATTGGTATGTGTTTCAATGGTGTTCTCAACAATAACGTTAAAGACTGTCAGATAAATAAAGATGATTATTATTATTATTAATTTAAGCCGGTTGTTAAGCTTACTTTTTGATTCAGCAATGGGTATATTTACGGTTTTGTACGGTATAGGTAGTGTTTTTGACCAGTTTAGTCTTTTGTCGAAAATTATTCCTAAACATTTGGTATGGTCTGCCCAGTTCACTTCAATATTAATTTAAATTTTTTTATTGGTTTTGAAATTCTTGATTTAGAAAAGAAGACTGTGTGAATTTTGAAGATTTGTTTTGGCATCACAGTCAAGTTCAAGATGGCGACAAGTGCAGATCTGCTGTTGGCAGAGCTAAATAAAATCAACAAAAAAGATATTATTCAAGCATTAGTTGGGGGTAGCGGTAGGTACTCCTCCTGGGACAGACCTATCAGGGAAGATGAATCAATCCCTGCCCTTCGCGAGATTCCAGGAGCTTTCTGACCCGGAAAGCTGGCACCTGCAAGGGTCCCTTATTCAGGGTTACGAACGAAGTCCACAACGGCCGCAATGGCGGAGAAGAAGATCTTCGGCACGGCAGAGCGGGCGGATGTGGCAGCCCCGTTTTTAGGGATAGTATAAAAACCCCCACCGCAGCGTCTGACCCAGAGTGGGCGGCTGCAAACAGCGGCGGATCCTCATGTCAGAGGCGGCTGAACTTCACACTCACCAAGACGTCTGGCCAACGTGGTGTTTCATGGCTAAACCCCTCTCAGATGCACACAGAGCAATACCGATGGCCCCCAGTTCCCAGCGGTTCGACTAACCAGTTTTCGAACGGGGGGTGCTAAGAATCCCTGGGTTAGATCAGGCTGCCAACTATATATAGCTACCTACAACGCAAGAACATTGGGAAATGAAGAAAGATTAATAGAACTGGAATATGAGCTTAACAAGATAAAATGGGACGTCCTGGGAATACCAGAAGTAAGAAGAAAAGGAGAAGACTGCCTCAGACTAAATTCTGGTCATCTCCTTTTTTACAAAGGAAGCGAACAGAATACTAATGGCGGCGTGGGAATCCTGGTGAACAAACGGTTGTCCTCTAACATTAAAACTTTGAAAGCCATTTCAGAAAGAGTTACCTACATCACCTTGAGAATAAATTCCAACATAACTATAAAAATCGTCCAAATCTATGCCCCAACGAGCAGCCACGATGATGATAAAGTTAATGCACTGTACGAAGAAATATCGAGATGCCTTTCAGAAAACAAAACGAAACACACATTGGTCATTGGAGATTTCAACGCAAAAATAGGAAGCACAGTGAACGAATCAAAATACGTCGGCCCTTTTGGGCTTGGTACGAGGAACGAAAGAGGCGAGATGCTAGCCAACTTTCTGGAAAAAGAGCAACTTTACGTAACGAACACCTTCTTTAAAAAAAGAATTAACAAAAAGTGGACCTGGACAAGCCCAAATGGAAGAACTAAGAACGAGATAGACTATGTACTTTCACACGACAAACACATTATTCAAGATGTCGATGTCCTCAATTCCTTCACAACCGGTAGTGACCACAGACTTGTAAGGTGCAAAATCCTTATAAATGGAAAACTAGAAAGAGCCAAGAAATTCAGCAACAAACTTAAGCCTTTAGACGCGAGCACACTGAAAGAACGCAAAGAAGAATATATGCAGCAACTAACAGAACAACTGAGAAATACATCACCACAAATCGAAGAAAATATCAACGAAGCGAACACTAGAATAACACTAATAATAAAAAAAACAGCTAAAAGTAACATGACACTAAGAGCAAAAAGAAGAGATAAGTTGACAGAAAAAACAAAACAGTTACTGGAAAAACGAAGAGATCTCATAAAATCGAACAAGAGAGACACGGTCGAATACGCAGAAGTCAACAAAACTGTAAGGAGAATGGCGAAACAAGACATTAGAGAACATCAGGAAGAACAAATTGAGAAAATTATAGAGCAAAACAGAGGCATAAAAATATTTAAGAAGGAGAATGCACACAAAAAAGAGATCAACAAGCTGATAGACAAAGATGGCAACATGGCAGAAGTTAGGCAACAAATACTGAAAGTCACGGAAAACTTTTATACGGATCTGTATGAATCAAAAGCCGACGAAGAAACCTTGAGATTATCAAAGGAAGATAAGCGAAGAATACTTAACATTGGCTCAGAAGAGCTGCCAGACATCGAAATCGAGGAAATTGAAAAAGCCATGAAACAAATAAAAAACGGAAAAGCCGCAGGACAAGACGACATCCTACCGGAAATGCTGAAGGAGGGAGGACCGCCGCTTATGAAAGAACTCAAAAAACTCTTTAATAAATGCCTCATCCAAGGAACGATACCGACCGACTGGGAGACCGCTATAGTTGTACTAATATACAAGAAAGGAGATCCTAGCAATTTAGAGAATTATAGACCAATAAGTCTTTTATCTCAAATATACAAACTATTCATGAGAATAATAACTAATCGACTTGACATGAAGTTCGAAACCTACCAACCTAAAGAACAAGCGGGCTTTCGGAAGAACTATAGCACAATTGAACATCTTCACACAGTCAGAATACTCATAGAAAAGGCGACAGAATACAATATCACAGTCTGGATGGCTTTTGTCGACTTTCGAAAAGTTTTCGATACAGTAGAATTCTGGGCAATTGAAAGAGCTATGAAAAACGCAAGAATAGTTCACAGATATATCAACATACTACACGAAGTCAACGACCGATCCAAATTGAAGATAAGGCTCCACGAAGATACCAATGAGGTGAAAATAAACAGAGGAGTTAGACAAGGCGACATAATCTCACCCAAACTATTTACCTTGGTATTGGAGGTCGTCTTCAAGAATCTGCACTGTTAAAACAGGGGACTTAACATATCTGGAGAAAGACTCAACAACCTCAGATTTGCCGACGATATCGCCCTTTTTGCCGAAGATGAAACGGAATTGAAAGAAATGCTCCAGGAGTTACAACAAGGGGCACAATATGTCGGTTTAGAAATGAACACCTCAAAAACAAAATTTATGACGAACGTGCAAACAATTAATAATACAATATCCCTACAAGGACAAGAAGTGGAAAAGGTAGATTCATACGTATATCTGGGGCAAGAAGTCACAATCGGAAAAATTAACCAAGAACTGGAAGTCATTAGAAGAATACATCTGGGATGGGCGGCTTTTGGCAGACTAAAACACATCATTCAGTCAAGACTACCTTTAAAACTGAAGTGCAGAGTCTATAATGAATGTATCCTTCCAACAACGACATACGGCTGCGAGACATGGGTTCTTACCAAGAAAATTCTCAACAAACTACAAGTTCACCAGCCTATAATTTCCAAAGTCTTTGAGAGGTGTTTAGCGAATAGAATTGCTGACTTTTTTGAGAGCAATGGGATCTTTTCGGAGTTCCAGTATGGATTCAGGAGGGACCGAAGTACTGGCCTGGCGGTCCTTGACCTTGTCATGAGCATACAGGGTGCACTCGAACGATCTGAATATATCTATGCTAATTTTTGTGATCTAAGCAAAGCTTTTGATTGTGTCTGTCACAATCTATTATTGCAAAAGCTAAAAATGTATAAATTTAATGACAATAGCATAGCACTGATAAAATCATATCTTCATGGGAGAATGCAGCGAGTGAGATTCGGGGGAGAGCAATCGACTAGCCTGCCGGTAACTGTTGGGGTTCCTCAGGGATCTGTATTGGGCCCCTTACTTTTTCTCATCTACATAAATGACCTACCCATTGCTGATCCTGGGGTCTAAGGAGGATAAGGAGGTGGCACAGAGCAGAGCAAATGAGGCATTGTCAACAGCCGAAAGATGGTTGTCATCTAATTTGCTCTTTTTAAATACCGGCAAAACTAATACAATGTTTTTTGCTATGAGGCAACTATCCGAGATTGACCTAGGCAAAGGTGTAAAGTTTCTAGGGGTGCATTTGGACCCTAGACTTAAATGGGACATACATATTGATAAACTCTGTAGAAAACTAAATACAAATATCTTTGTTGTAAGAAATCTGGCAAACTGTGTATCGGGTGATGTCTTGTGGCAGGCTTATCATGCTCTTATTCATTCGCACTTGACATTTGCCTTGATTTCTTGGGGACATGCAGCTGAGGCTATTCGTGTGTTTGGCTTGCAGAGACGGGCCTTGAGAGTTCTGGCGGGACTGAATTATGCGGACGACTGTAGATGTGCTTTTATAGACTTAAAAATACTTACCTTTCCATCCATATATATCCTAGAAAACTTATCATATATAAAGAAAAACCTTCACACCTATAAAAGGCACACAGATGTACACAATCACAATACCAGAGGTAAGGATAGCCTTTTGCCAGGATATTGCCGTTTGAAAAGGTGTCAGAGTGGCCCGTGTTACCTAGCCATTAAATTTTTCAACAAATTACCATCTCAGATAATAGATCTCCCCTTTAGTGAATTTTATAAAGCGGTCAAGAAATTGCTACTTCTCAATGCTTTCTACTCATATGAAGAGTTTCTAAACTATAAATTTTAATGTGTTTATTTTTTGTGTCTTTTATGTTTGTTTTCAAAATGTAACATTGTAATAAAATAACTAATGCTAGTGCTCAATACTTTTTAAAATCTTTATTTTAACTATAAACTTTAATATTTTTATTCTTTGTAAGTGTTCTTTATTAAGTTTGAAGTAAATGAAGTTTGAATACAAGATGTAAAAAAGGTGTACAATCCATCAATCTGGCTCTAAGGTGGCTGTGTAAATAGATATCGCTTCCCGAAGGGACACAAACAGGAAAATCTCCAGGAAGTTAATCTAAATTTTCAACCACCGGCCTCCCTTGCCCCTAGAGATGGTCTCGCCGATAACGTGTAAGTTAAGCAATGACTACGAAATAAAAACATTATCTATGTGCCATATTAATGTCAGAAGTCTTAGGAACAAGCTATCTGAATTTGAACTGCTCCTGCATTCGTTGGGCACTCCGGCAGTGGTCTGTGTCACAGAAACTTGGTGTGATACTGACGAAATTTCCTTAATTAATACTGACTTTTACCAGCTAGCGGGTTCTTTTTGTAGATCTTCTTTAAATTCAGATTCATTTATTGGTAATAATACAAAGCTTTTACACGTCAAGTACAAAAATACAAATTGCAAAATATATGTCCAAGAAAAACAGTTATACAACATAAAATTAAAATATTAGGACCATTAAAACTATACATAAGATACAATCACTTAATAGAACTCACAATAAAATAATACAATTATAATAAAGATTAAAACTACATTAAATCACTGAAGTTGTTATTGAGATACTCATCAAATGAATAAAAAGCTTTTAGCAAAAAGTAGTTTTTTATTTTGGTAATAAACTGTCTATCTTCCAGAGCTCTTACATGATCTAGAAGTACATTAAAGAATTTTACACAGTAGTAATCAGTTCCCCTTCTAGTCCTCACAAGCCTGTGGAAGTGAGGGAGTATGTTATGTCGATTTCGGGTTAAGTATTCATGTATGTTAGAGTGAGCACAGAACAGTGACATGAGAGTGATATAAATGTAAGTATATTTAGATCTCTAAACCTTTGGCGACAGTAGTCGTGCCTTCCAAGACCTGAGATAGCACGCACACACCTGCGTTGGATTCTAAAAACATTGCTTGCATGTGTAGAATGTCCCCAGTTTAGCACCGCATATGACATGGTTGATCCAAAATACCCATGATAGGCCGCCATCAACCCTAAATGGTTTGATGGTCCTCTGAAGAAACTTATTGGCCAAAAGAACAAATTCTACAAGAGATACAAGCGTACTAAGTTGGAATCCGATTACCGAATATATTCCGATCTCCGTAAGGAAGCAAAATATCGAACAGATATGTGTTATCTTCTGTTTGTTTCTAAAAATGAACATTTAATACCTGAAAATATAAAAAGTTTTTGGTCCTTCGTAAAAAACCTTCGTAGAGATTCATCACTTCCTTCAACTATGAAGTATCAAGGCAAAAGTCTTCACTCCCCATCAGACATTGCAAAGGGCTTTGCCGAACACTTTGTGGACCAGATGGAGTCGATCGAGTCCGCTGAGCATCTGTCCAATCACCATTTCACATGCGAAGAGGTAGCCACAAAGCTGAGACTGCTGGATTCAAATAAATAAATAAATAATAAATAAATAAATGCTTTATTGTCAAAAAAATTTTACAATTTTGTGGACAAAGCTGTTGTAAAAAAAAATAGTTTACAAACATCAAAATTAGCAAACAAAACAAAACAAAAACACATCATAAATATTATAGAAAAATAATATTTAAATCAAGAATTTAGAATATTAATATAATAGAATCCTAAAAGAAGTACATTAGAAATGTACTTTGTCAGTCGTACTATGTTATAAACATTTTCATAAATATAATGTAAAAAAAATAAAAAAGCAAAGTAAAAAATAAAAAATAAAAAAGTACGAAACAATTATAAAAATACATATACAAAATTCGGTAAAAATGGTTGGTAATGGCAACTATCACACTAGGGGTTCATAAGGATAAATTTATGTGTTGTAAAACTCGTTCACGGTGTAGAAGGCGCTTTCCAGTAAGAATGATTTCAAAGCCTTGCGAAATGAAGTCAGAGATATTATGGATTTGATGTTAAATGGCAGGTGATTATGCATTTTTTTTGCATTGTAGATTACTGATCTTTTAATTAACTCTGAGTGTGGGGTTGGAAGATAGAGATCGTGCTCAGTGTTTCTGAGAGGGTAGTTGTGAGAAGGTCTCTCTAATAGAGATTCCAAAATGAATAAGCAAGGAAGGGTTAGTATTTTATATCTTTTAAAGAAATCTCGGCAGTGAGTTCTACTGTTAAGTCTCAGTAGGTAACGAACAGCTCTTTTTTGTAGTATAAAAATTCGATCAAATTGAGTCGCACAACATGTACCCCAGAATGGAATACCATATCTGAGGTGCGACTCAACAAGAGCAAAATAAACAGTTCTAGAGGTAGAAAAGCTAAGCTTCTCGGAAACACATCTTAACGCAAAGCAAGCAGAACCCAACTTCCTTGATAATGCGTCGATATGTGGATCCCATTTTAAAGAATCATCTACAAGAAGCCCTAGAAATTTTACAGAGTTTACGACATCAATAGTGGTGCCATTAAGGTCAAAAGGTTGCAGCGTGTTTTTATAAGACAAGACTTTCGTTTTAGAGATGTTCAAACATAGGAGATTAGAATCGCACCAGGATTTAATGGTGATTAGGTCATTAGATACAATCCTATGTAGGTCCGTGACATCTGGGTGGCTCCACGTAAAGCTGGTATCGTCCGCAAAGAGACATATTTTTCCACTAATGTTTAAATTAGCCATGTCGTTTATGAACAGAAGAAACAAGATAGGGCCTAGTACCGAGCCTTGAGGCACTCCATATTCCATTGGCCTACAAGAAGACATCCTGTTGTCAACTTTCACAACTTGATTTCTGTTGCTAAGATATGACTTAAACCAATCGAGAGGAGCCCCTCTAAATCCATAGTACTGCAGCTTGTTAGTTAATATATTATGATTCACACAATCGAAAGCTTTGGAAAAATCACAGAAAATTGTTGCCGTAGCGTGATGGTTGTTTAGGCTGGAGTAAACTCTATTAAGAAGGGAAAACATGGCATCGCTTGTGCATTTATTACTTAAAAATCCAAATTGATGCTTTGTAAGTATTTCATATTTAGACAGAAATGATAAAAGCCTTTTTTTACCCAATTGGGCGATAGTTCGAAGCTTCCTCTGAAACACCTCCTTTGTGAAGAGGTATGATTATTGCAGTTTTAAGGCAGCTTGGAAAAGTACCATTTTGGAAAGACATATTTATCAAAGCAGTCAGATGCTCTAGAGTGCACTCCGGCAGACTTGAATACATTCTTAAAGTAAGCCCATCAATTCCCGAGGAAGATTTATTTTTGATATCATTAATTGTACTGCGAAGTTCTGATAAAACTACTGGTGAAAAGAAGAAACTGTGCAGGTTTACCTATGATTAGAGAGATATGAAATTGGGTCATTAGATTGACATCATAAGTGTGAGAGTCCCAGTCAGTTATTTGACATAGGTGTTTGAAATTAATGAAATTTCTAACCGAAAAAATACGGCCTACTTGTCTAGAGGAATTTTTGGCTTTGGATGTAATTGAAAATTTTGTGAAAATTGCTTCATGATCGGAGAAACCTGGACTTAAGACATTACATTCGACGGAGCTAGGATCGAAAGAAGACACAACGTAATCTATAGTACTGGCACTTGTCTTAGTAATTCTGGTTGGTGAGTTGACGTGCATGGCAATTCCTAATGACTCAAAGATGGACTGAAGACATTCCTGAGCAGCACACACACTGGAAAAGTCAATATTGAAATCGCCACATAAGATTAATTTGCTTTTTACAGGAAGGGACGCGAGCAAACTTAGAAGGTTATGGCAGAATAATTGCATATCAGCATCAGGTGTTCTATAAACACAAATAATATAAAGGTCATAAGTATTGTGATAAACGATAGAAAATTCAAATACTTTTTCAGATAATAAATGATTATACTTTGATATTTCGGAAAAATCGTTGTTTAAAGACATTATCATGGTGCCTCCATGAGTTAAATTAGTTCTATTAAATCTGGCAATTGTGGTATAGTTTTTAATAAAAACAGGTTGATTGATATTTAGCCAGTGCTCAGTGATGGCAATGACTTCTGGAAAATTTAGCTCTTCTAACAAAAGATATAATTCGTCTGTTTTATGTCTTAAGGACTGAATATTAAGAAAAAAAAGATTAAAATTACTATTGGTCAATTTTCTAGAGGGTGCTAGATCCTCTTTTCGCCTCATATTGACTAAAAATTTTTACTTTTTGATGGTGAACCACTAGAATAATATTTACCAGTACTTTCACGAATTTTTTGGAGCCGTAAAATTTTTTCCGTCTGTCTGCGGTCCCGACAATATTCCACCCTTGTTTTTGCAGAACTGTCCTTCTTTGGTTGAACCGCTTCGTCATTTATTTCAGGTGGTCTTTGACAGTGGCTATTTCCCTACTTATTGGAAACAATCCAACTTGGTTCCAATTTTCAAGTCCGGTGATCGTACAGCCATTGAAAACTACAGAGGCGTTTCATTGTTGTCTGCTATTCCAAAGCTTTTCGAATCTATTCTAACAGATGAGATATTTCAAACTTATAGGAGAAATATTATTCCTGAACAACACGGCTTTTTTAGAGAACGCTCTACAGCAACCAACCTTGCACTTTTTCAAAACTTTGTAATCACATCAGTGGAGGATGGAAAGCAGGTGGACGTCATTTACACTGATTTATCGAAAGCTTTCGATAGTGTCTGCCATCGTCTTCTGCTTAAGAAGCTGCAGGAAATGGGAATTTCTGGTTATTATCTGAAGTGTATCTCTTCCTATCTCACCGAGCGTCTCCAGCAGGTTACTGTTGGCGGTGCAGTGTCCCATTCTTTTATCGTGACTTCAGGAGTGCCTCAGGGTTGGGGGTGCACTTGGGACCGATTCTGTTCCTGCTTTTTATTAATGATGTTTCTAGCTGCTTCAAGTCTTCCAAGTTTTTACTGTATGCTGGTGACTTGAAGTTTTTCACAGCTGATGATGACAAGAGTGAATTACAGGCCGATCTAGACCGGTTGTTGACCTGGTGTGACAAAAATTACCTTAACTTAAACATCAATAAATGTAAGGTACTAAGATTCTACACTTGCCATAATCCAAACTCAACCTCATACACGATGGAGGACATTGGTCTTGAGGTGGTATCATCAATGAATGACTTGGGAGTTATTTTCCAGAGTGACCTGTCTTTCAACTTGCACATTGATAACATCGTGCTCAAGGCATTTCGAATGCTTGGCTTCATTAGACGAAACACCCGTCATATCACGGACACAAAGGCAATAATGTGAGTATATACATCCTTGGTACGCAGTCCACTGGAGTATTGTTCAGGAATCTGGTCTCCCATTTGTGCAACATTGGCAGGATCGAGCGGGTGCAGAATAAGTTTGCCAAATACCTTCTTTACAAATTCCATTTTCCTTATAAGGATATCTCTTATAAGACAAGAAGGTTGTTGTGTGGGTTAAAGAGCCTGGAGCAAAGGAGGAAAGAGCAGCAGCTTATATTCTTATACAAAATAATAAACAATTTGGTGGACTGTGAGTGACTTGTTGAGGCAATAACATATAGAATTCCGGCTAGGAATACCAGGCATTCTCAGTTGTTTTTCGAAGTGCGGCACCAAACCAACTATGGAACCACGGCTTTCGTTGATAGACTTGTTAAAAACTATAATAGGAATTTTGAGCATTATGATATTTTTAACTGTTCATTATCATCTCGTTTAAAGTATTCTTTGTCATCGGTTATTGTATAAGTAATGCTTGTTTTTTTTTTATATTTTTTGTATTTGGTTTATTGTAGTTTGTAGTTTTATCTTGTTTTTGTCTTTTAATTTGTATACAGTATTTAACATTGACGTACCATTTAGGTTTTTTAAATCTGTAGTGTACTTGACACAATAAATAAATAAATAAATAAATCAATGTAACCTTGCACCCGTGGAGGTGGTGTGTTGATTGCCGTTAAAAAGACTATTATCAGCAAATGTTTGCCATCTTCACCGGACATTGAGCAACTTTTTGTGTTACTAGAAGCTGGCAAAAGTAAGCTACTAGTATGTACAGCATACTGTCCTCCGAAGTCACCTGCTGAAACATATGTACTATTTAGTAGTAGCCTTGATGCAATTACCGAGGATTTGGATGCTGATGTGTATATTGCTGGTGACTTCAACCTCCCTCACTGCGAGTGGGGAAAACTTGATATGGGTTCTACTGCTGAGGCTGGTCTAGGTGCCCCTCCGGCTGAGGTGGATTCAATACTTGTCATGTCAAACTTGTGCTCCTATCATAACTTATACCAGTGTAATACAAATAAGAATTCTTTGGAGTCAATCTTGGACCTTATATTGGGAACCGACCCAAACATTCGGGTGAGGGTGTCTGATGCACCCCTTGTACCTTCCGATGGCTACCATCCACCACTGGTTTTCGATGTCAGATTGCCAAATGTAAACAATGAAAATGAGTTAATTGGTGAAGACTATTACAGGGACTTTGATTCAACTGATTATCCTGGTTTTATTGATTTTTTGAGTCATATCAACTGGGATGGCCTACTTGCCGATAAACCCTTGGATGTTTTGCTTGACATATTTTATGATGTACTTTGGCAGTTGATGTTTATGTGCCTCTTAAAAGGTTTTCTAAAAGGAACTTTCCCAGATGGTTTGATCATAACCTTAAAAATATTGTGATCCAGAAAAAGAGTGCTCATAGGCAGTTTCAGATTACTCGTCTTCATTCGGACTACTTAGAGTTTTCTAGACTCAGAGCAGAGTGCAAGAGACTAACCAGGTTGGCTTATAGGGATTATATATATACAATGTTGAATCGGCCTTAAGAACAAATGTTCGCAAATTTTGGAGCTTTGCCAACTCTAGGAGGAAGGTGCCTGGTATACCTGGTGAACTCACTTATAATGATAGAAAGAGCAGCTCTGGAATTGAAATTGCAAACCTCTTTGCTGACTTTTTTTCAAGTACTTACTCCAGCAACTCGGGTGATGTATCTAAAATTGTTTTACCTCCTTATAATTATAATAACAATATCTCTTCCCTTAATATATGCATTTCAGATGTTTATACTAGATTAAATAATCTGGATGTCCGTAAGGGTCCTGGACCTGATGGAATCCCTCCATGTTTACTCAAACACTGTAGTTTTATCTTAGCCAGACCCCTTTGCTTTATCTTTAATCTATCACTTAGTTCTGGCTGCTTTCCTTCTCGTTGGAAGATTAGTTTTCTTACCCCTATTTACAAATCAGGTGACCGGTCAAGTGTTACAAACTATAGACCCATAAGCATTTTGAGCACTATCCCTAAATTGTTTGAGACTTTTGTTTGTGACCACCTTTCTTCCATACTGGGTAAGGACTTGATCAACCAACAGTATGGGTTCCGCCCGGGGTCTTCGACTGAGCTCAATCTGCTCACTTACAGTAATTATTTGTTGAAGGCCTTGGAGAGTGGGTGTCAGGTTCTTTCCATTTACACTGACTTCTCCAAGGCTTTCGATCGCGTTAATCATAAAATATTGATTCACAAACTGAGGGCTCTGGGTGTCGGTGGTTCTCTTTTGGAGTGGTTAAATAGCTACTTGACTGGTCGCCTTCGGCGGGTTCGCGTTCAGGGTTACACATCTAAAGATATTGAAGTTCAATCCGGTGTTCCACAGGGATCCCATCTGGGGCCCCTGTTATTTAAGGTGAAGAGACACATTTGGAGAGTGTTCTAATGAGGAATGTTATCGTTGACAGCCTACCACACAGTTGGGATACGTGTTTTTCCCATGAGAGCTTCGAATCCAAAATAACTCCAAGAAATTTCACGTGATCATCACATGGTACAACTGAAGCAGATGTTCGGAGAGAAAAGTTCATGTTTTGGGTCTTAGAAGCAGTAAGACTAAGTCCGTTAGCCAGAAACCATATTATGAGTATATCTGACTGTGTATCATTAATCATGGTTGTAATTCGCCAGGGGTCAGATGGATGATACTTAATGGTGTTGGTCGTATCGTCTGCAAATAGAATAATTTTTGACTCATCTGAAAGTTGTTTAGGTCATTAATATAGATTAGGAACAATAAAGGACCTAAAACCGAGCCTTGCGGTACTCCATGACTAATTTGTTGCTCTCTCGACACATTCCCATTGCATGAAACATACTGAGTACGGTTACTGAGGTAAGATTTAACAAGTACTATACTACTGGGGTCAATGTTGTAGTAGGAGAGTTTGTCACATAATATGTTATGTGAAACACAGTCAAAAGCCTTGGTTAAATCGAAAAATTGTGCAAAGGTGTCCATCCCCTCCTCCATACCCTCAGTTATGTAATCTAGAAGGTTATTGATGGCCAAGGTAGTTGATTTCTCGTTACGGAAACCATACTGACTCTGATGGAAAAAGTTTTTTTTTCAAAGAAATCATTTATTTGATCTTTTAGAATAGTCTCAAATATTTTAGATAGTATAGGTAAAAGAGATATAGGACGATAGTTTGTGGGGTCACTAGGAGACCCTTTATTCTTAAAAATTGGCACCACTTTGGCTCTTTTGAGAGAGGATGGGAATATTCCTTCAGTTATACAGTGATTTATTAGTTTAGTTAGGGGCAGAATTATGAGGTTCTTCAATGTTTTAACAATTTTTGTATTAATATCGTAGCAATCATTGCTTTTACTATTTTTTAAATTTAATATTTTAGTTCTTACTTCGTTAAAGGTGGTTTTTTTAAACATGAATTTCATACCATGATTATTATTATGACTGTTGTCAGGTAGAAAATCTAGAAATGACTTAGGTGAAGGAGGTAGTTGTTTGAGAACCTCGTCTGCGATATGCACGAAGAAATCATTAAGAGTCTGGGCATTTGGATTACCAGACGATTGATTGTTTTCAGAAACCTTCATGCTCTTTAAAATATTCCACATGGCTACCTGGGGATTACTAGAAGTGTTAATGTAATTGTCGTGAGCCATTTTTTTAGCAGCCCAAATTTCAGCTCTGTAAGAAAATTTAAATGTTTTAATATGTTCATTTGCTACCAGACTAGGATACTGCTTATTGATGGAGACCAAAGTGTGAAAGGTTTCTCTCATTTGACGAAGATGGTCGTTGAACCAGTTAAATTTTAGAGATTTATGACTATCTGTCATTTTGAATTTAAGTGGGAAGCAAGATTTTGCTGCATTGGAAATAATATCAATAAAAACCTGAAATTTGTCGCATACACCTATACTATCATCATTAACAAAATCCCAACTGACCTGTTCTATTATGTTAAAAAGATTAAACAGTCCCTCATCCGTTACAACTCTATAACCTATTCTGGTCCCATGCGTACTGTGTGACAAATTAGCAACAAAGTCAAACACAACACCATCATGATCAGACAAATGATACAGCTGAAACAATTTTGCACAACTTATTTCATGGTCTATGTTGGTAAATATATTGTCAAGGCATGCCTGACCTCTAGTTGGAAAGCTTACTGTTTTATAAATCCCATATGCTCGAAAAAGATCACAGATATCACGTGCCTTATTATCCTCAGAGCAGAAATGGACATTGAAGTCTCCAGTTACCATAGTGTTTACTAAGGGATTCAAATTTTCTAGGATAGACTCCAATATTTCCAAGAATTTTCCCCAGTCTTCACTAGGGGACCTGTAAATTGTGACAATCTGCATAAGTGACTGATTTAGAAAAACACCTGCTGCTGTGCTACTTGCAGAGAATTTGCATTTTTGTTTACTCCTGTTATCGGATTAGGCCTAGTTTGGCCCACATTCTGTGTCGCTGTCTTGGTTTTTCTTTTATTTTCCACAAGTTTCCATTCTGTCATTTGATTTTTTTCTGCTGTCATAGTTGTCAATTTGTGGCGATCTGTCACTTTGATGAGAAGCAGAAAATTCATCCAGTAAGGAAAGCACCCAGCTTCGAACGGCACTGACTGAATTTGACGTTTTGCTGGAACAACTGTTTTTCTGTTTTTGGTGGATTGATGATGGTATTTCTGAAAACGTCTCATTGTCATTATCGCCATCTATAGTGGATGGCGGTACTATGACTGGAATTTCTGAGGACGGACCATGTTGTAATAGGGCTTGTGTACGTTCTTTTTTTTGTTTACTAACCTCTTTTTCCTCTAAGGTTTTCTCAAGGGCTTTCACCTTTTGTTTCCACAAGGAGCAGTTTTTCTCAAGTAGGAGATTTTTCTGCTCAAGTTCTTGAATAATCCGATTTAATAGCGGAATTCGGTCGTCGGTATTTTCGATTATTATAGCTTCATTACGTGATTGATGATTACAAGTGGCAGATTTTTTTGCGGCAGCTTGTTTTAAGCAAGAGGGATGAAAATTATGATTGTACTTCAAACAACACGATATTTGTGTGGTCACTGACTTGTTACAATGAAAACATCTCGATTTTTCACTCTTTTTTTCAATATTTACATTGCGCGGACTTTTAGTTGGCGATTCACTCGGCGCCATGATTGAACAGCCATGATTGACAGTAAAAGGTGGAGGTGTCGCAATCTTTGTGTGGCAGGATATAAGGTTTAAATGTTTCAATAAGTTTCTTAACCAGTCTTCCGGTTCGTCTCGTCGAAAGCAGACCTCTGTGTTGTTAACATAAGTGGTGCCACGTGTTCGGTTTTGCAACTTTATTTCAGGGGGAAACGGGAGACTCAACCGCTCAGAGTGGAAACTAACGACCCCGCTAGAAAGGGAGCAGACGCTGTGATCGTGTGAGGCCTAGTTGTTCCTGCATTCTATCCCGTTCTTCTGCCGCAGTTCTACATAGAATATTAGCGTAACGGCCGCTACGTGGCGGGAGTGGGAGGGGTAAGGGGATAGCTAGAAAGAAAGGGTCATCTCGTGATATCAGTAGTACTCTCAAGGGGCATCTAGTGGAAGCCAAGATGCATTAGAAAAGTTTTTAAAGAAAGACAAATTTAAAGATTTTGAAATACACGGGGTGACCGGGAGCTCAGAGCTCGCCATCCGGACATCCCACCGATAACGTCCCCAAACCGGAATAAGGTGTATATCGCTCCGAGGGTCGCCGGAGAAAGCGAGTAAGCTCCGGACGGGGAGCAATCTGGCAAGTTGCGAAGTGCAGTGCCAAAAACATAGATTGAAATTGAAAGTTCAGTCTTCCGGTTCGTCTCGTCGAATGCAGACCTCTGTGTTGATAACATAAGTGGTGCCACGTGTTCGGTTTTGCTGCTTTATTTCGGGGGGAAACGGGAGACTCAACCGCTCAGAGTGGAAACTAACGACCCCGCTAGAAAGGGAGCAGACGCTGTGAACGTGTGAGGCCTAGTTGTTCCTGTATTCTATCCCGTTCGTCTGCCGCAGTTCTACATAGAATATTAGCGTAATGGCCGCTATGTGGCGGGAGTGGGAGGGGTAAGGGGATAGCTTGAAAGAAAAGGTTATCTCGTGAGACCAGTAGTACTCTCAAGGGGCATCTAGTGGAAGCCAAGATGCATTAGAAAAGTTTTTAAAGAAAGTTAAATTTAAAGATTTGAAATACACGGGGTGATCGGGAGCCCAGAGCTCGCCATCCGGACATCCCACCGATAACGTCCCCAAACCGGAATAAAGTGTATATCGCTCCGAGGGTCGCCGGAGAAAGCGAGTAAGCTCCGGACGGGGAGCAATCTGGCAAGTTGCGAAGTGCAGTGCCAAAAACATAGATTGAAATTGAAAGTTTCTTAACCTAAATCAAGAACAACATTTTTGAATTTGCTTTTTATGAATTGTTTTTGGAAAATAATTCTATTTACATAGGTTGCTTATATTGATCCCCATCTGGAGATATCGATCAGTTTCTCGGAAATGCAGATAAACTTTTATCTTCAGTTTGCAAAAATATTTCTACTTATTTTGTCTGCGGGGACTTTAATGTAGATTTTAGTAAAATTTGTAAAAATTCATTATCAATGGAAAATTTGTTTCATTCGTTTGGTCTTAAAAAAACAATATTTGAATATACTCGTGTACTAAATGGATCTAAAACAACTGTTGACAATATTTTCTCTTCAGTTGATCCAACAGTGATAGCATTCCGAATTATATACACTGATATTTCAGACCATTATATGCAGTTAATATATTTTTCCTTTCGGAATCCCAGAGAAGCTATTGTAGCGGTACAAAAAAGATTATTATTTAAAGAATCCAATATTAATAGATTTAAATTAGAACTCTCTAATATAGATTGGTGATCTCCAAAATGTAAACACCTGGGTCTATGTTATTTCCATGTCGTTGCATATATCTATGCTAGAGTTAACGTTTAATATAATAAAACCTTTGCCCCCCTTAAACAATATTTCTGGCTGCGCCAGAAAACACTATTCTGTGCCAAGTTTATTTATGTAACTTTTCTAAAACATTAGTTTGTGATTTATATATTAACAAGCCTTATATTCTTTTAGATACAAGTGATTCGGAATCAGAAGAGGATGAAATGCAGATAGAAATACCATCGGACAGTGAACCCGAAAACTGGGAGGAAGACGAAAAGGTTGACAAAGACGCGGATGAAGAAAATCACGTGGACGATTCTTCAGGTTCGGAATCGGTTGTGATGGTGGACGATGGACAGAATGAATCCGATTAGATGTTAAATAGATTTTTTTTTGTTGATAGGATTTGAAGCCTCCAAAACTTTTTATTTGATATTTATAAGCCCGAATACCCCCAGCAAAATACATTTCGAGAGAAATGTTTTTAAAATTAAATAAAGATCTCTGAATATTACAGAATGAAGACGCGATAATTATTACTCGGATTTTTGAGTAAAATGGTTTTTAAAAATGTTTGACTTGTGGTCAACTTAAAAAATTTAAGAAAACAACTAAAACGTCAATTAGCATTCATATTTTGCCACCCCCTCCCCCCTAATAAATAAACTTTTATTTCGAAAAACCAAAAAAAATACATAGTTTAGAAAACGAAAAGAAGAAGCTACATATACATTATGTGTTTAGTTTCAAGAGATAGAAAATAATGTTAAATATAAAAGTTAAGGGTTTCTTAATTACTTTCAAACTCAAAATGCTTTATTGGCTTAAGAAAATCTCGCTGACAAAGCTGTACAGAAAAACAATGTTGAAACATGATATCAGGTGGAACTAAATAATGTATCAAATGGATAATAATTCACCAAAATAAAAATATATAAAATATTTAGTTAGTCACATTATTAAAACAACATATAAAGATTAAAACAACATATACCTAACAAGGTGTCACACATTTAAAAAACTTAAAATATAAAATCATTACAGTTCTACTGTACAAAAGTGTCTAAAATCTGTCTGTAAAGTTTTTTAATATCCTTTCTAAACTTCACCAAAAATGGTATCAGTCTAAGGTGTTGGGGTAAGTGGTTAAACAATTTCTTACCATTATAATTAATTGAGCTTTTTATACGAGAGTTAGAGGGGGATAGGTAGTAAAAGCATATCAGGGTCTCTAAAGTTATAGTTATGCCTATCTCTTAACTGACTTTGGTGTTTATATTTTTTATAAACTAAGCACACAGTCTCTAAAATAAACAAAGAAGCCAACGTCAATATACCATGTTTGACAAATAAAGGTTTACATGAATCGCGGACCCTTGCTCTAAACATATATCGCACAGCCCTTTTCTGGAGAATAAAAACACTTTTGAAAAGTTGCATGGAGCATACCCCCCAGAAACAAATGCCATAGCGCAAGTGCGATTCAATTAGGGAGAAGTATATGCACCTTACAGTACTGTAACCATTTAAATTGTTTGAAATTACTCTAATGGCATAACAACTTGAAGCAACTTTGGACTTAATGGAATTTATATGAAATTCGAACTTTAACTGGTTATCAATGTATAGACCTAGGAATTTATTTTCTGTTATATTGGCCAGTATAGCATCATCCAAACTTATATCATCCAAGTTACACCCAAAAGAGACTATATTAGTCTTCGTAAGGTTCAAGGATAATTGATTTGAATCACACCAACATTTAATTATCTTTATATCATCTTTAATATTCCCACTTAGGACCTTACTGTCTCTGTTATGCCAAAGTATGGTCGCATCATCCGCAAATAGGGTGAATCTGCCAGATATATTAATACCCGCAATGTCATTTATATATAACAAAAACAAAATGGGTCCCAAGACTGATGCTTGTGGTACCCCAAACTCCAATTCTTGATGCCCTGATACACGTCCCCCAAAAGAAACACACTGTATTCTGTTTTCCAAATAAAACTTAAATCATTTCAACGGTGTCCCCCTAAAACCATACATTTCAAGTTTTCGCAGCAGTATTCTATGGTTCACGCAGTCAAACGCCTTTGACAAATCACAGAAGACCGCTGCGGCAACCTCCTTCTCATTCAGTCTTACATAAAGATTTTCCAAGAATGAAAATATGGCATCACTTGTACTTTTTGCTTGTTGAAATCCAAACTGTTCCGATTTTAGAACACCATACTTGGTTAAGAATGTAACCATTCGGACTTTTACCAGTTTTTCTATTATTTTAGACAATATTGGCAGCAGCGATATTGGTCTGTAATTCGATGCTAGGTCCTCTTCTCCCCCCTTAAATATTGGAATGACTGTCGCCATCTTCAGACAATCTGGAAACACCCCCTTACAAAATGAATCATTAATACAGTCTGACAGCACGTACAATATGGTATCCGAAAGTTCAAGGCAAAAAGAAAAATGAGTCGTATTGAACAGGTACATTTTTTAAGAATTCAGAATAAGTGATACTTGAGAACAATCTGTTCTTCAAAGTAGCACCAATGGAGCAAAAAAAGCTGTTAATTTCATCTGCTGAGAGGTTTGAATCTGAAGCGCGCCGTATTGTTTCCTTTTTTCCTCTCAGTTCATTTACAATTACAAATACAAATACAAATAATTTATTCAATGTTATATACGTATATGAATGTTTACACACGTCAGTCAATAAGTAATTGATTATATCTAAATAAAAAAAAACTAGTCTAGAATGAAATAAAATAAATAGTATTAATTTAATTTTTTTTTTGACAATATGTAAAATTTTTAATATAAAACTTAACTAAATAATAACACGAATATTAAAAACAATATATTACAAAGGACATTAACAATAATATGTAAAATATTAAGCTTATAAACCATCCATATTAAAATTCATTGTAAATGTGGCAATATAAGAACACTATAACAGACTAAAATCACAATTGAGGTATTCCTCCAATACATAAAAAGCATGCCCTATGAGAAACTTCTTAATTCGTCTTTTAAACATAGAGAGTGGCAAACTTCTGACACACAGGTAAAACTTTAGAAAATTTTACCCCCCAGTACCCTGGGCCGTCCTGACACCTCCGTAGACGCCAGTAAGCAGGAACCATGTTACTTCTCGTTCGAGTTTGATAATCATGCACATCCTGGTGAGTCAGAAACAGATCCATATTCTGCCGAACATACACCAAGCAGACAAACACATACAAACAAGGCAAGGTTAAAATTCTTAAACCCACAAAAGCTCCCCTACAGTCATCCCTATAAGCTAAGCCAGAAACCAACCTAATAGCCCTCATCTGCAATCCAAAAACCCTGTGCCTCCCCGCCGAATGTCCCCATGCCAAAGTTGCATAGGAAATATGAGAATGAAAAACTGCAAAATATGTTTTTCGTCTAACATCAGCGGAAACACACTGGGAGATATGTCGAAGAAGGTAAAGGCTACTGGCAAGCTTCCTTCCAAGGGCATTCACATGTTCGCCCCACTGTAATTCGGGATCCAGAACCACACCAAGGAAAGGCACAGACGACACATTTGGTGCGTTATGCATGTCTCTAAGGGTAAAAATTACCATCTGGGTCTTATCCACATTCAGCAGCACTCTGTTGGAGCAAAACCACTGCTCTGCCCTCTCCTGTGCTGACCGAGAAGCCCACAACGCGCCCCCCAATGTGTCAGCGGCAAGGAAAACTGGTGTCATCAGCAAAAAGCGTAAATTTAACTGGGTTGTCACTATAGGGAAGGTCATTCGTGTATATTAAGAATAATATAGACCCAAGAATAGATCCCTGGGGCACTCTTATTTTAATCTCGCTCATTGCTGAAGACTCCCCAGCCACCCTCACTACTTGACGTCTAGATTGTAGGTAGGCGCACACAAAGTTCACATACTTTCCTAGTCTCTACAAAACCATTTCTTCTACTCTCAGTCATACACTCCAAAAGTTGACCCATATGATCAGAGACATTCAATTCCACAACATTAACAGACCTTACAGTTACACCAGGACTTACAAACACATTATCCAGACATGCATCTCCCCTTGTGGGCTGGAATATGGTCTGTCGTATTCCAAAACTCTGTGCAATATCGGAGAATCTAACTGCTTCAGGATGGCCAGTATTAAAGTAGATGTTAAAATCACCTGCTATTATGATATTGGCATCATGTCTGAAATTAGACATTACTCTTTCAAATATAGTAGTAAAGGTGTCAAAACTTCCCGAAGGTGAGTGATACAGTACTAAAACAAAAGTCAAAATTCTCTATATAAACAGAACAATATTCCATACATTTATCAACATAAAACTAGATATTTTTGTACAAGAGGATACCTCAAGATCACTACTAACAAAAATCATGGTACCCCCACCAGAAAATTCTCTTCATATATAGTACCCTGCCATTTTAAAGCCCTGGATTTGGAAAACGCTGGCTTCTTCCTGGGTGAGCCAGTGTTCAGAAATGCATAAAATTTGTATATCTTTATCGGCCACATATGCTTCTAACTGTCCACCTTTTTGTCGGATTGATCTAATATTTATGTGCAATATATTAAATTTAACATTGACGGGTTCAATGTTATTTTTACTACCATTGTTTAATGGCGCTGGAGGTTCATAAAATGGTTTATTAAGACATCGTCTTGTCTTAATAAACTTCTGTCCTCGTCTGAATTTTTTCGCATCTGCATCCATTATCTAAACCATTACTTTTAAGGTATTCAAGGACCTCACTGTGGGTTATTTCTGGAGCAAGTCCAGACAAAAACAAGAATGCCATTTTGGGTGCTGTTTTCAGATTTCCTACATTTTCGTTGGAACCCTTTAGAGGGGCAGGCCTACCTGATTGGGATACTCTCTGTTTTGGCTTCCTCACCACTTTGGTCCAGCCATCTGCCTCCTTATCAATTTTACTTTCGCCTTTATCCACGGATTTTTTTCTTTCCATTGTGTCCGACTGTTTCACTATATCTAACGATGTTTTGGTTTGAAATTTATTTATTTGTGTACTGACTGACGGGAGCGTGACCTTTACTGCTGCTACTTCTTTGCTGTGACTATCAGCTGTCATCAAAACGTCTTCTACTTTTTTTCCGCGACTTGGCGTGTTGATATCGTCGTAGCTTGATTCTTAAATGCTTCTTCTTTTTCATTACCTTTGGCTTTGATAAAGGTTTCTGACCTTTTAGTTTCGACAGCAGAAACCGCTTCATTTGAGACAATGTCGCCATCTATTGGTAGTTCACTGATCTTGCTTGGGAATTCTAAACATTTATTCTTGGAATTTTGGACATTTTTTGTATCTCGTTTTTCCAACTTTGATGTTTTTTCTTGCAGTTTTTCCTTCAAAAGAATGACATTTTCTTCTAGAATGGAGTTCTTACTTTTCAATTCACAAATCAGTTCTTTAAGTATCGAAATTCCATCGTTTTTTGCTTCAATTGTGGAGGTTAGGGAATCTCCATTTGAGCGTTTTTTGATTAAGTTTTTCCTTCCTAAGATATGGCCATTTCAAGTTTTTAAATTGTCACCCTGTATATAGATTAACGACCGTTAATATTTTTTAATAATTCTTATTATACGTTTTTGGCTAATTAGGACCCTTGAAATGCTACTAGAGTTGTCCCACAACACTAGTCCATATGACATGATTGACTGGACTGCAGCATAATAAAGTTTTAATGGTGTTTCAATCAGTAAAGTTCCTTAACTGTAGTATAGCATAGTTATTTGAAGAAAGTTTATTATATACATATTCTATGTGGCTATTCCATGAAAGGTGTTGGTCAATAGTAATACCTAAAAAATGTACGGTCTCTAATTGCTTAATGTTAGTAAGTTTATCTCTTATCAGCAGAGGTCTATCCAGATGTACTCTAATAGGTGTAAAAATCATAGTGCTGGTCTTAGTACCATTTAGACACAGACCATTCCTGTCACACCACAGGGAAACATCACGTACACGTTATATAACTGTTATTTACAAAAAGAGGTAAGTCATATATAAATATTAAAAATAGAATAGGTCCTAAAACACTGCCGTGCGGTACACCCGTTGGAGTATCAAGCCAACTAGAGATAGTCACAACATTACTAGAGCTCAGCTTGACCGCCTGGGTTCTATTTGACAAATAAGACTCGATCCAACCTAATGCCAACCCTCTTATACCATAATGTTCTAGCTTATTAAGTAATATTTGATGATTAATAGTATCAAATGCTTTGGTAAAGTCAAAAAAAATTCCCATAGATTTTATTTTGTTATTAAAATTATTAAGTAGTTTTAAGTAGACTGATAATACCGCGTCAACAGTGGATCGCCCAATTGTAAAACCAAATTGTCTACATGATAGAATTTTAAATGAAGACACAAATGTAATTAGTTTTTTCTTAAAGGATAAAGGAAAGAGGGCAATGGGTCTATAGTTGTTGATACAAGCTGTGTCACCCTTTTTGTGAATGGTACAACCACCGCCTGTTTTAACTCTTCCGGAAAGTAACCCTGCTCAAATGACAGATTAATTAGATATGTAAGAGGTGCTAGAACACTTCATAGTCACACAAAGGGCTCAAAAATATTACATGAGTATTGATATCTGAAGGTATGCTACCAATTACATCAAGCCGATCGCTATCAATAAGTAGGTCCACAGATTCAACAAAAAAAGTATTAAATGTGTTAGCTATTGCGTTATCATCAGTTACCTCCACGTTATCCAATACTAGTTGTGTAGTACAGTTCTTTGCTTTAGATCTGAAGTTAGTATGAGAATTTATAATTTCCCAAGCACATTTAGTTATATGTTATTACTTGATTTCAATTTTTCTGAATATTATTCTTGTGCATTTTTAACCTATTTTTATAACTTTGTAACAGAATCGGGTTATTACTAGTTTTGCACTGTCAATTTAGAATTCTCAAAACATTACCCTCTTTGATCAAAGCTGGAGTAATCCACGGGTTGTTTTTGTGATGTATTCTTTTTGGTTTAAATTGAATGGGAAAAGACATATTAAAACAACTGTAGAAGGTAGAAAGAAAATATGAAAATTTTTGTTTTATGTCCAGTCGATCTAGTGATGACATCCAATTTTCTTTCGAAAGTAAATGTTTAAAATAGGCAATGTATCAAAGGGTTCCCAATAAATCAGACCAAAACAGTGTGATACTTTTCTTTTATTACGTTTTTTTATTCAGCAACGTTTCGGCGGTCGTTTACCACCATCATCAGTCTAAAATACATAAATTTTAAATTGTAAATACAAAGGACAGAAATATGGAATGACACTACAAGTAGACGTTTTGTTTTTTTTTTTTGGTGATAGGTTGAAAAAGAATAAAATATTACATACATACATTTAAATTCAAAAACAAACAAACGTAATTATAGCTAATACACGTTATATGTATATTGTTATTATTAGTAGGTAACCAAGAGAAAGAAAACAGAGACAAATCTTTTGTTTTTTTATATATCTTATAGAAAAACTGTATTATTATTATTATTATTTTTTTTTAAGTTTAATAAAGGCATCAAAACACGTAATACATAAACAATTATTATCATAACTTTTTTTTTGGGAGGTGTGCACCAGTTCAAAGCACACCTCCCAAAAAAAAGGTATGATAATAATTGTTTATGTATTACATGTTTTGATGCCTTTATTAACCTTAAAAAAAAAATAATAATAATAATACATGTTTTTCTATAAGATATATAAAAAAACAAAAGATTTGTCTCTGTTTCCTTTCTCTTGGTTACCTACTAATAATAACAATATACATATAACGTGTATTAGCTATAATTACGTTTGTTTGTTTTTGAATTTAAATGTATGTATGTAATATTTTATTCTTTTTCAACCTATCACCAAAAAAAAAAACAAAACGTCTACTTGTAGTGTCATTACATATTTCTGTCCTTTGTATTTACAATTTAAAATTTATGTATTTTAGACTGATGATGGTGGTAAACGACCGCCGAAACGTTGCTGAATAAAAAAAAAACGTAATAAAAGAAAAGTATCATACTGTTTTGGTTTGATTTATTGGGAACCCTTCGATACCTTGCACAAAAAAGACCGGAAACTATATAAAATAGGCAATGTTTTCTTGTGAAAATGGTCTTTTCATGAATAATGCAGGTGGAGGACTGTCATATTTTCCAGAATGAATATATACAAACTGAGCTCTATGGTCGGAGAAGGTGAAGGTTTTTGTTTGGAATATGGGAGCATTTGTGAAGATTTCTATTGTCTATTGGGGTGTGAGAGTTGCCCTGAAATTTAGACAAATTAAAAAATGTTTGAGATAGACCATACGAGCTAAAAATATCCAAGATATTTAAAACTGCCTTAGTTTTAAGGTGAAAATCATAATTAAAATCACCACACAAAAGGACAAGCACATTACGTAAACTTAAATAATACAACAGTCTCTCCAAAGAATCACAAAAAACATTATAGTCCCCTCCACTGCGATGCGTATAGTGTTTTGGATTTCAATTAGTGTTGTGGCAATTTCAAAGGTCCTCTCAGTGCTTGGGACAGCATCCAGAGTCATGGTTTTACAGATGCCAAAGTTATTTCGTACAAACACAGACACACCACCAGCCCGAGATTTTTTCGCCAGAAGTATGCTGCTGTATTATAAGGTAAATGACCCAATTATCGACACCTTAAGAGGATCTTCTAAATTGAAATGAGCATAAAAGCGTATATCTTTGAGTTATAGTTTTAAAATTTTTACTACGGATTCTTATTATATTGATTATTGTTGTACAATATTTATATTTCAAATAGCAAAATACATTTTATTTAAAAAAAATAAATAATATGAAAAGTACCTTTTGACCCAATTATCGACATGAGAAAATTCATCTTGTACCAAATATCGACACCCGTGCGTACGCAACACCGACACCGGGGAATGTATATTTTTAGGCTTAGGTACTTTACTCAAGTTGCAAAAAAAAGGAAATAAAAAACTAAATCGTAACTAAATGTTAGTTAGCATAAACTTATTTTTGTTCAAAAAATAAATATAAAAAAACAAGGATTTTTTTCTTGAACTTTACAATTAAAATACAAATAGGTAATAAATATACTTATTTAATTTATATAAACACCGAGTCGGAAATCTCCGGAACGCAGTACAGCCCGCGTTTATTTTTGGTTCCATAATTTTTTCAAGAACTTCATCCCTATTATACCAAAGGATGTCCTTTCTTTGTGGCCAAATCCAATTTAGTCCATTTTTTTCCATGTGTGAGACTTCGTACTCATACTCTTCATTATTTTTGTTGCAACAACGCATGTTGATAATTTTCCCTGGCAGTGATTGCTCGTTATAACTTACTATAACATAGTCATTAACTTGTAGCTCTTTAAATGATTTTATCGATTCTTTAATATTTTTTTCGATTGAAAGAGACTCTATACTATCTTTTTTTTCTAGTATATTTTTATCTTTTTTTGAACCTATTTTTATTTTTTTATTTTGCAACGCTTCTTCCTTTTCCGCCCGTCTTTCCTTCCGCTTTTGCTTGTTTTCTTCTTTTGTCTGTAATTCTAGGTTTTTCTTTTCCTCTTTTCGTTTAAAATATTCCTGCCATTCTTTGGAAGACGCCACCGCCGGAACTTTTTCGCCAATTTTTCTTTTTGGTGCGTTTATTTTTGGTGTCGGCCAAAAAAGCGATTGTTTAAATGGTGATGGTACATTTTCTTCGTCATTTGAAGACATATTGGTAGATATATTTTCCATGTTTTCTCTATTATTTAAGTTTAAAATATCTTTAAGAGCTTTAGGATTATTTTTTTCTGTTTTCTCGTCCTCATTTAAAATTTGTATTACTTTTGTATCTAGTGGGTTCAAGGGTTTATCGCTGTCTTTATCTTGATTAGGAGACCCATGTATTATTTCTTCCCTCTTTTGTGTATTATTTAAGGTTAAGTGGGAATCTACTTTATTTGAACTAGTCAGAGATTTATCGGTTTTGTTCATGTTTAAATTGTCACATTCATTAGTATTTTCAACAACAGTAAGGATTAATTCATTATCTGTTAACTCAGGCTCATCATTAATATGTATATGGGTTAGAGGAGTCTCATCACTGCCGCAGATGGTTTCAATATTATTATCACTCCCTATCTCTTCAAAATCATCACTATTTTCTCCTGTGACATTTATAACTAAAGGAAACTGCAAATTGTCAATGTTCAGAAAGTTCGTAATATCAAGTTCATCCCCTGTCATATTTTCGTCAGTCTGTATATCTGATTCATTAACTGGTAAGTTGGGACCGTCTTCAGTGAATTCTTGGCCATCATATTCTAACACTGTAGGATCGGTATTGTTTGTGCTTATATTTAGAGAGCGCCACAAATGATATAAGCTTGTATCTTCAATGGCGCCTCTCCATATATCTCCAGAAGATTTGAAGAGGTCTATTTTTTCGGGATATTTGTTTTCTAGATAATCTAAAAACGGCTGGTTAGGTTCTTCACTTATTTTACTTTTGGGTGTAATTTTAAAATATTTAGTAAAATTAATATTTTCTGGCGTAAATGGTACTAGCCCACAAGTTCTAAATCCATTCTTAATAATGTCCGGAAAGTTTTTCATTTTATTCATGGTTGTTTGTAAAATAGGAGCAAAGTCGTCTCTGGATAATTTTTTTCCATTATTTTGCATTCGCCAGTTGTGAATAGACTTTTTCCATTCCATTTTAAGTGGTCGAAAGACAGCCACGTCAAGTGGCTGTAAGATATGCGTGGCATTAGCGATAAAAGATATTAATACTATTCCATTCGAGCTACAAAACTCGCTAACAGCCATTGTCAAATGCGATGTGTGTCCATCAACAAAAAGGATGACCGGCAGTTTTATCTTACTGGCAATCAACCATGGATGAAGAACATTAGCCACATATTCATAAAATGTTTCGCCGGTCATCCATCCATTGTCAGACCGCCCTACACCCCAATGAGATGGAACCTTATCAATGACGGCTCTTGGCACCCTTTTATAACTATAAACAATCATAGGCGGGGGAATTTCCCCGGATGCACTGCACATGACTAGTGTCGTGAGACATTCTTTCTCGTCATTGTTTATGAATGAGTAAACTGCTTTTTCGCCCTTCTTAACTAAAACCTTATCATTCTTGGGGCTTAAAAAGAATGCACTTTCATCACAGTTGAATATCCGAGACGGGTAAGATGTTATATGAAAATTAGCGGTGTTACAGAAATATCCTTTGACCTCTTCGAACCAACGACGGATTTTCTCTTCAGTTATAGTGGCTCGAGCATTGCTTAGATTCTGGGAAACTCTTTGGGAAAGTTCTGGATGTCTCTTCATAAAAGCTTCGTACCAGTGGCGACCTGGTCTCCCGTTAGTAAAATTATTTGCCCTATTTAATTTTTTTAATAGCAATTGTACGCTGTCTATAAGTTGCAGTTTCGTTGCAGGAAATCCACAACTAGCAATGTGAAACATCCATTTCACCAAGAGCTTTTCTTCGTCACTAGTGAGAATTGTATCGGGACCAATTTTCCTTTCAATTGGCACTTTTCCGTTTACTTTTCCTATTATAGTTGTTCTTGGGACTTTAAAAATTTTACTAGCTCGGGCAGCAGGCATGCCATTTTTCACAGCATTGACCGCTTGTTTCATGTCTTCCTCCGAATATTGGAATCTTTTGGCTTTGTTCATCTTATTCTTTTATACTGAAAAAAAATTATGTACCGGTTATCGACTTACTTGATACCCAAATATCGACACACAAAATACTTTCATTCTATGTTGTTACCATTCCGAAAAATTAGGTGTCGATAAATGGTACGAAGTTAAATCAATACATATATTTTTAAAAAATCTAGAAAAGATAAGACTAAATACGAGAGTCTTTTTAATATTCATAAAGAAAGAGAAAGCTATATTGAACCATTTATCGACACATCTGTCGATAAATGGTACGAAATCTAAAAACGGATGTACCAGTTATCGACAGTGCGAAATTTTTAATTTATACAGTTTTCATGCAAAATTATTGGTAAAAATTATAAATTTTAAATATTACATATGTATATAAAATTGTCTCAATAAAATAACCTAAATATTTTAAGCAGAACTTACTATAATTAACTTACATGTTTCCTATCACTTTTCACAACGATGTGCATCAAAACACCTGTCACTGTAGAATGGCACAATGAAAACATTTCCAGAAATAATATTTTCTGCATTACCGGCCGAAGCTTTTTATGTTTAACATGGTAAACCTGCAATTTTCTTATAATTATGTGACAGTAGATGTAGCGAGCATCGAATTCTTATTTTTTTGATTTTAAGCGTACAAATGTCGATGATTGGGACACTGTCGATAAATGGGACTTTTACCTTAGTTATTCAGCCGAAAACGAAGTGCCTCATCATCCGTAACCAAGTTTCAGTTACACAGATTACTTCTGGGTAGCCTTCACTATGAAGAAAGAGTTCAATTTCTGGAGATTTCAGTCTAAGGCTCCTAGCATTAAAGTTTACAGTAAGTATATTACTATCACTCGAAAGATCTGAATGAGTTTCAGGGTGGTCCTTTAGTAATATTGATGTTTGTTGCTGAATTACTTCCTTTGGCTCCAGCAGTAACAACTCCTCTTCGTTGGGGACGAAAAAACGTGAACTTTTTAATAATTATGTTCTCAGGCCAATTATTTGCACTGAGTAGATTTTCCTCTAAAGTTTTGTTAGCACCAACTCTGAAACCTCGAGCGCCTCAACGTTAAACTCGTTATGCAATCCGAAAGTATTCTTTAAATAATCAATGATATCAGCTTCATTGACTTCAAGGGAGACTCTCGACCCAAAGATGGAAGTCTGGGGTTTGGAAGCCAGAAATTTTCCACATGATTTTTTCTGGCCCACTATCTGAGTATTTTTGATCCGGGGTTGATCTTTATTTTGTTGAATATGGGTAAGAGTATACTCAGGTGAAGGTAACCGGAATAATCTCGATAGCGTTTTAAATTCGGTTGATATTAAACATTAGTCGTCCCCACAAAACAAAAATACAGACGAGTTAAATCTGGGGAACGAGGGGGCCAGGAGAATAAACTACCTCTACCTATCCACCTCCCTGGAAACCGATCGTCTAGGAACTGTCTGACATTGACAAAGAAATGAGCTATCACGTTAGTAAATCATTCTGTCTTGTATGTATATCAATGCCTTCAAGTAAATCTGGTAGCTGATTTTGAAAGGTAATTTTTTCATGATTACAAAATTTCCTTCTTAGGAATTGTAAAACCGTTAAAACATTCTATAAATGAATTTCAAATCTGTATGCTAATATTTCAGAGATTTTTGTTTTTTCAAACAGCGACATTTTGTCGTTGCCCCGATTTTTTACTACGTTGATGTTTCGTTATCTCCCGTTTTTTTATATCCTGTAAGCATGAAAATGTATTTTTAAATTGATTGAAAATATATATTTATAAAGTTACTTTGGATGTTTTATTTACAAATATAGAAAAAGGCTTTTAATCTTAACAATAAGTAGATATGCTAAAAACTTAAAACTAAATCTAACAAAATTTTAAATAAATTTAATCTTTGGATAAAATTGTACTGGTTTAAAGCAAAGTTAAATGTACAGGGTGTCCCATTTTCGTAGGTTTTACGGGGTTTCCAGCTTATGAGTAGAGATAGAGAGATGCGGTTTTCGCGACACGCACCGTGCTACTTTTCGATGAAACTAAAGAGGCCGCAAACAGATTTGCCCTAACCATTTTAGTTTCCGTGCTACAGGGTGATTTTGAAAATTTGTCATTTTCGGACACCCCCTGTAACTCAGCTATCGTAAAATATATTTAAAATGTTTCAACTGGTATTTATAGATTTTTTCACGTAGAATTCAGTGGCGTACTCAGATTTTTGCTGAGAGTCATAGTTTTTGACATATTGGCATAACCTACTATTTTTTAAACGGGACACCCTATATATTATTTTTTCATCTTATTCTTCGTGTCGAGAGCTTTTCAAAAACATACTATAAGTCATATTTATTTTCATAAATAACATGAAAAAATGCATTTTTCTTTAAACGGATTTATGGCATAGCAGATCAATCGAAATAAGAGAAGGTGGCTGTGGTAGCCATGGCAACGCCAACAAAAATATGATCAGGCAGCCATTACTACTATCATTTTTGGCATTATTGCGTTTAAATTTTTCTTGACGTCTATTATAATTATTGTTTTTAATATGGCTCAGAATCAAAAATTTGAATATTTTGGGAAATATGATATGAACGCGTGTTTTATATTGTCTAATGAAGATGCAGATCAGGCGGCAAGCTTTATCTGAACAGGTTAGTTCTTTTTTATCTTCCTGCATTTTGACTTTATTGGTTCGCTTTATTTTATCTTAGATATCCCGAGAGAAGACAACCAGAAAAAAGAATTTTTCAAAAAATTAAAAATAATCTTTGCCAATATGGATCTTTTAACAAGCCTCGATCGCGAACTTACAATAAAGACAACAAAGAATCTGAGGTCAACGTTTTAGCCCTCGTTCAGACAGCTCCTGAAACATCTTGCAGGAAAATAGACGAAGAGGCGGATGTACCGAAAACCAAAGTGCAGAAAATTTTGAAAAAGCACAAATTCAAACCCTATAAATACAAACTTGTGCATCATCTGCATCCTGGTGATGCAGAGCGCAGATTGGAGTTCTGCAATTGGTTTATAAATATGAAGGCAGAAGATATCGATTTTGAAAAAAAGATTATTTGGTCAGACGAGGCACATTTTACTAGTTCAGGGATTTTAAATACACACAACACGCGATTTTGGAGTCAAGAAAACAACCATGTTATTTTTCCTAGGGAGCGTCAGGGCGATTTGGATTCAATGTCTCCTGTTTTATTTTCAACCGAAAAATAGTTTACCAAATATATGAAGGAAATCTGAATTCGATTGGTTACGTGCGAATCCTAGAAGACGCATTAGGAATTTTGGATGATGTTCCCTTGGCTCAACTAAATAGGATTTATTTCCAGCAAGACGGAGCTCCAGCCCACAATGCCAGAATAAGTCAAAACTGGCTTAACGACCATTTTCCTGGAAGATGGATAGGAACACACGGACCTGTTCGATGGCCACCACGATCCCCTGACCTCTCAGTTTTAGATTTCTTTTTGTGGGGTTATTTAGAAAACAAGGTTTATGTAAGGCGATACGAAATCTTAGAACAACTAAGAATGGCCACCGAAAACGCTTTTGCAGAGTTACAAAGACAGTCATTTACAATAGAAAATGCATTAAAAAGAATTTTTAAAGTTTGTCACACTTGTAGGACACATAATGGTCTACAATTTGAACAATATTTGTAGTTTTAATGAAATTATAATTATTACCTTTTACCTACTTCCTAATTTTTTCTGATGCTGTTACTTTGTTATTTCGTTAATAAATATTTGTTAACTTTTTCCATGGCTCCACAGCCACCTTCTCTTATTTCGATTGATTTGCTATGCCATAAATCCGTTTAAAGAAAAATGCATTTTTTCATGTTATTTATGAAAATAAATATGACTTATGGTATGTTTTTGAAAAGCTCTCGACACGAAGAATAAGATGAAAAAATAATATATAGGGTGTCCCATTTAAAAAATAGTAGGTTATGCCAATATGTCAAAAACTATGACTCTCAGCAAAAATCTGAGTACCCCACTGAATTCTACGTGAAAAAATCTATAAATACCAGTTGAAACATTTTAAATATATTTTACGATAGCTGAGTTACAGGGGGTGTCCGAAAATGACATATTTTCAAAATCACCCTGTAGCACGGAAACTAAAATGGTTAGGGCAAATCTGTTTGCGGCCTCTTTAGTTTCATCGAAAAGTAGCACGGTGTCGCGAAAACCGCATCTCTCTATCTCTACTCATAAGCTGGAAACCCCGTAAAATCTACGAAAATGGGACACCCTGTACACTGGTTTTTTTTCATTCTGCTGTATAATAAAAAAAATATTTTTCAATTAATGTATATAAAATTTCTTGTTGAGCATTTAGTAGGGCAAAATTAAATAAAAATACATTGATATATATGTTACGGCTAAAGACTGAAAATAATAAATTTCAATATGAGCAAAGTTAATGTTACGAATGAATATGAAGCTAAAAATATTTTTTCTGCACCATTAGCCATATCATGTCGATATTAACCATTACCTTATAGGTGGAACGAATAAGTTACCAGTTTCTGCGTTATTAAGTAAATTAAAGCAAAAACATGTTTGGTGTCTTTGAGCCCTCGTTTCATAATTTAAAGTCCTTAGTATTTCAAACATGTGGAAATAGATCAATTAACAATAAAATACTAATATAAGAACGTTTTAACACAGATAATCAAAACAAATTACAAAATATGTAGTTAGAAAGAAACTTGATCACGGAATTGTGATTTTTGTGGTAAAACGTTTGTTCCCATATTAGTATTTAATTGTTAATTAATTTCCATTTTATATTTTAAATATTAAATAAAATGCAATAAAGCTAAGGGTTTCAAATTATGAAACTGGGCTGATGATATTTTACCAGCTCGAAACGTAGTCAAAGGCATTTACGTAGTATATCATTAGAAGGGCGATGAAAATTGTTTTAAAAATGAGTATACAGGGTGTCTCAATTGATATCTTGATAACGGATAGCGATATAAAAAAAGTTCAAATACGAAAGTTGTAGAAAAATACGGGCTACATAACCTAAAATTATTTTCATTTATACATGGTGTCTCAAAAATCTGTAGCGAAGCAAAGTTGTGTTTTTTCTTATGGGACACCCTGTATATTTTTGCAAATTTAGATTCTGCTCGTGATTCTACACATTTTTTTGTACAACATGTCCTATGTCTAAATCTGATAGTTTTTCTAATATCCGCCATTTTGTAAAAAATTATGAATTGCAGTGCCTTTTTTCAAACGACGCACAGTGTGGCGTGACAGGCACTAGGGACAAAATTAAATATCTCGAAAACTAGTCAAACAATTTGAGTTTTTTAAACACATAACTATCCCTTAGTAAAGTAACTAAATTGTGTGAATAGTTGCTTTTTTTAAATCCAGTGGCGTACTAAGGAGGCCAAAGTTTTTTTAACCAATAGACATGACAGATTAATATAATGTAAAAGATGAGTGTATTTTTATCATAAATAAAATGTAATTGAAATACAAAAGTCATATATTTAATTTTACTAAACAAAAAAGAACAGTGGCGTACCAAGAAAAAAGTCAAATATTACATTTATACATATTATTATTATATTATTATATTGAGCAACATATATAAGAAGAAAGGGAAACTGAAAAAGAATACATTTATTTCTGTTATGGAAAAAAATATATCCAATAAACTACCTAAATTTAATTATCAAAATACATTTTTAAACCATAATATACAAAATTATAGGTATCTACTCTTCTGAATCCGAATCCGAAAGTTCACTAAGATTAGATAAACTAAAATCAAATCCTAAATTGATACCATCTTGTTTTTTAATATATTTTTGTATTTGTTCATACGACCCTGCAAGTTTTTTAGTTTGCACGTTTCTTTTTGACGAAATGAAAGGATCCGATGTAAGGAGAAGGACACGCATTAAATCTTTGTTTGTATCTATTCTAGAGCACTTTCGAGTGTGAGATAATCTATGCTTTCTAGCCTCTTTATGCCTGGCCTCAAGGGCATCTTCGTTCTCCAATGGGCAAACCAAATGCATCGATTATCTCACACCCATGAACAAGCACTTTGTGTACAGTACTTGGCATATTGTACCACCTATAAAGCGTTATGTATAAATTTCTGGTGTCATTTAGCAAAACCCTAAACTTATCTAGGTCAATAGCATTACCACTAGCCAAAACTCCTAATATTATAGAAAATTTCTCTATCAATTCCCTGTCAACTCCTGTGACCTCCGAACTAATTTGGGGATTGTGGAAGAACTTTCTGGCTGTATTGCCGTCATTTGAGGAGCCATACCCTGGTTTTGGTTTGTCCACTGTTAACGACAATTTAGCTTTAAATTCGGCTTGGATTCGTTTTTTTTTGCCTTCTACTATGGCTTTATTCTCAGGTCCACTAACCCGCCACACCTTTATTGGCAGTCGGTATCCAATGTGGAGAAGGCACTCAAAAAAACGAATCCAACAATGCAGAGTGGACAACCCGAAACGATAGTTATCGCGGTTAGAAGGGCGACTAATTCCTACGTGGCTCCGCAAATGACGCATTTCATGGTTGAATTAGTTTCGGATAATATATTCCCCACACTACCATCCAACATGGTTAACATCATATCAGTTCGAATCTCACATATGTAACCTTCTCTAGTTTTTATTTCAATTGGCTGCAAGTTTTCAATCTTTACATTTATGTCTCTTTCCATAGAACGCACCAGATTAGCATTTTCCTTTTGAAACAAAAACTTGATTGGTCTACAATATAGAGTTGACGAAGGACTATGATTTTTCCACAACACTTTTCCAGTTTCCTCATCGATTAACCTTAGAGGCGTCATTGCTGTGAGAAACAAAAATTCGTCCGTGTTTTCTATATCTGAATATTTTTGTTTGTATTGGCTATGCCCGCTACTGCCATCGAATCCCCACTTGCATATCATCTTAATCCGATAGTTTCGCTCCTCAAATTTTATTAACTTAAAAATGCTATCTGCTGTTTTTTCTAAAAGTTCTTGTAATTCCACTTCTGCAGAAATTTCAGTAATATTCAGTTTTGAAGGTAAGAGAGAATTTTTTGTATTTTTGACCTGATAATAACTAGGTAGGCAGTTCTGGGCTCTAAGATTAATTGCATATCTAAGAAGATTATATTTTCTCATAGACAAATCTAGATCTAAAATTAGCGCCAAGGCTTCAAAAGTAGTGAAACCAGTAACATTTGGAGGAAACCTGACTATTATCACCACCTGATAAAACACTGGCCGCAAACTTTACCTCATTTGCAGGTATTTTCTTGGTTATCTCCATTACGCGCCTTCGTTTCGTTTTCATTGAAGCTTCTTCAAATGATACTCGCGGTCTTCCTATTGGGCGACTAGGTCCTGGCTGATCATTATTATCCCCAAATGTATTCACGTTAGGATCGATATTATTGCGGAATATGATTTGTTCCAGCCAAGCTACCTCATGTAAAAGTCGATTACGAGAATGTCTAACTTGTTGCCACTTATTTGCAATTTTTAGTCCAAACCACTGGCTGCACTTCATAACTTTATCTATTATGTTTTGAGAAGGTTCGTCGATATTCATAAGGGACAAAATTTTTTCATACACTGCCTGTTTTCGATTTCCTTTAGGTGTTTGTAACCATACCTCTATCAAGTCCTTGTTTCTTATGACTTAGTTTCTAAAAATTATCGTAACTTCATTAGGCGTAATCCGAGCCGATTAAAATTTTTTGTGATAACTACTTATTAATAACTAAGTAATATATATAAAAATGCTGAAGGTGATCCAAGGTGATTTTTTTAAAATGCTTAGCAAAGTTAAAAGTATCAAAAATCAAAAAATTTTGAAACTCGACTTTAACTTGGAGAAAAAAGTGTTTTGGAAGTAGCTGAAAGGTGACTTTATGTGTAAATTTATAGTACTTACCAGTCTCCTCAAAACTCATTTTGTTATAATCAAAAACGTAAAACACTTCAACCACAAAACTCGATTGAAAACGAACAATGAAACGTAGAACTGGCGGAATTTTTGACAGGTTCTGACAAGTAAAATTTCAATATTGCTGTGACAGGCAAATCAAGGCTAATTTGATTTAAGTACTATACTTACCTAATAAAGTTACTAATAATCTACCCCCTGATAACATTAAAACAGCAGCAGTACAATGTTCAAAATTCCGTTGTTTATGAATTTTGTCCATAGGACACCACACTGTGCGACGTGGGCCGTTGGCTTTTTGAGATTTCCGAGATTTTGACATTTTTGTATTTATTATTTGGTTTTCAGTGGCAATCGCCTTAGAATTTACTTTATTATCGAATTTTCTAATTATAATACACTAAAAGTGACGCAAAATTAAAAATTCTGCTCATAATATTGTGCTAAGAATCGCGACCTAAAGACTTAGAACAGATATTTTACCAACTATTCTTAAATATTTACTATTTTGGCTGTTATAAAAGCGTAGGTAGTGTCAACATTTAGTTAGAACTTAATGCTCGAAGATGTCTTAGACAATCCTAAAGTAAAAACAAATGAAAACAGGGAAAATGTTGTCATGGCGAAATGTCAAACTCTTGTATTTGTGTAGTGTGTTCAAATTGATTCAAAATGATTTTTTCTAGAGAAGAATTGATTAACATGATTTATGTTTTGGGCGCAAGTGATCAAAATTGTTTTTTAGCAAGTAGAGTTTATGCGCAACGGTTTAGCAATGCCGAACGTCATCCTCATGAGGTATCATTTGTCAGACTCAAAGAACGATTTGAAAGAACTGGATGTGTCGATTACGAACAAAAATTGGAAAGGCAGAAAAGAGCCGCAAATGAAGAAACTGAATATCTTGTTATGCAAACTTTAATTGAAAATCCTCATATTTCATGTAGGCAGTTGGAAAAGGAGAGAGGTGTTGCTAAATCTGCGGCAAATAGAATAATTAAAAAACATAAATTTCACCCATATCATATTCAACTGGTACAAGAGCTGGATCAAGACGATTTCAATCGAAGACTTGAATTTTGTACTTGGGCATTAGCAAAAAATAGAGAAGAACATGATTTTTTCAATAACATTTTATTTACTGACGAAGCGACATTTCATAAAAATAGATACGTCAACCGACATAATTTCCACTATTATAGTTTTGAAAACCCCAGATTCATTATCCCCTTGGATCACCAGCATAGATGGTGTCTTAATGTATGGGCTGGTATAATCGGTAACCGTATCATTGGACCTTATTTTTTCGAAAATAGAGTTAATGGAAACACTTTCCTAAATTTACTGCAAAACAGTTTGCAGGAGTGGATTGACGAATTAACTTTGAATCTAGTGAGGCGGATGTGGTTCCAACTAGATGGCGCTGCGGCACATTTTAGCAGGCAGGTGAGGCAATTTTTAGGCGCGAATTATGAAAATAAATGGATTGGTAGAGGTCCAGTATCATGGCCGGTAAGGTCTCCGGACCTCACAAAACTAGATTTTTTCTTGTGGGGTTTTGTTAAAGAGCAAGTTTACCAAACGCCACCCACTACCATAGAGAATATGAAAATGAGAATTAGAAATGCATGTACAAATATCAATGCCCCGATGCTGAATAGAGTTAACAATTCCTTTGTGAATCGGCTACAAGTGTGTGTTGAAAGAAATGATGGTCATATTGAACATTTAATCAAGTGATTGTAGGACTTCTTTTTCTGTTGTGTCTCTTTAATTAAAATACTTATTTGCCTTTTTACATAAAGAAAAATAGTAGACTGAATTTTTAATTTTGCATTTTTCACTGTGTATTAATGTACAGGGTGATTCACCGAGATTTGCTACCCCCCCTTAATTCCTTTATTTTTAATAACAGAGAAAAAGTTGAAATACAAAAGTGTCCCTCGGATATCAACTTTGTTATTTTAAATGGAACACCCTGTACATTATTACATTTTTGGATTCCTCGGAAAATTCTATAATTCGATAATAAAGCAAATTCTAAGGCGATTGCCATTGAAATACAAAAATGTCAAAATCTCGGAAACTATGACAAATAGGTACAGGATATATTTGTAACGAAAGATAGGGTTTTGGGTCACGAATAGTCCAAAATATTAAAATACTATACATTCCATTTAAAAAAATGAAGATATGGTTTTAATTTTTTTAATTTCTCCTACTCATCTAGGACCCCCTGTACAACGCCGACAAATTTTGTTCACGTTGAAAGTCAACCCATACTTTTGTTAATGTTCCTGCCAAAAATCATAATCCTATTTCAAAAAGCCAACGGCCCACGTCGTTTGAATAAAGGCACTGCAATTCATAATTTTTTACAAAATGGCGGATATTAGAAAAACTATCAGATTTAGACATAGGACATGTTAAGCAAAAACTGTGTAGGATCACGAGCAGAATCTAAATATGCAAAAATATACAGGGTGTCCCATAAGAAAAAACAACTTTGCGGTTCGCTACAGATTTTTGAGACACCCTGTATAAATGAAAACAATTTTAGGTTATGTAGCCCGTATTGTTCTACAACTTTTGCGTTTAAACATTTTTTATATCGCTATCCGTTATCAAGATATCAACCGTGAACGTACTATTGGGACACACTGTAGATAACCCAGGTCCGTATTAAAAAAAAATTAAGCTGATGGTAGTGGCTCGAACAGGAAAAAAATTATAAAACTTTTAAATTAAACCGTGCCCCGAAAATAATTTTTGAAATATTCGACGAAATATATTTAGGCCCTTTTCACAAGTCACCCTGTCTCGGATGCTAGCAGGAATTCAACACGGAAAAATGATCTTGAATGGGCATCAAAAAAGACAACTTTTTTTTAGTTTAACCGAACTCGTAGCACTTACCGTTTCGGAGGTAGTAAAGTGGCAACACCAGGTGAACGAAATTGTAAAATAAGAGATTAATTAAATTTTAATTAAAAGTACCTGCAGCTATATTTTTATTTAAAAAACAGATTGGAGTAGTAATAAAAACACAGAATTTTTTGGCTCTTCCTGTGTTTAGACAGTAGTTCTGTCCAGTGGACAGAATTCGATCACTGCCTTGTATGCATTAAAATGCGTTGGCAAATCGTACAGAACAAAAAGGAAATCGAAGCCAGTAATCATTAACGAAAGAAAAGAAGAAAGAACTAACATTATCTACTCGTTTATTTAAGGAAATATAAGGTTTTCTTAATTTTCTCCGACATTTACTATATGGGATTTCTTGCTTTGTTTACTTCCTCACGCGATTTTTCATTAGGTGATTTTTTTTGATACAATAACAATACATTATCATCTCTTTTTTAAAAAGTAAATTTATAAGTTATCATAAAAACTAACTTTATAACTGGATGATTTACCTCAAAACGTAAATAAAATGGCAATCCCTGAGCCACCCTAGTTTATTAAAGTCGACATTAGCTGTCTTGTATAATTATAGCAAGTTTAACCTGATAATATTAAGTTTGACTGATCTTGGTCTTTAGCCTAACATATATACAGTAGTTATACCAATAAAAAACGTTATCTGACCACATTTATCTTGAACACATTGAAAAAACCTTTTTTGGGAAAGGTACATTGTACCAAAAATAGCCAAGTGCAATATCTTAAATCAAAATCCATCATCGGCGTCCTCAATTACATCTTTCCTTCTTCGAAGTTCAGAGCGACAATCATCTTTCTCAACGTACGACGAATCAGAATCTAAAAAGTGCTATAATATTATTGTTTGCTAGGCGAACTAGAAGTTTTCATATGGTTTAATTTTTAATACATCCTAGAACACAAATATCTCTCCGGGAAACGATTTCTCCTAACAAAGAGTAAGTTACAAACGTCTTTCATTTTTACATAAATAAAATTTGTCTTCATACAGGGTGTTCCACGACGAACTGCGGCGATCGATTTCCATTTCTCAGAAAGTAGGCTTTGGAAAAATTTGAAATTTTGGCAGCTAACTAAAGTCGATGGGGGCAATTGGCGCAAAATATTTTCAAGATGGCGGCACTTCCGGTTATACCAGAAGTAGACGTCAACTTTCTTTTCTTAAATAGAACACCCTGTATATTATCGAATTTTTCGATTCCTCGAAAAATTCTAGGTATATTTCATGTATAATATCCTATACCTAAGTTGAACTGTTTTTGAAATATTTTCAATTTTATGTAAAAAATGACGTTGCAGGTCTAGATATAACTATAAATATCTGCTTATCGAAGTCTCTATTATTTATTTGCGGGTGGCTTCCTTCCTTGTCCAAAAGGATCCACTTTAGTGGCCTGTGCTGATATTTTTATAATAAATAAATATAGGGTGATCAAAAACTGACATTATTTTACACTTAAAATAAGGGTGACTTTGTATAAAGTTGTCTATTCCAAAAATTTGTTTTTGAGTTATTGACGATTTAACATTTTTTATTCTAATAATGCCAGACGGCTTCTAAGTTTTCTTGTTAGTTGGTCATGATAGGGAGGCCTGGCGAAAACAAAACCAATTGGTTACTATAGAAACGTAATATTATTGTCGTTTGACAATTACCTACTAAAATATTATTTATTTATTATAGTAATTATAATGATTATTAAACTAATAATCATGCCGAGGCGATTAAATTACACACACGAGGATTATTTGAATTTGTTTATTATCTATGAGGAATCTAACAGAGTTTTAACAAGAACGTGCCAGATATTTGCTGATAGATATCCAGATATACAGAAACCGTCACCGAACAGCGTTAAACAAATGTTGGAAAACTATAAAAATTTTGGAAACGTCAAGGCAAAAATTAATAAGAGGAAGGTTGATAATGAAAATGTCGAGATTGCAATTCTGGAATATTTTGCAGCATATCCAATGACATCCCTAAGAAACGTGGAAAGACAATCAGGAATCTCTAGGAACTCAGTACATAGGATTCTAGATTTTAACAGTGGTACAAGATAAGCCTAGATTTTTGGACAATATAATTTGGACCGATGAAGCAAAATTTACTAAAAATGGCATTTTCAATAGACACAATTCCCATTTTTAAAGTGATTCGAATTCTTATGCAGTAAGATCGCGGAACTTTCAAGAATCCTGGCAATTTATTGTATTTTGTGCAGTAAGGAACGATGGAATAATAAAACTGAATTTTTACCAAGAAAATTTGAATGGTCAGTTATACATTGCCTAAACATAAGGACTTTTTTAATGAAAAATAGTCCATTTAGGTAATATTACAATAATTTTTTTATCAATTTAGCGTCAATCCAAAATTAGATAAATCATTTAGTAAATATTATCACATAAACTAAATTAAATTATTTATACAGGTCACACTACACTACTTCATATAAATACTGCTCCACATACCGTAACACATCATATCTAAAAAAAATATATCGTCCCAAGTTTTACAGGAAAGTTATCTTTAGTTACATATTTACAAGCTATTTATACAGGGTACTTTAGAAAGTCATAAAATACTAAACCTTCTTTTTTTTATTGGGCACTCTTCAGATTAAATTCATTGAATTTTGATGTATTTTGTTTTTTCTTAAATGAATAAATCGATGAATATTATCAAAGCATTTTTTCCGTAAAATTATGTCTATAAACTTTTGTAGGAGAAAGATATCTGAATATTCTTGAAGAGTCGGACAACGAATATTTAAGTAATTTACCTTTGGCAGAACATAGTCAAATTTTCTACCAACACGATGGCGCCCCACCACATAGAACCGTTGCAGTTACTAACTTTTTACAAGCTACGTTTTACGACAAGTGGATTGCCAACAATGGACCTTTCCTGTGGCCTCCTCGTTCCCCCGATGTGACAGTCTTAGACTACTTTATATGGGAAACGATAAAAGGAATCGTTTATTTTGATCCAGTAATAACGAAAGAGGACTGTATGGCAAAGGTAAGGGACGCGTTCGAAAGTTTATCTCCAGCTTCAATTAGAGCAGCCATCCACGAGGGATTTATTCGGAGATGCGAAAAATGTTTGGAAGTACAAGGTGGACATTTTCAACATTTATTGAAAAACTAAGTTGTGCTCTTGTGTAGACTAGACTATAATAGGAATAGGCTTTCTTTAATTAATTTTTGTCTTCACGGATTCAACATTTCAACTGTTCGGTGACGGTTTCTGTTTATCTATCAGCAAATATCTGGCATGTTCTTGTTAAAACATGATTATTAGTTTAATAATTATTATAATTACTATAATAAATAAATAATATTTTAGTAGGTAATTGTCAAACGACAATAAATATTACGTTTCTATAGTAACCAATTGGTTTTGTTCTCGCCAACTAACAAGAAAACTTAGAAACCGTCTGGTATTATTAGAATAAAAAATGTTAAATCGTTAATAACTCAAAAACTACAAATTTTTGGAATAGACAACTTTATATAAAGTCACATTTATTTTAGGTGTTAAATAAGATAAAATTATAAAAATTGTGGGTTTCCGTTTGAAAAAAGTAACTTTTAACGATTTTTTAAAGTATATTTATAAGTCAGTTTTTGATCACCCTATATTTATTTATTATAAACATATCAGCATAGGCCACTAAAGTGTACTCTTTTAAACAAGGAAGCCAACCGCAAATAAATAATAGAGACTTCGATAATCAGATATTTATAGTTATGTCTAGACCTGCAAACGTCATTTTTTACATAAAATTCAAAATATCTCAAAAACACAATTGAACTTTTTCGAGGAATCCAAAAATTCAATAATATACAGGGTGTTCCATTTAAAGGTATAGGATGTTATTTTGAAAATATTTTGCGCGACTTTAATATAAATTTTTCTAGAATTTTTCGAGTTCGAAAAAGTGTGTCAATTGAAAAGTTGCAAAACACATGGAAATACAAAATATTTGTATTATATTAATTTTATATTATATATTATAATTCAGCGTTTTACACACAAAAAAACTTAAAATTTGAATTTCCTTTTTAGGGAGCTGTTTCACTCCCTTAGATTAACCGTATATAAAGGAAAAAAATTGCTTATGTATGAATGAAAAAATACATTTGTTTTTATATAGAAAATAATAATTTTTAATAAATTTGACATAAAAAATGTTTTTATATTTAAAATAAATTTGACATATTTCACATTTCACCGTTTTTTGAATTTTTTTTCTGTTTCTAGGGAACTGCTTCATTCTTTTTGGGCTATCTTGAATAGTGGACAAAAATTATTTTATATACAAAAAATAAATCTCCAAAAGTTTATCGAAATCCAGTTTATCTTAGGTCTGATTCAGTGTAACTTCATCAAAAAATCAATCAAAATTTATTTCAAAAATAGGACAATCCTAATACCAATATAGAAATGTTTTAAAGTTATCTTTTTACATTTAATAAAAAAGTATACATAGCACCAACATCAACAATTGCATATAGTCTCTAGTCTTAAATAAAGACAGGGGTCTTTAAATAATATATAACAAATATTTCTCCAAAGCATTTATTGGCGAATCAATTGACCTTAGATGCATGTTCGGCTTATGGGCTTTTGGTAAGCCAGAGAGGTAGGGTGGCTTGCTGTCATGTGGTGCTAAATTATTAAGTATTCTGTCCAGGACATAGGGCACTATATTTTTTCAAAGCAAAGTCGTGTAAACCTTTCTCTCCATTGTGGGATATTTCAGTAGTCTTCTGCACTTGCCTTTTGTCAAGACTTCTTCAATTTCCTGGTCATATATCGCGATGATCCCTAGTTATTGTGTAACTATTGTTGACTAGGAACTTTTGAGCATATCTTGCTATTCTAACAAATATTTCTCTAAAGCATCTACTGGCGAGTCAATAGAGTTAGTAATTGACCTTAGAGGCATTTAGAGCTTATTTCTTCAAAGTCCAAGGATAAGTGTACGTAAATACCTTCTGTTAAATATAATTATAAAAAAACAGGATAAAGATTAAAAGTTTTTTTCTAACAGCAGTGATACCTAATACCTAAAAAAGTAAGTGTTAAAATTTAATGTAAATACAAAAAATACAACTTAACAAATTGATATTTTGAGTGTTGAGCAATTCCTAATGTATTAACGTACTATTTGTGCTTAACATGATAATATTTTGCGTATTAAATGAATTTTGTAGAAAGAAAAATTAATAATTTCCATTTAGTTATAGTTTACTTCTTGGCATCAGCCTTTTCTGGATCTTCTAAGTGGCTTGTTTAGGATTCTTTTAATCCTCCCTGAATAAAAAAAATATTGCATTTTAGAATATATTCTTTTTTATATATACACTGCACGTCACTTGTTGAAGTCCCTGTTTAATTATTTGCAAATAAAAGATAAACAAACGGCTTCTATTTTCAATTACTTACTCTGTTCTTTTTCTTAGAACAATGATTACAGAAAAGAGTTTAAAGATATAAGTAGGAAAACAATACTTTATAAATATGTGGAATTCAAATATGAGACATTCTTCATTTGAAGCGCAGTGTGTATAGAGTTCACCTACGACCTTTTAAATAAGAACCGTTATTAGGAGACACTTTACCCATTGTTCTAACAAACCATATGAAAACAAAAAATATCGATTAAATTAGCACTAAATGAAATTTCTATACATACCGTTGTCGAACACCTCAATTTTTTTATTCTCTTCTATGTAATTTAAATACTCCTCCGAGTTTATGATCTGATACCAGCTCATGAGACATGAAAGTGCAATGAAGAATAGGTTAGCGGTTATTCCTAAAAAAAGCCAAAGGTTAGAAACAGTGACATTTGTCCAAGTTGAGTCACAATTGCACCATGGATGGCCAACACCATCACCCAAGCTATGTCCCATAAAAATACTTTTCTGAAAATCGTCTTTGTAAAGATGCTATTACAGATCTAGTAAAGCAGTTTAAATTGATTATGAAATTTATTTAGAAACATAAATAATACATGTAATGATTTTTTTAGCAATTTATAGCTAAATTACTTGACTTTTTTGTGTCTTTCTAAAATAAAAATGAAGGTTCCCATGTGTCTCTTATACGAGGGAACACAAAATGTTGTCATCTCGGCGAAAGTTTGAAATGCCCTGTAGAATCATTTAGCAAAGTAAGAAACTTAAAACTCATTTTATTGTCAAGGTACAACTTTTCTCGATAATTTGTTTTTTATTTCATCTCAATAACTTTATTTTTATTGGAGATACAAAAGTTTAAACAAGATATTAACATTTTTTTCGTAACTTTTATTCTGATTATATATTTTTACAGACTTACCTATCAAATCATCGGAAAAATAATACTAATACCGGGTATTACCCCCTCGAGCTTCAATGACAATGTTCATTCGTCTCGGCATACTTTCTACTAAATGTCGTATATCCTCCTGAGGAATAGCTCCGCATTGATCTAACAGTACCCTTCTCAACTCATCCAATGCTCCAGGGGCGGGTACTAAACTTCGAATTTTCCTACCGAGCATATCCCAGACATGCTCGATAGAGCTTAGATCTGGGCTGTGCGGTGGCCAATCCATTTGTGTGATGTTGGCATGTATTCGAAGAAAATTATCCCCTACCAATCGTTCAAGTGTAATAACATAATTACCCAACATTCCATTTATGTACTTTTCCGCATTGATGGCTCCCCTAGGAACAAGATATAAGTCGGTAAGTGATTCCAAAGAAATTCCTTCCCATACCATAACTGAACCGCCTTGAAAGCTTACTCTGGAACTAAAAGTACATTAGGCATATCGCTCCCCTGTTTTTGGTATTCTCTGGCAAATGGCAATCTCGACATAAGATTTGCGTCATTTAACCTTCTTCTTACAGTTCATTCTCTTACATTTACGTGCTTTACGTGGTGCAATTCATTACGAACTTGAACAGCTGGCAAACAGCGATTTCTTAGCGATAAACTTACAATAAAACCATCGTCTCGATTGGAAGTTCTCCTACGAGGGCCTGTTCCTTGACGTCTAGCGTATGAACCTGTCTCGTGAAAGCATGTGTAAACGCGCTGCACTGTACTTTGTGCACACCTAAATCTTTTAAATTCCTTACTTTGCTAAATGATTCTACAGGGCGTTTCAAACTTTCGCAGAGATAACAACATTTTGTTTTCCCTCGTATAATAGACAGATGGGAACTTTCATTTTTAATTTAGAAAGAGACTAAAAAGTCAAGTAATTTAGCTACAAATTGCTAAAAAATCATTAAAATCGGGCCACTGGAAAAAATATATTGAACTTTAAAATTCATCAAAATTTTAACACGCCCGTTTTTCGTGCCGATCAGTGTAGATCTGAAATAAAAATTGCTTGTTTGAAACTGTGCAATTAATCAGAAAGATCGTGATAGAATTGAAAAATTAAAATTAATAAAAAAGATGTAAGTGATTTAATTTTATGATAAAGTTGTTTGGGCAGGTACATTATTTCATGAGATATAATACAATGCTGAAGCTACTATTCAATAGACTTTGATCGCTAAATCACAAATTAACCTAATACAGATGCGACAGAATACCGAAATACGCGTATTGTTTGCTGTAGCCTTGAGAAAGAGTTCATAGACAATCCGCATAAATGCATGTATCAATAACTCGATAGAGTTAATGGAAACACTTTCCTAAATTTACTGAAAAACAGTTTGCAGGAGTGGATTGACGAATTACCTTCGAATCTAGTGAGGCGGATGCCGTTCCAACTAGATGGCGCTCCGGCACATTTTAGCAGGCAGGTGAAATTTTTAAAAATTATGAAATAAATGGATTGGTAGGGAGGTTAATTTTCATGGCCGGCAAGGTCTCCGGACCTCACAAAACTAGATTTTTTCTTGTGGGGTTTTGTTAAAGAGCAAGTTTACCAGACGCCACCCACTACCATAGAGAATATGAAAATGAGAATTAGAAATGCATAAACAAATATCAATGCCGCGATGCTGAATAGAGTTAACAATTCCTTTGTGAATCGGCTACAAGTGTGTGTTGAAAGAAATGGAGGTCATATTGAACATTTAATCAAGTGATTGTAGGACTTCTTTTTCTGTTGTGTCTCTTTAATTAAAATATTTATTTGCCTTTTTACATAAAGAAAAATAGTAGACTGAATTTATGATTTGTTTAGGTAAAAATAATCTGCACCAATATGTTATCGAGACATATAATCTGACAGTAAATGAATATATTGCTCGTATATCTGGAATTAGAGAAAAATTAAACTTTCGAAATTGATTTATTTAATAAAACTTAACTGAAAATGTGATAGAATGTTTAATTTTCTATTGGTTCTATCGGATTGTTCATCTTACCCTTCATCCTCTTCTCTTCACTCTAACCCATTACTTTCTACAGAAGTATCAACGAGGGTTTATTATTAATATATATATATATATATATATATATATATATATATATATATATATATATATATATATATATATATATATATATATTATATTAACCCCCCGTTTATCCTTGCTTTCAGCCGATTTTGCCCAAAGACAATATGAACCCAACTCTTATAGATTACTATAGCACATATAATATGCGTAATCCTTAGTAACCATTTTTTTCTTTACCTCAAATAATCGATTTTTATTTAAAATAACTTATTCCTATCACATATAGCAAATATACTATACCTAACACTTGCTAATATTTTTTTCTTTACTTTAAGCGAACCTCTGGGAACCAAAAAAGTGATTTTCCTGCTCCGGTTTTTGATGAATAAATACTGTAAATAAACATATTTTTATCCCATTTTAAATAAGAAAATTTAACAAAACACAATAACAATAGTCAAAAACTACAATAATAACAGTCATGCAAAAGAAATTCAGTAGTTCAAAAAATTCCTATATGTGTATTGAAAGCAGAAACATAAAACTTTTCACTATCGCGTTCAAACTACAGATTACAGAATGAGTTTGAGCACGTACTAAACTGGTGTATTTGCACTACTTTCGCATCTGTAATTAGGTTAATTTGTGGCTAAACTAACGGCAAGAGAAACAGTACTTTTTTTGTATTGGTTACCTAATGCTGCTGAGAATACTGGCCATTTAAACATCACATATCTCAATCCGGAAAACTCAGCATTAACTGAAAATTTAGCCCAGTAAATTTCAATATGCCTCGATTGAATTTCAACATAAATGTCCGTCACAGGCTTATACTAAAATAGAAGAAAAATTATAATGTTTTATGCGATTTTGGTAAAAAAAGAACTGCTATTCAGGTTTTTTTAAATAAATATTTTAGTGGCCTCACAGAGAAACGGGCTCCTGAGTTTCTGCAAAGCATAACGACCAGGGGCCTATAACACAAACCATACAATTGTAACAAGTCTACAAGTTACAAGTAATGTGCATGTAGCTACAAGTCCTACTTAATTCTGTATCACAATGCATATTGCTACAATTGTAGAAATTAAATAATTTTGTACATATGTAGCTACACATGTAATGTGGTATTTTACTATAATTCTTTCTGTCGCTTTAAGCAGACTTGTCACAACACGCTTTCGGGCAATGGTTATGCGGCATCATTACTAATCATTAAATACATGTACTCTGGAACTGCGGCGTCGTCCACCGTGTGAAGTAAAATGTCTTCAAAACAAATTGTTTTTGACCGTAAAATGCAATTTTTAAATAAGATTAGAGAAAATAAACACATTCTTTTCGGTGCATTCTCCGACAGACTGAAAAAGCAAGATAAGGTAGAAAAATGTAAATAAATGGCAGTACTGGCCCAAAGTATCTGTTTACTTCCCGCGGATAAAGATTGGACCTACGTAAGGGATACAATCTGGCAGAATTTAAAGAAACCTGCAATGGTGAGAACTACTGTAACTTGCAAACATTGTTATTAACATGTGGTACATATTTCTAGCTTAAAATTGATAATGCGAAAAAGACTGGAACTGGTGGAATGGGGACGTTAACCGAAGTTGATAATCTGGTATTAGAAATAATTGGAAAAGAGTCTCCTTTAATTTGTGGGCTGGGAGTAGCTGAGTCGTTTGAAAATCCTCAGGAACGGTCATGTGAAACAGCCCGAGAGGGTGACTTTGGAGGCATTATTGATGAAAGCCGACCAATCAGTGATCACGTGACTGCATCTACTTCAAAAGAAGGCAATGGTAAGCAGCTCTAAAGCAAAATAATAGAAATAAATGTATCCATACAGGATCGTACACTTTCCCAGCTGAGTATTGATCAATCTCAAAAGTTAATAGCTGGCATAAAGTTGTTTTAAAAAAATTGTCTTTTTTATTTAAAAATTTCCAAAAAGATATTTATCAAATTATCCCTATTTAGTAAGTTCTTGATTTATGAAATATTTGAAAACAAAAAAAATTAAGAACGTCAATTTAAACAAACAGAAAATATTTAGCTGTTTAGTCTGTTTAGTCAATTTAAACCTTTTAATTTAATTTATTTAAAAAAAAAAGAAAAAGTGTTTGTTTTTGCTGAGATTCGAACTCGAGACCTCATTTCAGCCTGAAAAGAAGGGGTTAGGATTAATGAATTTTCATTAAACTTCTTTTAGCTCATTACAGGTCGAACACCATGCACTTTCGATAAAAATGACATGAATACAGATGTCAATTTTTTAGTTCATTTGGCAAAAATTACAAAAATAAAAAGTGAGGTTATGGAGTGGAGGTGATAAAAATCCAAAATTTCATAAAAATCAAGTAATATGTCGATTTATGAGTTAAAGATGATGTGGAAGTGTTGATTCAATTTGCAGCGGTTTTTTTAACATAACATAAGTTTTTTATTTTTACATAATGCCATAAAAAATGCTGATTTAAAGGGCGTCTAATTATAACTGACAACACCATTAACTTGGTCAGTATGTATTAAAAACATAAAAAAGAGGTAAATAAAAAAAGTTTTTGAAATTTTTGCTGAAGCTTCATTTTATCTATTTTTTGTATACAGCCTATTCCAAACGAAGTCAGAACTATTGCTAACTTCGTTATTTTTGTAGCTACAAAGTTAGGACAAAGTTAGCAAACTATTAGTACTTTTTCAGCTGACTGATGGTAAAAACAAAAAACAATTCGATCATCGCATTTTAGAATAAATGGGAAAATGCATTTTTTTAATATAACACCCTGTATATTTTTAACTCGAATGGTAGATCTTTTTATTTCAATTTCAAAAATATCATACATATCGATATTTGTTTCGTTTTTGCCCTATTTAAGTTTCATTGATTAATATTGAAATTGGCAGCATTAGACCCAAATATCGCAAAAGCCACTGAATCAAATATCAAGATGTATGGTATTTTTGGAATGAGAACAAAATGATCTATATCCTTCTAGCTAAACATATACAGGATGTTCCCTTTTACCAAAATACCTTTTTCCCATTCGTTCGAAAATTGGATGATCAAGTGTTGTTTTGTTTTTACCTTCCAAATCAGCAGCAAAAATACTAATACTACTTTCTAATTTAACCAACCTTGTAGTTCCAAAAATACCGGAGTTAGCAATAGTGCCGACTTCTTTCACAAGAGGCTGTATACAAAAACTAAATAGAATGAATAAAAATTACAAACATTTTAGAAACTCCTGATTGTTGTAAGTAAATAACCTACTAAATTAAAAATACATATTCAATTTTACTATAGTTGACAACATACACACTGTCTTGTAAAAAATGCCCCATGCTATAACTCCGATATATTTTGTTCGATTTAAAAAAATCAAAAAGCTAAATTAATGACTTCCACCACACTACAACTTGACATAAAATTTTAATATAATGCAGACAAAGCAGTTGCAAACCCAACTTGGATATTTTTAAATGGACCCTGTATATTATTGTATATTCGTTCGGATTCTATATACAAAATTTCAATCATATTTTATAAGTGATGCGTTTTTCCGAATAATTAACTGTATTTTAAATAAAAAAAATATTATAATATTTAAAGGGTGGTTTCACCTCTTAAGACATCCTGTATGAATTTTTAAAAAATATTAAAATATATAAAAAATGAAAATAAAAAAACACGTATACAAGTGTTTTTCAAATACCTAACTAACCGTTTTTTAAATAAAAATAGTGTAATATTTAATGGGTGGTTCCACCCCCTCAGACCGCCTCTGGATTAAAAAAAAAACGTTAAAATATGTAAAAAACTAAAATATGAAAAAGAGATATTCAAGCGTTTTTCCGAACAACTAACCGTATTTTAAATAAAACATTAGTATTAAAATATTTAAGGGGTGGTTTCACCTCCTTGTCAAATTGTAGTGTTTTTAAAGGCATTAATTTAGTTCTTTGATTTTTTAAAATCGAACTAAAGATAACGGAGTTATAGCATGGGGCGTTTTTTTACCAGACAGCTTGTATACTGCGTTGAATCTTTTCAGGGTGGCAAAGCCATTTAAATATAATAATGTTTGTTTATAGGAAAAAGAAAACGAGTTACCGGAAACAATGTCTCTACAGACAATGCATCTGCTATAAAAAAAGAAAAGCTCACATTGCAAGTCGAATATTTAAAACTGAAGAATTATAGAACTAAACTGGAAATTCTAAAATTAGAAAAAGAACTTAAACTGCCCATGTCCGAGTTTACGGCAACGTTACCAAAACATAACTATGAAATTGAAAATGGCAGGTTATATCAAAATTTGCAGTAATGTTTTAGAAACTATTTACTTATATTACTTTAGTGTTTATTCTGGAAATAATAAAACGTGTTGATTTATAAATATTATGTATTTGATAAACTACTTATAAGAGAATCTAATATGTTTATGTTTATGTTATGTTCATGTTCGGACTAAAATAAAGTTAATTTCTCCCAAAAAAATTGATGAGTTCTTATAATCTAGCTTGGGCCCCGGCAGCAGGTGCATTATCTTCGGGATTTTCATTATTTCTTCGTCTAGGGCGTCTTCATCATCTTGTACTGCGAAATCTTCGTGATCATCTTTTGTCATATTACATAGAGCCGTACAACATTTAAAAATATTTGCGGCAAATACAGGATCTATACGTAGATAATTTAAACAAGGAAATTTTTCTTTTAAAATACCAAATGCATTTTCAATTAATCTTCTTGTTCGTTTATGTGCCCTGTTAAAATTATTCTGAGCTGGATTTAATGGATCTTCATATGTTGGTGGAATCAACCATTGCTTCAGTGGATAAGCGGAGTCTCCAAGAATTACACCATTGGGATGGGGTCTCCAATCATTTTCCATTCTGCGAAATAAGGAACTATTTCGAAGTACCCGTGCGTCGTGAACACTACCAGGCCAGTTGGCACTAACATAGTAGAATGTTAGATCTGGACCACAAACAGTCATACAATTGATTGAGTGTTTACCATGGCGATCCACATAGGCTGGTTCGTTAATTGTAGGAGCGTCTATATTTACAAGTATTCCATCCACTGCACCGCATACTTCAGGAAAACCGGCTTTTGCATAAAATCTTTGTACAACATCCAACATATTATGGGGCCATGTCATTATTTCGTCAAATTTTATCTCATTTACAGCACTAACAGTGTCATGTACGCATCTACACACAGTCATTTTTGATACCCCATGCATATCGCAAACACCATGGTACTGTCTTCCATTCCCCACCCAGTGCAGGGCAATTAATGTTTTCTGCGGTGGTGTCAACCCCTACCATCGAGCTGTTCTATTTGCAAGCCTTGGTCCAATATCTCGAAGGAGATTTTCAAATTGGTGTCGGTTTAGACGGAATCTTTCATTGAATTCGGTATCAGTAAGAAAAGCGAAGTCTTTCCTTATATTAAAACGATATTGTCTAGGCAAATCTTCATAGTCACTCTCGGAATCACTTGACCACATTTTGAGGACGATATTTTACGTGTTGAACGTACGGGAATTGCCGTAAAACTGTGCATTCGGTGCATTTACCCAGGGATGAAGATAGGTAAAACATTATCTACACTTGTAGAAATTTCTGTAACACAATTATACAAGTGTGAAATTTGTGTTACAGAATAGGTTTACATATGTGGAAATTCTTCCGTAATTACTGGCGCCATGCGGGTAGTTACAAGATGAGTTGTGTTATGAAAAAGTTACAAGTGCAAAATATTTTCTCACAATTGTAGGACTGGTACGGCTTGTGTTACAGGGCCCAGAAGCCATATATATTTTTAACTTTTGTTTTTTATTTCCCTTGTAAAGGGCAAGTATTGTAATGGTGAAAAAATCACACTCCGAGATTTTTCAGATCTTCGCGTTTCAGGGTTCCTAGACGACGAAAAACATGATTTCTCATTTCCATCGGTCTGTCTGTTTGCGGCATAGCTAAAAAACTACTTACCCGATTGACGTCAAATTTTGGTCAAAAATTGAGGGTCATATACCTGGTAACATTTTGGTAAAAATCCAATATAGTATATAATTAATTATAATAAATAGTATTCGTGTTTTTTACTTTGCCTCTGTTCAGTCAGTTATTGCGTATAGTGTGATGTTCTGGTATATGTCCTCTGTAGCCCATTCATCTAGAGTTTTTATAGCGCAAAAAAGAATCATAAGGGCAATTATGGGTTTGCAATATCGCCAAAGTTGTCGAGGAGTTTTTAAAACGCTCGAAATTTTAACAGTCCCCTGTTTGTATATCTACAATTGTGCTGTATTTACCAGAAATAATCTAGAATTGTTCACCACTAATGGCTTCTATTCTAATAATTTAAACACTAGGGGAAGGAATGATCTTAGTGTACCAGCTCATCATACAGCATTGTTTAATAAGGGACCTTTGATTAGGGACCTTGTATTAGGGTCTATAATGCATTACCAGTAGAAATTAAAGAAGTTCAGGGTAATGTTAGGTTTAAGTCAGCCCTAAAAAAGTTTCTACTGGAAAAAGAATATTATTCACTTAATGAATTTTATGTAGATTAGTTCAAATGGCTTGTGTTAGTTCATAAGTTTTTTTTTAACTGTAATTCTAGTATAGCTTTTATAACGAATTTTATGTAAATTAGTTAAAACATTTTTGTGTTAGTTTATAAGTTGTTACTGTCCTTTTTTTAATTGAATAGTTTTAATATAGAATTGACAATGTCGATGTTCATTAAGAATAATGTATGACAAATTAATAATAAATAAAAAAAAAATAAATATGGCGACCTGGTAAAATGTTAAAACAATTATTATTAAAAAATACGGTACGAATCCAACAAGGCCGAACAAAATGGCGGCTTAAAAATTCATTTAAAAATTCAAGATCAAGTATTATATTGGAATCAACAGGTAACATTTTGGTACGAATCCAAGATGGCGGAACAAAATAGCGTCCAAATAAAATGTTTGTAATCGTGAAAAAAAAATCACCTTCTCAGGTTTTACATATCTTCACGTTTTAGTGTCCCTAGATGCCAAAAAACAAGCTTTATCAATTCCATCGGTCTGTCTGTCAGTTCGCGACATAACTTAAATACTACTTACCCGATTAACTTCAAATTTTGACCAAAAATTATGGGTTATATGCAGATGTTCCTGTAATATTTTGATAAGATCTCAATATGGCGGTACAATGTTAAAACAAATTGGTTAGAGTGGTATATTATTTAAGGTTAAGATCCAGTAAAAAAAACAAGTCCTTTTTTAAATTGTCGACGTTTCGCAACTTAATTGTTGCATATATAATGTCCACCACACAGATCTAAAACATCAACAAAAGGGAGAGGTATGTCAAAAGCAGGCCGTTTCCATGGATATACAGAGTTGTAGCTAACCGCGAATGATCATTGCACCGTTTCTATAGTTACTCACATTCTTTTCATAGACTCAGATGCGTGTGCCAAACTTTAAGTCAAAGTCAAAGTATTTATTCATGCTTTTACAAAATGTTTGCACATGTCAATATGATACTAAGCCTAAAAAAAAAGAAATATATAGTGCCTGTACTTAATTATGATTATAATACAGCAAATGTCAAACAGAAAATAGCTAAAATTACTTTAAAATAAACATACAGTTTAAAGAACAGAAATAAACACAATAAAATTAAACAAGATTACAATAAGACTACTTCACAAAACAAAATGTCACAATAAACTAGCTAAAATGTGTGTTGTTAAAATTAAAAGTATAAAATTCATCAAGGGTGTAAAACGCTTGAGCTAAAAGAAAACACTTAATCTTATTTAAAAACACTTTTGGCGTGAGTTCCTTTACATTCTTAGGAAGCATACTGAACATTTTGGGAGCATGATGATTTATTGCAAATCTAGATTTGTTAATTCTATGGGATGTGATTAAAAAGTTATCATTATGATATGAGTGAATCTCATTTAACCTAACATATTCACTCAAATTATTCCTAACATATTTAAGACATTCACAAATGTACATACAGGGCTGAGTCATAATTTTAAGTTGTTTGTATGTGCCTCTACAATCCGCCTGAAACGGTACTCCTCCAACAACTCTTACTGCCCTACGTTGCAAAATTCTCCCAGATTCCGCTGCATGTCTCCAAGAGAGCAGGGCATAAGAAATGTGGGACTGAATAAGGGCATGATAGGTCACGAGAAGAATACTCCCCGAAACAGCTTAAGTAAGTTCCTCAGTACATAAATATTAGATGAAAGCTTTTTTGTTTAATGATTGATATGAGAATGCCAGTTTAACTTCTGGTCTAGATATACATCAAGGAATTTAACAGCTTCTGGATCATTCTCACTGTTAAAAGATGTACTAAACGTCATGTTTTCAGTCTTTGTTATATTCATGCTAAGGTTGTTCGCATGAAACCAGTCTGACACCTTCAACTGTGAATCACCCATGCTCGTCTGCAATTCTAAAATGTTTTTCCCCGTTTTAGCAGCAGTGGTATCATCTACAAACAGAATAAAATCTACAGTAGGGTCACAAGCTGCTAAATCATTCACATAAATGATAAATAGCAGCGGACCCAACACCGACCCCTGGGGTACCTCATATGTGACAGGTTTTAAGCTCGAGGTTCTGTGATTGCATTCTACCTGTTGGTAGAGACCTTGTCATATATGAATAAATTAGATCGAGGCTTTTTTCTGCAAAATTATAATATTTTAATTTGGGTATTAGCAAGTCAGGCGAAACACAATCAAGAACCTTTGTCAAGTCACATGGTATTACAGAAGCAAACTCACCGTGGTCAAAAGCGTGTGTAATTATTGAAATAATTTTGTTAATTGCCACCACTGTTGACATTCCCTGGCGAAACCCAAATTGCTGTTTATTAAATAAATTATTCCTATCAAAATGCTCTGCAATCCTTACTTTAAGAGCCTTTTCGGAGATTTTACTATATAGAGGCACCAATGAAATAGGGCGATAGTTAGACACCTCATTTCGATCTCCTTTCTTATAGACTTGTATGACACGAGAAACCTTAAATACTGACGGGTAGACACCCTGTTCTAAACAATAATTAATAAGTTTGGTAAGTGGATAAACAATAATGCTGGCAATGCACTTAAGCATTCTCGTACGAATACCATGATAATCGCTAGTAGGGGTGTTTCTAAGAGGAAAAATGATATCTCTTATTTCTATATATGTCACTTTCCAAAACTCTAAGGAAGGCAAATCATTCAAATTTAACCTATATAAGTAATCAGTGGATGAACGATTTGACTGCGGAATATTATAAACTATATCTGAGGCAACATTAACAAAAAAATCATTGAAGTTTTCAGAATTTAAAGTGCAAAAATGGTCCTTTTTAATTTTTTCACATCTATATTTATTCACTATCTGCCATGACGCCTTAGAAGGGTTTCCAGCATTTCTTATAAAGCTATCATGAGCATTAGTTTTAGCTTCTTTAATTTTGTTTATAATTTAAACGATAATCTCTTATGTCCTGCTTTAAAACATTAGAATTTCAGCGCTTATAAACTTCATGCATTAAAACCAGATTATCTCTCATCTTTTTTAGTTCATTATTAAAAAAATTTATCTGTACATGATTCTGTTTCCTATGAAGTGTTTTCTCGGGGAATGCAGCTAAAATACAATTGTTAATAACATTCACAAACATTTCACTCTTCTCCTCCACAGCTAGTGGACCCTGCAGAAAGTCCCAATTTATATATATATTCTTTTTGAAACACCTATTATCAGTCTTACCCCCGATTGCACCAAACTTAATTGCTGTTTAGAATATTTAACTGAGCTTTCAGATTTGACAAGTTGCTTACAGTCTTTTATTAAATTGTCGAAGTTTCGCAACTTTATTCTTGCATTCTCAGGAAACATATATAGATTTTATATCCTGCATGAAACCAATATTATCAGTCTTTACCTACTCTGTTGGTCCGCAGATATTTTCCAAATATTAAGTTTCTAAACGGTTTTCGTTAACGATTTTCTAGTTGTTAGTTAAGTTAACAATTTTCTAGTTGTTAGTTATTTGGGATTAGGAAATATCTGCGGACCAACCAACCAACAGTGTAGGTAAGGTCCCAGGAGTATTCACTGGGGATATTTTATGTCCCAAGGGAAGGAGATCTGGGGAAGATCCATGGAAATCCGGGGATATATTTAGAGAGATACCTGCAAGCCACTTGCTCAGAAACATAAGATATTGACATTGTCATGTTTGTATGTTTTGGAATAGGTTTGTTTGATTTTTAAAAGACGGGATAAATATACAAGAGTTGCATTATCCTATGAAACAAGAAATTGTGATAGTTTTGCTTTACCAATACCTTCAACCACCCTTACAAAAAATTCTTTTTTTTATAACTCAAAAAAGATGTTTAATCATTTGCCATTACACATCAGAAGAACAAGCAATTATATACAGTTATGAAATCAAGTTACGCACCTGCTTTTTGACACGGCCTATTATAATTTAACCGAATACTTTTTTTTAAAATGTAAGGACGTAGCCGATGCACCCATCGGACAAGAGGCCCTTCTGAAACGTACATTACAGAATGCTAAACATTCCAAATGGTACGAATTCGCATGCAAGGTCAAATAGATAAAGTAAAAAGTAAAATAGCCCTAAGAGGCATGTCCAATAGAAATAAAGAAAAAAAAAGAACACACAATAGTTCGTCAAAAAAGCAACACAATACATAAATAATTAAAATACAAGTGAATAAAAATAGATACCAAGTATACATAGATATAAAACAATCATAAAAGCAATTCGCTTAACCGCCTTTTAAGCTGTAAAGTGCTTAAACTGAAAATGTTATAATCAGGGAAGTGACGATTGTAATTGCGTACTAGTCGATCGACAAATGCGCTAAGCCCATAATTTGTACGATGGTATCCTTCAAAAAAGTTCTTCTTGTTCTCCTAATAGGAACCAGAAATGCGACCGACTCAAGCAACATCGGACAGTCAATATCTCCACTGAGCAGTTTGTGAAGAAAAACTAGAAGTGCCTTCTTTCTTCGAAACTCAAGTGTTTGAAGGCCACACAGAAGAGCTCTGGTATTACATGATAAACCCTGGTACGGAAAATTAAACTTATACAAAAGGTATTTGGCAAATCTATTTTGGACTTTTTCGATTTTATCGCTGTGGCACTGATACGATGGACTCCAAACTGTAGAACAATACTCCAGAACGCTGCGAACAATAACTCACTTGATAAAGACATCCAATTGCTTTAGTATCTGTGACATGTTTTGTTTGCCGCTTTATAAAGCCCAACAGCCTGAAACCCTTCAGTACAATACTATCAATGTGCAGACCAAAAGTTAAATTCTCATAAAAAATAACGCCCAGGTCTGTAAAGGAACTAACAACTTCAAGACTCACGTTATCTATGAAGTAGGAGGAGAGTATGGGTTTAATGCGTTTATGAAAACGGAGCACTTTACATTTAGAAACATTAAGAAGAAGATGGTTAATGTTGCACCATTTGATAAGCTTTTCCAAATCCGATTGCAGTGGATTTGATTCAGAGGAAACTGGTGAACAGAATTTTAAATCGTCTGCGTATAAGAGACACTTAGACACTTTAAAGCATGATACTATATCATTTATAAATAGTAGAAAGAGAATTGGACCAATATGAGAGCCCTGTGGGACACCAGATGTCACAACAACCTCTCTAGAAATTGAACCACATACGCTAACTCGCTGACGACGATTGAATAACTACGATTCTATCCATTGCAGATAGGTTCCACAAAAACCAATTCGCTGCAATTTGAATAACAGAAGCTGATGGCAAACCCTGTCAAAAGCCTTCGATATGTCAGTATATATAACATCGATCTGTTGACCAGCCTCAACCGATGTTGTTAAGTAATTCTGGAAAATTGTAAGATTTGTAGTTGTTGAGCGACCACTATAAAAACCGTGTTGCATACTAGTGATGTAGTGCTTCAGAAACTCAAAGATATGATCCGTGATAATTGCCTCAAACAGCCTTGGTATATGCGAAAGCAAGGAAATACCTCTGTAGTTTTTAATATCGCTCTTATCCCCAGATTTAAAGATCGGCATGAGAGTAGAAAACTTCCAAATTTCGGGAAAGGAACCCAGATTAAAAGATTTCTGAAAAATTTTACAAAGGGGCCGAGACAACGACTCGCAGCAACGTTCCAATAAAATAGTGGGAACTCCATCTGGACCAGCCTTTTTAGAAAGATCAAGGGTTTTTATTTTATGGCAGATTTCCGCCTCTGTAATACAATAGGTTGATAGTAACTTTCCCGAACAGCTTATAGGGCCAATCTTGCTAAAATCTAAACTACGGTGACGTGAATTGCAAGACTCAAAGTGAGTGGCGAAGGCATTAGCGATTTTATTCGAACCAGAAATTTCCTCTCCGTCATAATTCATGACACTGTGAAGCCCAGAGTCTCTTCTCAAATTACGTACAAAAGACCAAAAATGCCTGATATTCTCTGTGATAAGCAATTCAGTTTATGTGACATAATGCAAGATAGCACATATCAGACCGAAGCTTAACCTCACGTCGTATGTCGCAGTAATCAAAATAGTCAACATCTTTATTGGACCTTTTATATTTTTTGTATAGACGATTCTTTTGTCCAATAAGTTTTCTCAGAGGAAGGTCGAACCATTTCGGATATTTACAGTCGACTACCGTTTTCTTGGGGACACAATTATTGATACCTTCAAACAAGACCTCATAAAAGCGCTCAACCATTTTGTTTATATCAGATTCTACTGATAAAAAAGACCAGTCGTATTGATTGTAAAAAAGGTTTAGATTGTGGAAATTCGCTTGATGAAACTGATAAACGCTAACTTCATTAGAATTTTTCATTGGAGAAATATATTTAATTTTAAAATTTATCTCAATTGCTGGATGGTAGGGAACAATGTTTACGAGGGGATTGATTTTGACATACTTCTGGTCTGGATATTTTTTATTATATTGTATAACGATTAAATTGACTTATGTATGTATGTTTTCTGTATATTATACGTTGATGTTGTTTTTATACTGATATTGTTTATATTTTATGCTTGTGTACATATTTCTTTTGTGAATGTATATGCATCCATATATTTTTACCTATTAAGTTAAGCGTTAGCTTGTTCAGTGTTTTTTTTTATTTTGTAATGTACATTAGGACACATTCAATTTTTATTTTTAAGTGTACTTGATAATATATTTGCTACTTTTTATATAATTTAATTACAATTACTTATATTAGTACTATTCATTACAGCTTTGTCAATGAGAATAAGTTCTTTTGGTAAAAAAGCATATTTTGACTTTGACTTTTTTTCCACAAGAAAAACCTCTACACATTTGTAAAAAAAAGTTCGGCCGGTTCCTCTGTGATGCCAATAACATAAAAATCTCGAAGCGAAGAGCAGTTCTTTTCATACTAAGATTTCGAGTAGATCGCCCAAATATATGAGAAAAGCAAAACAAATCGGGGAAAACTAAGTATGAAATTTGATTATTAACAACCGAAAAATGAAACTTTGATTACAAATATTTTCTAGTTTTTTTATACCTCCGATTCTTCATAATCAGAGAAAAGTTCCACATGTACATGTTGCGTTTCCTCGGAAGATCCAAAAATAAAGAATGGCATGTATATTAGCTTGTAGAGGATGTCCAAGAGAGTGCTCTTGTAATGAAGCATCGCGGATCTACAAGAATTTGCCAAAGTTGTGCCGTCACTAGCCCTGAAGTCTACACATACCATAAACATTCCTAAAATTCAAATACTGTCAAATAATCAGTCTGAAAATTTCACAGAGTTGGTTTCTCGTTGCACTAGAAGCAGCAAAATAATAACAATAAGAATATTCTTTAATGCTTACACCAATCTGGTATATAACAAAAGACAAATCTATTTGTTACCTAATTCCCGATTAGTTGGTGATTCAGGCATTTCCAAATCTAAATATATTTTGTATGGTTGACCCATCATGAGCAGTTGCTGTTTCGAGGTTAACTGGACATGCGCGGCTGGAAAACTGCACATTCCTCGTTCGGATTTGCAGTCATAGGTGGCGCCACAAGGTCTGTGAAAAAAAAACAGGTGTAATTCATTGCAAACAAACATTTTTCATACATATCCGAATACAAAATTAGTTAAGAAATCATAGTTCTACGGATTAGACCGTGTCAAATTGGAATTGTCACCCGACGTTTCACCTTCGATTGCACGAGGCATCTTCAGGGATCTTTACGGCACGAGATCTGAATACTGAATGAGCTCAAAGAAATTTAGGCGAGCTTTTATACCTGACTTGTGCTCGTCGAACCGTGACCCTGTGTTAAGATCGGTTTCCACGTGTGATGTAGACCGTAATCCGTATCTATATTGAAATTTCTTGTTTGTTCAAATATTTCAATAGATTCTCTAATTTTTCATTTATAAAATCCTGAAACTGATGCTAGAACCTTGGATTCAATTACATTTATTATACAGCTAGTATGCTGGTGTTCAGCTACAGCAGATTGAATAATTTATTTCTTTTTAATACATCGTTCATGTTTCTTAACCTTCCGGAGATCGCGCGCGGACTGTCAGTCCGCAGGCAATTATTTTTGCCGATAATTTCAATAATCGCCCGCCCGCGGCGCTGCCTAATTAAATACCTTTCTATCGCGACCTCTTCACCGGTCAGTGTGTAAGTGTATGGATTGGTGCGGTTGTTCGCCTAATTATTGGATTTGCGGACTGTGAGTCCGCACGCGAGCGTTCCATCTAATTATTTTCAAGAATTTTTTGTTTGAATATCTATAATTAAAAGGTAAGTTTAAGCTTATATTTTGAAAGTTTTAGTTAATAAATACACGATTCATAGATGGCGTGCTCTTGGGAGCAAGAACAAGCCCGCTTGCAAAAATTAATGGAGGAATGTTTAGTGGAAGATGATGAGGGGCCTGAGGAAGGATACGAGGACCAGGAAGATGACGGGGAAGAGGACAATTTGGAGAGGCTAGACTTGGATACCGATACTGAGCAGGAAATTTCGGACATAGAAGACACCTTAACACCTAGGGGGGCATATCCTATGTTTATAGGAAAGGATGGAACCGAGTGGGCGAAACATGTCACAAATAAAAATGTAAGAAGGGCAGTCAATTTGATTAAACATCTCCCTGGAATTAAAAGAACTGCAAAGGATTTGAAAAGTGAACTGGAGATTTGGAAGCATTTTTTTACCAATGAAGTACTGAATTCTATAGTCGAGAACACTAATAAACACATTGCCATAAGTAGAATCAATTACGATCGCGAAAGAGATGCGAAAGATACAGACCTCATAGAAATTCAAGCTCTGATCGGGCTACTTTATTTATCCGGTGTCCTAAAATCAAATAGATTAAATGTTGAAGAAATATGGACACAAAATGGTACTGGTGTGGAGCTGTTTCGGCTGACCATGACCCAATGTAGATTTCGATTTCTTCTTGATCATTTACGTTTCGATGATCTGGCTACAAGAGAAGAACGAAAGCAAACCGATACGCTAGCTGCCATCCGAGAAGTGTTTGATACTGTTATCAACAACTTCAATACAGCTTATACACCATTCGAATGGGTCACAATAGATGAGAAGCTGCAAGGATTTAGAGGTCGATGTAACTTTAGACAATACATTCCAAGTAAACCTAATAGATATGGGTTAAAAATATTTGCAATGGTAGACTCCAAGACTTTCTATACGTGCAATATGGAGGTTTACGTAGGCAAGCAGCCTTTGGGACCATTCCAGGCGAGTAACTCACCATCTGCGGTAGTACAAAGATTGTGTCAACCGATAAAAAGAACTTGTCGTAATGTCACTGTCGATAACTGGTTTACCAGTATGGAGCTACTGAATACCCTTTATTCGGATTTTAAGCTGACTCTATTAGGTACAATTAGAAAAAACAAACGGGAATTGCCTCCGGAATTCTCGAATCCACAGGGTCATCCTCTTTTGTCATCAATGTTCGGCTTTCGCGCAAACTGTACTCTAGTATCATACACACCAAAAAAAAAGAAAAATGTGCTGTTGTTATCTAGCATGCATTTTGACGATGCATTAAACGAATCAACAGGAAAGCCAGATATGATAATGGACTACAATGCATCTAAAGGGGGGGTCGACTGTGTCGATAAATTATGTGCGACCTATAATTGTGCGCGAAATACGAGAAGATGGCCCATGGTTGTGTTTTATTCGCTTCTAAATGTATGTGGAATAAACTCATTTGTTATTTATTCAATAAATAATCATGCTAGTGAGTTACGACGAAGAAAGTTTATACGATCATTGTCTTTTCAATTAGTGGAGGGTCATATTCGTCGTAGAGTAACGCAATCTATTCCTAAGGCTATGCAACTGAGAATAGTGGAAGTTTTTGGATTGGAAACCCCCGCACCTGAACCCGTACCGGCAGGACAACGTGAACGTTGTTCGTACTGCGACCGAAAAAAAAATAGACCGTCTCGTTTCTTCTGTATCGAATGTCGCAATGTATATGTTCAGAACATTCACGCGTGATATGTCTCGAATGCCACTCACATTAATGTATTTTTTATTTGTTTATTCGTTATTTTGTTTTATTTCATGAAAACGATCATTCAGTTTTTATTTCCTAGCAAGTACAAATTCTTTTAAGCTGTTGAGATTAATGTATTTTATAAATAAAATCCTAAAGTAAATGAAAGTCAACTTTTATTACTATTTGTTTGACAAATAATCATTAGGAAGCCTTGTATATGGCTGCGGACTGTGAGTCCGCGCGCGAGTGTTCTATCCCAATATTGGAGCGCGAGCTCCCAAAGGTTAAATCTACTTGATTGATCAATGCGATAGCGATGCAGATAGCATTAAAAAGGTGTTAATGTGTGTTCTGATGTTTTCTGGAGTTATTGTGTGAAAATAATTAACAAGTATAGTTGTGTAATATATCGTTGTCATCATTGAAAAATTGTGCATATTATGGGTGAAAAATCTAATGAACTTCTCAATCAAGAAATGCAAAAAACAACATAAAACCAAATTAATTTAGTGGTGAATTTATAGAACTCTTCATAAAGTAAAGCAAAAAATACCAGAATGAACTGAATGTTATCAGTTCATCCGTTTATCTTTTAAACATATCAGTTTGGAATACCCTCTTTTTTATATGTGATTTACATTAAATTTACAAACCATAAAATTTACTTATGCTGATAAGAAATTTGAACCTTAGAGAACTGAAATGTTTTATATATTTTTTTTTTCTTTCCTTTCTTTCTCATTGACCTACATTGTTATTATTTGTTGTATTTTTGTTGTTTTGTTGTCGATTGTGTACAGGTCCGTACCATCTTTTTTTGTGTTTAATTAGGATTGAATGGCTCATCTGTTGAATTGAGTAGGCAGGGAGTGGTTCTTCTTGATTTACACTGCATACAGGTTCACTACAATAGCCAGATGTTCAAAATTAATTCTACCTAGTATAATGTTAAATTAATAATATTAAAAGTGTAACAAAGGATAAATATCAAAATTTGCAACGGCTCTGTAAATATCTGTAACATTTCTGTAAACATTTCTGTAAAAATTTTAGGTATAAAAGTCCTGTAAATATGTCTAACTTGGTTTGTTCTAACTGTCGCTGTAAATGTCAAATTCAAATTTCTTTATTCGTGTCAGTACAAAAAAAAGTTTACACACGTCAAACAGTAGAAAATACTATATATATATTTTTTTTTGTTTTTTTTTAAATATAAGTATACACACATTTTTTTAAATACAGTATACATAAAATCAACATGAAAGATACATACATATATAGCTAAAATTAAGTTAAAACTAAAATAAAATACAACACAAACATTGACATCTTATAAAATCACACTATAAAATACACGCAGAATCTAAAAATTCGTCCACTGAGTAGAATGCCCCCTGGAGCAACAACTTCTTTATGGAGCTCTTAAAAACTTTAAGTGGTGCCTCCCTCAAGGAAGTTGGAAGTTTATTGAAAAGTTTTATACCCAAATAGTTTGAGCCATTTTGACACCTTTTCAGACGACAGTAACCTGTGACTAGGTCACCTTTACCTCTTGTATCATATTCATGGACATCAACATGTCTTCTATATCCTGTTAGGTTTTTTTTAACATACAATAATGTTTCCAACATGTACCGGGTGGTCGAAATTGGTCTGTTTTAACAGAGAAAACCTATTTCCTGACTAGATCGAGCAAAACTGACTTAGGTGTCATGGGCTCGATTTCTGAGAAATGTTTAATGGCAAAAACCGCCTGCCGATATTTTCACTGCCAACTGAGATATAGGGCGTTTTTCAATTTTCGGCCATTTTGAAAATTGTCCATAACTTTTTTATTTTGCGGAATATTAACATTCTGCAAAGACATTCTAAAGGCACTTTTTTATGTGCAATCCAGTGGCGTACTCAGATTTTTTCTATAGTTGTCCGTTTTATCATAAATAGGCAAAACTTTTTTTTTTCAAATGGAAATCATAGTTGGCTATAAATTATAAAAAATGCTCGCGTTTAGCCCTTTTCAGTGATATAAAGTTGTAGGTACTTATTTTCAAAAATAACGAAAATATTAGGTGTTTTTGGTTTACATCGAAGTAGGCCTTGGAATAATGACGCGCGTTCAATATTTTGAATATATTGCTGTCAGATTACTGTAGTCTGGTGTAATTATTGCGTTTTGGTGTTATCTTTATAAAGTTGTGTTAAGTTGCTGACAAAATATGTTTGAGAATTATGAAAATTATGATATGTTAAAATGTTACATATTATCTAACGAAGTTCCTGAAGCAGCTAGTGAATTATATTTTAATACATTTCCCGAGCGACGTCAACCGGATAACCGAATTTATCAAACCTTAAAAAGTAATTTAGTAAATTACGGAAGTTTTAAAAAGTTAAGAACAAGACATTATGAACTAAAGGAAGAAAAGGAAATCCAGCAGCTAAATATAATTGGTGAGGTATTAGATCATCCTGGCACCTCCTCTCGAACATTGGCTAATATAACGAATGTTCCAAAGACCACCGTTTTAAAAATACTCAAAAAACATAAATTCAAACCGTACAGAACGAGAAGAGTTCATCAACTCCGTGAAGGGGACGCCGCTAGAAGATTGAGATTTTGTCAGTGGTATGAGCAAAAATTCATGGAGAATGAGAATTTTCCATTAAATATTATTTGGAGTGATGAATCCAGAGTAGATACTTCTGGTATATTTAATAGATATAATTCATATCACTGGTCCACTGAAAATCCACACGTAGTTGTGCAACAAGACCGGCAAGGTCGGTGTGGATTCAATATATGGGTGGGGATATTCCGAGGAAGATTTGTGGGACCTTATTTTTACGATGGAAATTTAACTGCAGATGATTATGTAAATATTTTGCGCACATATATTGTCCCTTTGTTGGAAGACATACCTTTAGCTGATGCCAGAAATATCTACTATCAACAAGATGGTTGTCCCCCGCACAATGCAAGGATCACAACTGATCTTTTAAACTTCGAATTTCGAGAAAATTGGATTGGTATGTGGGGCCCCATACCTTGGCCTGCTAGGTCCTGTGACTTAACTCCCTTAGATTTTTTTTTGCGGGGAAGATTGAAGGACTTGATATTTAAAGGAAGAACCTTTCACACAAAAGAAGAATTGCAAGAGGCCACTAGGCAAGCTTTTGCATCTATTAGCCCAGTTGAACTAATAAATAGTTGCAACTCGGTACGCAAAAGATGCTTAGTTTGTATTCAACAGGGAGGGGCTCAATTTGAACAACTTCTCTAAATATATTTATCAGAAACCTATCTAACTAAATACCTAGATTTTCATAATTATTTTTTATTTTCACTTGTAGCTGTAAATAGTAGTTTAGTTTGTTAATTTTGTTCAACTTTGCTATGTAAACAAAAAAAAATAAAAAAAATTAATAATAAATAATTAAAATAACGTTAGCTAGTGTTATTTAAAGTTGTGTTTAAGTTGCTAACAAACTATAAATCTTAACAATACATAATTGAGATATTGTCATCACAAATCAAAGCCTACTTCGATGTAAACCAAAAACACCTAATATTTTCGTTATTTTTGAAAATAAGTACCTACAACTTTATATCACTGAAAAGGGCTAAACGCGAGCATTTTTTATAATTTATAGCCAACTATGATTTCCATTTGAAAAAAAAAAGTTTTGCCTATTTATGATAAAACGGACAACTATAGAAAAAATCTGAGTATGCCACTGGATTGCACATAAAAAAGTGCCTTTAGAATGTCTTTGCAGAATGTTAATATTCCGCAAAATAAAAAAGTTATGGACAATTTTCAAAATGGCCGAAAATTGAAAAACGCCCTATATCTCAGTTGGCAGTGAAAATATCGGCAGGCGGTTTTTGCCATTAAACATTTCTCAGAAATCGAGCCCATGACACCTAAGTCAGTTTTGCTCTATCTAGTCAGGAAATAGGTTTTCTCTGTTAAAACAGACCAATTTCGACCACCCTGTACAGGGAAGGTAGGGTTAATATGTTTAACATCACAAATGTGTCCCTGCAATCATCCCTATATGACAAACCACTAACTACCCTGATAGCTTTCCTCTGGAGACCAAAGACTCTCGAGACATCCGAAGCATGACCCCAAACGATGATTCCATAAGACATGTGCGACTGCACGAGGGCATAGTATGCCTGCAGCAACACATCCCTGGTTACACAGTGAGCAAGATTTCTCAGGACAAAAATGTTTGAATTTAATTTATTACAGATGGAATTTATGTGGTTGTGCCATCGCAGCCTAGGGTCCAAGTTAACACCCAGAAACCTCACATCACACTCAATTTCCTCGCCAGAAAGTTGTCTCATGGAAAATGTCATATTGTTGGTTTTTGCTACGTTCAGGAATAGCATATTAGAAGAAAACCATGTCTCAGCTGCTCCTTGTGCCTCAAGGGTCCTCATTTGAGACAGTTGTTTATCTTGGTGTTTGAAAGCTAATGTCGTATCATCGGCAAAGAGTGTCCAATGCACCTCAGGGTGAGCAAGGGGCAGATCATTGATGTAAATAAGAAAAAGTAGAGGACCGAGCACCGATCCCTGAGGCACTCCAACTGTTACTGGTAGGACATCCGAATCACCATCAGCAAGTCTCACATGTTGAGTCCGGTTAGTCAGATATGAGGCGAGCAGGTTGATACTACTACTGCACAAATTATATGCTCCCAGCTTCCGCAGCAAGACATCATGGGGGACACAATCAAATGCCTTACTCAGGTCACAAAATACAGTAGAAACATACTCAAGATGTTCAAAAGAGTCCTCTATGTAAGAAACTAAGTCCAGGATACCCAAACCAGTATTCCGCTCCCTCCTAAAGCCAAATTGGGATTCTGAAAAAATGTGTTTAGTTTCAAAGTAGGTTGCGATTTGAGAAGCTAAGCATTTCTCAAACACTTTTGAAAGTATTGGCAATAGTGAGATTGGTCTATAGTTTGAGGCATCCCCAGTGCTACCCTTTTTGTGTATTGGTGCCACAACAGCATGTTTGAGGCAGTCCGGAAAAACGTCCTTACAGATACACAAGTTTATTAGTTTTGTAAGCGGAATATAGATCAAATTATTTATTAGTTTTAGTAGGGGGACATTTAGATCAAAGCAATCACGACTTGTTTTATTATTTAGTTTATTAATTATATCTCTAACCTCAATGAAAGTGACTTCCGAAAAACAAAAACTTAGGTTGATATTAAAATTTTGACTATTTATGTGTCTGAGCGGATCTACATCCACTGGGACAACAATGTTCTTGTGTATTTCATTAGGTATGTTAACAAAAAAAGTGTTAAATTCATCTGCCGTGATACTAGATACACCCGACAGCCCATTGGAGCTTCCCCGATGTTCATTAATTATTTCCCACATGCATTTCGTGGGATTACTGGAGTTTTTTATTCTGGTGTTGTTGGAAATTAACTTACAATCAGTAATGGCACGTTTATACATTAAGCGATAAGAATTTCTTTCTTGTTTTAGACCTTCAGTATTAAAAGTTTTGCACAAGTCATTAAGAAATTGAAGATTTTCCCTCATTTCCCTTAACTCATTGGTAAAGATAAAAGTGGTTCCCCTTTGTTTAGGCTTTAGTATTAGTTCCCTTTCTGGAACAGAAGATTTTAAACTATCCTGTAAAATTTCAGTAAACAGCAAAAATTTTGTATTTATGTTAACATCTATGTCATTAATAAAACCCCAATCAACTGACTCTATCAAATTATAAAACATAAGTCTACCTTTTTCAGTAAATGGTCTTATCAACTTGTTTAATTTTGTCGTGTCATCTGGTACGGCACACCTCAACTGTACCTCCATTGATTGACCCAGATGATCTGAAAAACTATTCCGAAGCAGACTTATCTTATAGTCCCCAGAAAAAATATTAGTAAAAATATTGTCAAGACAATTCGACCCCCTTGTTGGATCTAAAATTGTCGGATTAAGTCCATATGACAGAAGCAAACTACACATGTCAGCACTCCTCTTATCGTTTGTTCCAAAATGTACATTAAAATCACCTACTATTATTATTTTATCTCTTATATTTAAAAGTTCAAGACATGCTTCAAGGCGCTCTAAAAATGTGTCAAAACAACCCGAGGGGGGTCTATAAATTGTTACTAGATTAAGATGAAAATCCTTGAGAAAAACCCCACAAAATTCAGAGCATTTCTCAATGCTTAGTTTACTAACCTCTGTTAAAGGCAAATAATTGAAGTTGTTACCAAAAGTTGCTACTCCACCGCCTCCACTCAGTTTACGGGAAAAGCCGTCAACAAAGGGAAGGTCATTAATCTTCACTGTATTTATCTCATCATCTCGTAACCAGTGTTCGCTTATACAAAGCGTGTCGGGAGATTTGTCCAAAAGATATGTTTCCAGTTCTGGTATCTTATTTCTGAGTGACTGCATGTTAAAGCCCGACCACAAGAACAAGAGATTTTTGGTTCACATTGTGATGCGTGTAAATTGGTTTTCTGTAAAAGCTGCGCTAATGTTACTACAACTGAATGTCACACAATTATATTAAACCAAAGAAATTTAATATTTTACTGTCCTGCTTGCAAGCAGTTATTAAATGATTTACCAAATCTTAAAAATATTTTAGAACTTTTTGAGAAAACAAGGATGGAATGCAGGACAAAGGATGAGAAGATTTTGCTGTTGAAGGATGAGCATGACGCTTTGAAGTCTAATCTACAGGGTGAAATTGATAGGCTTTTGACGGAATTAAGCGACAAAAATAATTATATTAATCGGCTAAAGAGGCATACACAAGACTTTGAAGATTCTGTGGTCTCAGCGGAAAAATCTTTCACAGATGAAATAAAAGAACAAAAACAATATGCTGAAACACTTAACAGGGAGATTATTGCCCTGATGGAAAAAAATAAAGTACTTTTGAAGAAAATAGACGCTTTAGCAGAGGAAAACCGGACTTTGTCCGCCAGTTTAAGCGAGCTGAATGGACTTAAAACAAACTTCATAACCACTATAGAAACCTTATCTGCAGAAAAAGATGCTTATATAAGTGATTTGAAAAATGCGAATAATGAACTCTCTGAACTAAAAACTAAAATATTGTTAGGACCTCTGTATGATAATGCAATTTCTCCCAAGTTCCCTGATACACCTAACCAAAGAACGCCAATTATGAGTCCCACCCATAACGAATCTAGTAAGAGTCAGTTACTAAAACAATCTGAATCTTCTAGTAACAAAAATAGTGAGGAAAATTTCAGGCAACCTATAGAGGTAATGGATACAAGGATTACTGAACTAAGTAAACAATTGGAAAGATTACAAAACGAACTAAGAAAGGAAAAAGATAGTCGATTAAATGCTGATATAGAGTACAAAACATCCGTATTGGAACTAAAAGCTAGAATAGGATGGATAAGTGTTATGAAGGAGAGTCTTAAAAAGACTGTGCAGAGTCTGGAGGATCAGGGAAAGGAACTAAAAATGAAGGTACAAAGATATGAAGTAACAGGAAACAGTGACAAACAGATGGTAGAAAAGGATAATGAAAATAACCTGACAGTAAATTTCCATGGAAGAAAAAAAAACGCCAGGTATTGTTTATTGGAGGCAGCGATGCCTACAACCACTGGAAAATGTTCAAAACCGTTGCATACAACACCTTTGATACAAACAGCAGATATTCAAAAAGCAACCTATTAGAAGACATAATTGACCAACATGAAATACTATCAAAAAATCTAGACTCTAGTGACTACAAAATTATATTCACTACTAATGAAAATGCCAGAAGAGGAAAAATCACCAAAACCCAGGTTCTAAATGGCCTAATAGATGATTCAAAGAACACAAACCTTATAATAGTAGGAGCATGCTTTGTGGCTAACAAACCGGTTTTAAATAGATTCATCGAACAACAAAATGAACAAATAGCAAACTCCATCAAATACAATCATAGAGCCCATTACATAGACTGTAACAAAATAGTGGGCAATTTTTACGTTAATGAAAAAGGAGACATGTTAAATAAAGGAAAATGGATATTACTTAAGCACATATATCACAACTTAATGAAACAAGTAGAAAAGAATCCCATTACGATGCAACGAACAGAAAGTGCAGATGCTGTTGACATATGTCAATCACAGAACCAAGAAATTAATAGCCGACATGATACGAAAAACCAATATGAAACGGAAAACCAACGAGCAAAGAAAAATACACGGAGCTATTTATTACCTGCTACCGAGCCTGCTATAAACAATATAGCTGATAAAAACAAAATGCAAACAGGAGCAATTAATAAAACCAATACTGAAAGAAATTTTTTATTTCTCAATCCATCTCAGATAGCCGTAAACTTGTAGAAGAAAATACATCATCCACCCTCATTTGCCATTTAAATGTGCAAAATATTGCTAACAAACTAAACTCACTGGAAATACTTACACAGGAATATAAGCCTGATATTTTTTGTGCTTCTGAAACATGGGTCCCATTAGATGGAATAGTAAATATGACAATTCCAAAATATAAATTAAGCTCCTATTATTGCAGAAATATAAATCAACATGGTGGATGTGCAATATATGTGAGGGAGGATACTAAATACAAAACCATGAGAGGTGTCAAAGATTTTGCAGTAGAAACACATATCGAATGCTGCGCTATTGAGTATAACACAACAACAGGAAAAATTGCAATTGTTCTAATCTACAGACCTCCATCGGGACACATGGACACATTTATAACACAAATGTCCTGTCTTCTCACTTATGTGGCTGGTATCTGTCCACATATCATATTGGGTGGAGACTTCAATATTGATAGCCTGCAGAAGACAAATAGGAACTACGGGTTGCTCTTTGATGTGTTGGAGTCTTTCAACCTAACAGACTTCAGCGACCAACCTACACGGATTTGTACCACAAGTAGAGGCACCTCTTCCACTTCAATAGATTATATGGCAACTAATATATGTGGTGAATTGGTGAACTGCAAAATCATCGAGGTTCACATTTCAGATCACTGTCTGCAGCTAATGAAGATAAAATATACTCAACAGGAGACATCTATACTACCTCAAGCTACAGAAAAAAGGATTACTGGCGAAAATAACTTAAGACAGCTAAAAAGTAGCCTTGAAAGGGAAAACTGGGATGAAGTATTGATGAGCAGTGACGGCAACTTGTTTCAAAATTTTTTACAGACCATTCTATGGTACTTCGATTTAGCCTGTCCAAAGAGAAGAATCAAACCCATTTTACCCATTTCTAACTGGATAACTGACGAAATAAAGAAATAGAAACAAGACCTGAAAGATTTATACGATCTGGCTAAGCGAACCAGAAACAATGATATCCTAGATCATTACAAGCAAAAAAAGAAGTACTACAGAAAATGTTTAAAGCAACGAAAGGCAAATTACAATCAAAACAAAATCGAAAATTCTGAAAACAAGTCTAAGCAAATTTGGGATATCGTCAACACTGAACTTGGCAGGAAAAAACAAACAAAACCAATTAGCCTTGTTATCGACAAGCAAATCATAACCGACAGTAAGGAAGTGGCGAACAGTTTTGTAATGTGATTTATAAAGATTAATAAAATGAATTGAATTGATATTGAGCGTCCTGTTTCTCCCATATACACTTCTCTACAGGAGCAAGGAATTTTATATATTCCTTCTGTTTGGAAAGGTATAATATTTTTTGGGGATCACAAGTATTGTTCAATTTTCTTATCCGTATTAAAGATTGTACATATGTTGGACCGCCGAAGTAATCATCCTATTTTGTCTGTAGTGCCATGATGTATCTGAACCAGCGTTTTGATTTTAGTGGAGCGGATGTTAAAGCATTATCCTCAGAGGTTTAGATAAAGATATTTGCTCCTACAGGTGACAGAGATCTCATAGCTGTCGCTGAAGTTTTTTTTTTAATTTTTTTATTTCACTTCATGTCAAAATATCTAAATAGATATGACGTCAAGTGTAAAAATAAAGGATAACATAAGACATTTTTAAAACAATATTAAGATTGGACTAACTAACAGAAAACAATTATTGCAAAATTGAAAAGTAATTTCTAACATTATAATAACTTTTTCAAGAAGATAACTCTTTGTACTTTTCTTAAATTTTTTTAAGAAGTTATTTCTCTTAGGCTTGCTGGTAGTTGGTTGTACATATTCCCACAAAAACAGTAAGGACTTTTTTGGAAAGTGCTAGTCCTATAAGGAGGTATATAATTGTTTGTGGAGTTTCTTGTACCATAATTAGTATACCACAGCTTAGATGGCTATATGCCAGTAATAGGTATTTAAAAGTAGTGGAAATCCTTAACGTTTATAGCAAACTATGCTTATAGAAAGAAACACTTTAACAAAATTTTTAGGGCTGCATATAGAGGCGAGTATGTGTTGGCGGGTGTACAGTGTAGAACTTAAGAAAAAGGTAAAAAAAACAAAATATATCAATCAAGGTGTCTGTTCTCTATACTTGACAGTGAAGTTTTAAAAAAACTTTTACTTTGCTAAAGTTTAATCACATATTACACATGGGATTCTGTGACATCCCCAATTTTAAGTGACATATTTTTAGTTCAGAAGAAATGCATCAGGGTAATGGTAGGGAAGGGGCCACAGATCTCCTATAAACCTTTTTTCAAACAGTTAAATATCCTGCCACTACGCTGTCTGTACTTATTTATTAGAAGCTGCTACACATAACCTTCCCTGTCATGGAAATAGGTCTTCTCTAAACACATACACCTTAAAATCGAATTTATGTCTCACTGAGAAGTCCACTTAGTCAAGGAATTAAAATATTTAATAGACTATCTCTTATACATGGAAACACTACTTATAATCTCTTTCGTAATAAACTGAAAAAATAGAAAAACAAGAGAAATGTTTTTATACTCTGGATGAATCTTATTAAGTAGTTTATTTTTTTATGTGTTTAATGCTGTTTTAATATGTTTTTTATATTGTGTTTTAATCTGTGACACTAATATAAGAAAATTATTAGGTGCTTAATAATTAAAAAGTTGGTTATCTTGTACTTTATTTGACTTTATATTTATTGTTGGTTTAATATGTTTTTTTGACCTAACTAGGTATATGACTAATACAGGAAAAACAAATTAATTACTTTGTACTATTTTTTTACACTATTTTATATTCATTTTACAAATATAGAATGTTTTAAAAGTGAAAGGGCCCCTCAAACCAATATCGCAATAGCAATCCATGAGAGACACAATCCAAGGGTTTGGATATGTTCCCATATATAACGTTCACCTGATAACTAGATGACTAGATTGTTGGCTGTGTGTTATATAGGAATGAACTGGTAACATTTTGGTATGAATCCAAGATAGCGCAACAAAATGGCAGCCTAATAAAATATTTAAAAAACTATTTATTAGATTAATTTCAAATGTTGTGCAAGCATTAAATGTAATATAGAGATAAACTTGCAAAGTTATGGTACAAGTTCAACATGGCAAAACAAAACTGTGGCAAAAAAAATGTTTAAGAAACCAACATAAAAAAATCTTCCTATTCAATTGACTATTGACGGGGATAAGTTAAAATTTTCAATATTTTTCATGATAAGATCCTATGTAACAGGAAGTGACAGCTTAAGCACAAATTCAGAAATTCACTTAGGTTTTGGGCTTCTTAAGTGATACAATAACTTACTCAATGCAAAAAACTGCATTTGATTTTCTTTGTCATAACCAGTGAATTAGTCTCTAAAACCTAGTGGTTTGCATCTCTGAGTGTTAAACGAACATAAATTCGTATATATATATATATATATATATATATATATATATATATATATATATATATAAAAAAAGTGTCAAATACCAAAGTTGTAGAACAATACAGGCTACATAACCTAAAATTATTTTCATTTATACAAGGTGTCTCAAAAATCTGTAGCGAAGTAAAGTTGGGTTTTTTCTTATGGGACACCCTGTATATTTTTGCATATTTAGATTCTGCTCGTGATTCTACACATTTTTTGTATAACATGTCCTATGTCTAAATCTGATAGTTTTTCTAATATCCGCCATTTAGTAAAAAATTATGAATTGCAGTGCCTTTTTTCAAACGGCGACGTGGGCCGTTGGCTTTTTGATATAGGATTATGATTTTTGGCAGGAACATTAACAAAATTATAGGTTGACTTTCAACGTGAACAAAATTTGTCGGCGTTGTACAGGGGGTCCTAGATAAATAGGAGAAATTAAAAAAATTAAAAACATCATATTTTCATTTTTTTAAATGGAATGTATAGTATTTTAGTATTTTAGAATATTCGTGACCCAAAACCCTATCTTTCATTATAAATATGTCCTATACCTATTTGTCATAGTTTCCGAGATTTTGACATTTTTGTATTTATTATTTGGTTTTCAATGGCAATCGTCTTAGAATTTGCTTTATTATCGAATTTATAGAATTTTCCGAGGAATCCAAAAATGTAATAATAAACAGGGTGTTCCATTTAAAATAACAAAGTTGATATGCGAGGGACACTTTTGTATTTCAACTTTTTCTTTGTTATTAAAAATAAAGGAATTAAGGGGGGTGGCAAATCTCGGTGAATCACCCTGTACATTAATGCACAGTAAAAAATGCAAAATTAAAAATTCAGTCTAGTATTTTTCTTTATGTAAAAAGGCAAATAAATATTTTAATTAAAGAGACACAACAGAAAAAGAAGTCCTACAATCACTTGATTAAATGTTCAATATGACCACCATTTCTTTCAACACACACTTGTAGCCGATTCACAAAGGAACTGTTAACTCTATTCAGCATCGCGGCATTGATATTTGTACAAGCATTTCTAATTCTCATTTTCATATTCTCTATGGTAGTGGGTGGCGTTTGGTAAACTTGCTCTTTAACAAAACCCCACAAGAAAAAATCTAGTTTTGTGAGGTCCTGAGACCTTGCCGGCCATGATACTACACCTCCCCTACCAATCCATTTATTTTTATAATTCGCGTCTAAAAATTGCTTCATCTGCCTGCTAAAATGTGCCGGGGATATCTAAATGGAACCACATCCGCCTCACTAGATTCAAAGGTAATTCGTCAATCCACTCCTGCAAACTGTTTTGCAGTAAATTTAAAAGTGTCTCCATTAGCTCTATTTTCGAAAAAATAAGGTCCAATGATACGGTTACCGATTATATCATCCCATACATTAAGACATCATCTATGCTGATGATCCAAGGGGATAATGAATCTGGGGTTTTCAGAACTATAATAGTGGAAATTATGTTGGTTGACATATTCATTTTTATGAAATGTCCCTTCGTCAGTAAATAAAATTTTATTGAAAAAATCATATTCTTCTCTATTTTTTGCTAATGCCCTTCTTTTTCTGTTGTGTCTCTTTAATTAAAATATTTATTTGCCTTTTTACATAGAGAAAATTATTAGACTGAATTTTTAATTTTGCATTTTTTAGTGTGTATTAATGTACAGGGTGATTCACCGAGATTTGCCACCCCCCTTAATTCCTTTATTTTTAATAACAGAGAAAAAGTTGAAATACAAAAGTGTTCCTCGCATATCAACTTTGTTATTTTAAATGGAACACCCTGTTTATTATTACATTTTTGGATTCCTCGGAAAATTCTATAATTTCGATAATAAAGCAAATTCTAAGGCCATTGCCATTGAAAAATAAATAATAAATACAAAAATGTCAAAATCTATATATATATATATATATATATATATATATATATATATAACGAAATATAGGGTTTTGGGTCACTTAAATTCTAAAATACTAAAATACTATACATTCCATTTAAAAAAATGAAAATATGATGTTTTTAATTTCTCCTACTTATCTAGGACCCCCTGTACAACGCCGACAAATTTTGTTTAAGTTGAAAGTCAACCTATAATTTTGTTAATGTTCCTGCCAAAAATCATAATCCTATTTCAAAAAGCCAACGGCCCACGTCGTTTGAAAAAAGGCACTGCAATTCATAATTTTTTACAAAGTGGCAGAAATTAGAAAAACTATCAGATTTAGACATAGAACATGTTATACAAAAAATGTGTAGAATCGCGAACAGAATCTAAATATGCAAAAATATACAGGGTGTCCCATAAGAAAAACACAACTTTGCTTCGCTACAGATTTTTGAGACACCCTGTATAAATGAAAATAATTTTAGGTTATGTAGCCCGTATTGTTGTACAACTTTTGTATTCGAATTTTTTATATCGCTATCCGTTATCAAGATATCAACCGAGAACGCACTATTGGGACACCCTGTATAATGATTAATATATTTTCTTTAGACTTAAATTTCCTCTCTATTTCCATCATTGCTCACAGTGCTATTATCAAAGGATGCTAATCATGTGTTTGAGTCTATTTTCCAGACAGCTACAGAAAAAGTATAAGAAAATCAAACAGAAGTATTGCAGAATATCTAACATCAAAATCTACCAATTTATACCTTAGAATTAAATCACTATCTTTTTTTCACACAGTAAGTACATAATGGATGACTTACTTGAATCTTAAATGCACAGGTCTCTCGTGTTTAACGCTAGGTACATATACATAGTAGAAAGCCATATACATAAGGATCGACAACCATACCAATATTGATGTTATTAAAGCAATTATAATACCCCTAAAGAGAACTTCTTTAACATTATTAACTCCCGTTTGGGTTCTACTCTTATATAGGGTGACTGTGTCATGGATAAGTTTAATTAGAGGCAATTTTAACCTCTGCGTTATATATTGTCTGGGGCCTAAATGAAAAACATCTTTAACCAAACTCAAAATTCTACTCATTTTCGGGATTGACAGCGATCGAATCGATGCGATATACTCTAAACAAACGATAACACATTATAATTATTGGACTTTAGTTTTTTCGACAAGCTCATTATTTTAATTTTATCTATCAAACATTAACACAAACAACAATGTTATCTTTTTTTCCCACTTAAGTAAGGTCAAGCAAGCTTGATATTTTTAGGTTAAAATAAATTTCGTGAAGTTAGGAAAACAACTTTAACCTCTATTTTGGGCTGTTTTTAAACGACTTGCCAGCATGGATTAAAGTTAACTTAATATTGTCTAGTTTAAAACCCTATACAAAACATCAATAATTTTAACTCCTTTTAGAATGTCTACAAAATTTCCCTGTATACCAAAAATCGTTGAAATTGGCAATGGTCTAAAAATGTAAATAATTACTTTAAATATTGTTAAAGGTTCTGCTTTAGATCTAGTACGAAATGTGACGCGCATAACCTATTTCTGTCATAGTTATTACAAACTTCTCACCTGTACCGAAACGACTACCACATCATACCAAATGGTACTAAAAAAACAAAAACAAACAAAGAAAATTTTCGAAGGAATTTCCGCATTTATGGTGTTTGTTTTTTTTCTAATGGAAAAGTTTCTACACTGACCCCCGAAAAACGAAGACAAATCAGGACACATCAGCATGATAGAAAGCCCCTTGTTCCGTATCAACCAAGGGTCATCGGAAGGACTTTCTCTCGGATCACCGAGCTAACACTGGTGCCCGGTAAGGCTCCCTGACGGCGGGAAAAAAGTGTAGTTTTTCGTGGTGTTTCGAGGGACAGTCCAAAGATCGTTGTGGAAACATCACTGGGGGAACGTCCGACATAACGGGCTAATCGCTGTGACGCGGAGACTCCTAGGACATGCGGGAATTGTGATTTCTTCCTCTGCACAGGCTTATCGGATAAAGCCAAAGGTCGTGCGCTGACCAGAAAGTTCCACTGGAGTGTGCAAGTCCGGCGACGTTTTTTTTGGTCTTTTTCATAGTGTAGTAGTAGTTTTTCGTAGTATCTCGAGGGGCAGTCCAATGCCATTGTGGAAACATCACTGGTGGAACGTCGTACATAACGGGCCAATCGCTGTGAGGCGGAGAGTCCTAGGATATGTGATTGTGATTTCTTCCTCTGGATCTTCTAATAAGTCCAAATGTCGTGCGGTGACCAAAAACATCCACGGGAGTGCGGAAGTCCAGTGGCGCTTTGAAAGAAAAGGATATACGCCGATATCAAAAGAAGCCCTAGGAGTTAACCCCTTGATAGTGGAAACAATGTGCCTTTTCAAAAAAAAAAATTAGTTCCCTTCAACGATCTACGGAGAGCCCTTTGCTCGTCAACCCGTAGCCGTTACCTATTGTGCTGTAGAACGGCGCTGAAAGCAAAAAAGTGGCAGTCGTCACCATATTAAAAGGAAAGAAAGTAAAGTCCTCGGAAAACTGAGGTAGTAGTTACTTTTCCGGAAAAATAAACCGAGTTAAATTTCCGTTGCATTATTCAAGAAAAATTCCAAATATCCGGAAAAATAAGAAAAGTTTTTGAAAATCTATCAAAATCTCAAAACAAAAAAATTTAAACGTATTCTATTAAGGTTTGACCGAAAACATAACAAACAGACAACAATCTATTATTTAATTTCTACAACACAAAACTAACGCAAACTAATGCAAATTTTAATGTCAGATCTGTCAAAAATTGGCAAGTACGACAACTTTTTCACTTTTCCGAAATTTCAAGCACCTGTTTGGAAATTTGGGAAAAATGGAAAACTTTTTTGGACATTTCCTAAGCTCCGCATATTTTCGTGGTTAGGTATTTGATCGAAACCGTTGCTTATTAAAGCGTTTTGCTGATATTACTTAAATTAAAATTTATTTAAAATAATAATGACTGCAAAGAATGTTCTTGGTCCTAAAAGCAACGGCTGCACTTTTATTTTTTGATATCAACTTATTAGTAGTATAGATTAACTGCAATCCTTTTTTATATTGTTTCTTTTTAACTATTTTGTCTATGAAATTTTTATAAACCGTTATTAAACCCCTTTTTGTTTTAATATATTTAATTATCTAGAGTAATCTTCATTATTTGTAAGCATATTGAATGAAAACGCCAATACATGCTGATATTTTATGTGCAATACGATGATTAGAGGAATTATGTATTGTAATTGTGTCCTTATGAGATGGTATATGAAAAATTTAAAACTCCTGTTTATTATTCTTAATAGTTCAATTATTGTTAAGTCTAAGAAATTCATTTATTTATTTATTAACAAATAAAAACAGATTTTCCATAAACCATCTCATACGGACATTACAATACAGAATACCTCTAATCATCTTTTTGCACATAAAAGATCAACATATAATATTGTTTATAGATTGATCAACATAAGTAATGAAAGTTTTAATATAGAATTTAATATAATAAAAGAAATAGCGTTTAATAACGATTGATTATCATGAAAATCTCATAGACAAAATAGTATAAATGAAACAAAATAAAAAATCATTACAGTTAATTTATCATATTAAGTTCAAAGAAAATACTCAATTTCATAATTTTACTTATACAGGAAAAATAACAACAAATGTTGTAAAGTTTTTTAAAAATAAAGGTCCAACTATTGCTTTTAGGATAACAATTTTGGTAGATATATAAAAAAACTCGAAAAGAAAAACCATATCTTTAATGAGAACTTTAATTTTTCAAAAACCAACTGGACAAGGGAGGATTACTTTTAAATACTAACAGATCTTTCCTCAGAAGCAACACTTTAATTACTGGAATGTTTTTGAACGAACTACAACAAATTAATCATACAACAAATGAATTCGGGAAATACTTGGATCTCATTTTCTGGAAGTAACTTCCAGATGTGAAGGTTGAAATTACACAGATGCCTTTTAGTAACGTCGTTCAACATCACTCACCTATGGAAATATATTTATATAATATATAAATTTATATAGTGAAGCGGAAAAATCAATTTTCAGCACCGATATCCTTGCGGATAATTTATTTTCCCACAATAGTGCGGAAAAATTTGTCCGCACGTAATATTTCAATATTAATTTATTAATTAATTAATTAACCGTCTTTGACACATATCTCAGAGTGTGTAGCAGGCTTAATGGATTTCGTTTTGGTTAGCTATCAGCTACTAAGGACGCTTAAAGTCAATTGTTAGAAATCAACAAACTGACATTTCCACATATTTATTTATCATTAATTGCTTTTATATGTGCGTATTTCCCGTAATTTTGCATTATTACTATGAATTTAAGTGGATTTGACAATTTGGCCATGCAAGACGGGGTTCCAGAATATATTATGAACGCAGCAAAAGAAGTAGATTTGAATTTGCTTCTAGAAAAATCCAAAATCAGCTACATTCAGGAATACCACGAACATGTTGAAACTTTTTTAAGCGTTGCGCCTGATGATACTTATTTACTAATCAAAGTCTCAACACTAATTGGAATCGTTGGAGCCTGTAGGCGTGAAGAATTAACTCATCTGTTGTGTGAAAACGTATTCGAAGAAGAAGATTTGTTTCTGGTGAAAATACCAGATAGCAAGATTCACCAGAATAGAAGCTTTGTTATAACTGAAGAAAAAAATCTTAATTTAATCAAGAATTCAAGAAGTTAATCTCTCTGCGTCCCAAAAGTACACCGCATCAAAGGATTTTTGTCAATTTCCAAAAACGTAAATGTACTACTCAAACTGTTGGCATTAATAAGTTTGGTGAGATGCCATCGGACTGGTGATGGCAATCGACAAAAGTAGCAGAATCATATGTGGACGAATCCATGGAGAACAAAAAACGCATTGCCAACCAAATTCTATTATCTACAGCAGAAAATTCCTCCCTTGCCTTGTACAAGTTTCGCGTATGAAATTGGCCGTATTGCTGACAACAATAGACCAGTGAATCAGCATTAATATGAGAAGTATCAACATTATTACCAGCACTAAAAAGGCTAACCATCAAAATGCTCCCAATTTAGTTAATAATGCCTATAATTGTCAATTTTTGTTTATAGTCGAATGCGGTCTTATCGTGCAGGTCCAAAAGTCACCAACATTATGAATCAAATCAGAAAACACAGTGCATACCAAAATGTTGTGTGATTCTTTTATCGAGCTATCAAATCTCGATGGACTATTTACAAATATACAGGGAGAAAGAAAATAGTTTTTTTTTATTATAAGATAGCCACTTAATATTATTTTATATTTTAAATGTCGAGGGACTAAATAAGAAAATTCCCTAAATATGTATTTGGTTAAAATTTTTGGCAAAAACAAAAATACACAAAATGGCAGGCGCCTTAATAAAATCGGAAGGCGGTTCGAATCAGTGGAACAATCAGGATATGTTCTGTTTATACAGCCACTTAATGAAAGTGAGATTTTTTTATTAATCACCAAAAATTATGAGCCTCGCTTGACCTAAAAGTCGAACCACTTATACAGTGTCATTTATTTAAATGCGGGCCACCCTTGAACCCAAGAAAACTTGTTTTTTTGTATTGTGATAACAAAAAAAAATTATTTTGCAAAAATATTATATACTTTTGTTAAAAACACAAGATAATTAGTTATTACTTCCCTCGTGAGCTTTTTTCAGATCTTTACGTTTAAGGGTCCCTAGATGCCGGAAAACATGTTTTCTCAATTCCGTCTGTCTGTAGGTATGTCTGTCCGTCAGTCTGCCTGTTCGCGGCAAAAAATACTTGATCCCATTTCTTCAAATTTCAAAAACGCTTTAAAATTTGAACAAGTATTCTGTAATTATTTATTTATTGCGTACAAAATTACAAATGTACTAAAAAAGTAAGCAAAAAAATGGTGTCAAATCTAATAACAAAATTTTTAAATTAAAATTCACTGGCTAATATCCAGGAGCCTGTGGCAAAAGCTCTGAGAATCGGTATAAAGAATGTACAGAAACTCGTGCATTAAAAAAAACATATTTCACTTCCGAACAAAATGAACACGAAAAAATCCCAAGGCAAAAGACTTAAGTTACAATGCAAAAATGGATATTCATAATGCAATTTATGATTTATACACGTCATAGACTACTATAATCCTTCAGAAACTTTTTAATATTATAGACTAAAAAATATCATCATCATTTAAAAAGTACTCATCTTCTGAGTCGTCCTCAAATGGCGGAATGATCATTGGTGCTATTTCGACATCTAGAACTCGTTCTCCATTCCACCAATCCAATATTAATTTCTCCGTATGTTCAAAGAATTTCTTCCAGTACTCCGGCGTAATATAATTTGGTGAATCTTGCCAAAAAATTTGCACTTCATCTGATGTAAGACTATTGTTCACGTATTTTTCGTAATATGATTTTGCCCCAGCCCATACTAATTCTATTGCGTTAAACTGGCAATGGTATGGCGGCAGTCGTAAAATCTCATGTCCATTTTCCCGTAATATTTCATTTACGGCATATATTGTTGGTTTTTTAATAGATTTTGGCATTAAAAGAAGCTCTAGTTTCAGCATATCGGGTAAAGGATTTTGTTTTTGTTTTATTAGTCAGTTATAAATACCACTTTCTTCCAGGATGAAGTAGGTTGTTTAAATAAGATTCTTGAATGATAAGATGCATTGTGCATAATGATTAAAGTTGGAGCATCTAAATTTGAAATCAGTTTTTAACCACTTTTCAAACAGTTCACAGTTCATATTATCATGGTAGTCCATACTTTTGGATGTTGAAGAAAACAGTAAACTTGCATCTGGGAGAAATCCTGTTGAAGAACCTGCATGCAAAATGATGAACCGTTTTCCCGTCCCACATCCCTTTTTTCTCTTGACACTTTTTACAGGCTCGCAAGATTTCGAACCACTTCCATTAGAAAATATCCAAGTCTCGTCTAAAAATACCATTTTCCTAAATTTTGAATTAACGTTTTCCGTGTATTTCTTTAAAAACTGGATACACTGACTTGCTATATGTGGCAACTCGCATAAAAATCTTCGATTACAGTCCTTTTTATATCGAAAACCCAACATAATTATTAATTTTGACAACGATTTTAGTCCAATTTCCAATATGCCTCGATTTTTTAAAGCTTCTTTTAAAACTTGAAGGGTTATATTAGTTTTTGATGTGTGTAAATCGTAAATTGCAATACGAACATCCATTTTTACATTGTCACTTAAGTCTTCTGTATTTGGCTTTTTTCGTGTACATTTCTTAATCTTCTTCGGTAGTAAATTATGCTTTTTTTCATGCACAATTTTCTGCACAGTTCTTATGCCGATTCCCAAAGCTTTTGCTACTGCCTCCTGGATATTGGTCGGTGAATTTTCATTTTCGTAATATTTTATTAGAATTAATACAATTTTTTTCGCTTGTAGATGTAAAAAACCCGAACATTGTTTTCTATTACTCATTTTGTCACTGACTTGTCAATCTGGCTTTGAAGTGGCATCGCTTAAAGATTTTTGCAACTGCTGTTATTTATATGTTTATCCTATTTTTTCATATGAAAATATCATAGGTCTATCTAATTCGTCTTCCGGATTTTATGCGGAGGATATGATTACACGTAATAAAAGAAAAACAAACTTAAAAAGTTTGTCGTTGGTAAATCGTATGACCCGCACGATAACATCGCTTTTGATTATAGCTATCATGTTAATTACAACAAATAATAATTTTTTTAAACAGTTTTCTATAAATCTATATAGTTACTACCTTTTTCCAGATAATTAGTTGCTATTAAATATATAATAGTTTGTTTGTTACAGTTATATTACGACACAATAAGTTAGGGTGTATTTCTACGAAACCATAATTTTTTATTTTTGCATTTCCTCTTGGCTCATAAATTCTTACACTGATTGGCTCTGTTAATACTATTTCTACGTAATTTGAAACAATTGATGATTTATCACACAAATGAAGAAAAGGCAAAAAATGAGGAATTATTTAGCGAAATTTGGGAAAAAATGGTATTGAAATTGCGGCTAAAAAAACAAGTCAGAATTCAACTAAAAAAGCTCGATTCTAGAATCAAAAAGTAGCTAATAAACCCAGCAATACAATCAAAAGAGAGGGTCGTAAAATTGCCAATTGGCCATTTTTACCCCATTATGGACAAATTATTGTTCCCCAGTTTTAGCCATATTTACGTCTTTATACTGTAATAGAACTGTGATTTTGTCTAGCAATATAACAGCATTCTAGCCCATATATGATTATATGTGCTACTTGGGTTCTACGTGGGGCACTCTGTATAGCCCATCAGTATATTAATAAGATAACATTTCTCATACCAGGAAGTAAAAACGTTAGACAGCCAAACTCCCACTACAGGTGTGCCATGTCCCTCTTATAACAATATAATTTGTCCAAACAATATGTCTCGGCCTAATCCCCAACAGACAATTAGTTAACTAAAACGGCCATACACACGGCATGGTACACAGTTAGTTTATGTCCCTGTACCCGGCGTGTACCCTCCGCCAAACCGCCGCGCCTATTAAACATAAGTTATTCGACACCTAACAAGGGTATAAATCACAGATATTAATAGGGGCGCTGCCTGTTCGGGGGACGGATGTCGACGCTCCACCGCATTATACCATCGGTTCTCTGCGATTTAAATACTCTTCAACATCGCCGCACCGCGTCATCGGAGTGACTGATCTCGGGGGAAATCACAGCTCTTTGTTGTTATTGACGGCGATATAGCTTTTGATGTACAATGGGGTGCGGTTAATTAGAGGTTTTCTGGTTTTTTGAAGTCAAACAGTCGGCGCTAGCTTAGTTTTTACGTTTTTAATATACAGGGCGATCCAGGGGCGTGCGGTGAAATTTTAAGAAGGGGAAACAATTTTTAGAAACTTACCTATTTGTAATGTAATTCGATTCTTCGATCATTTTTTGCAAATTCGTCAATGAAGTCATCATAAAGTTTAGGACTGATTTGAGCAGTATTTCTTCATATAAATATTGGCTTCTAAAAACCCCATTGGAAGATCATCATCTTTCATGCTCCGACATATTTTGGAGAAGTTTATTTTCAATGGACAACAGCGATGTATGCGAAAGTCTCTCCTGCCCCGTTGAATTTCTCACGAAATTTTTTATACGTTTAAGTGTTGAAAAATTGCGTTCTACTGATGAACTTGTGGCAGGTATTGTTAATACTAATTCACACAATTTCGACACTTCGGTGTAGGCATCTTCAGCTCCTTGTCTTTTAAAAATTGCATTAGTTCCTTAGCGTTATTTTTTGCGCTAATGTCATCAGTTTCGTAAATCTCTTTTAGTTCAGATCTCAGTAATACTCGGTCGAAGAACTGGCCGTAATGAAGAACAAGAGATATAAACGCATCTTCTGGAAAAGTTTTTCCTTCAAATGCATCAAAATTGCAGAGTTCGAGGAATTTAAAATCATTTAAACCGTTAAATCTATAGTTTATTTGTTGCTGAATTTGATCGATTATTTCATAAAAGAGGCGTCTGTATGATGTTTGAACATCTCCCACCTTGTTTGTTCGAAGACGCTTGGCTTGTGGCTCTACATTTAACGTCATCGTTTTCTCCCAAAATACGTCAAAGTCATCTCTTTTTTGGCTTAACATGGAATTAAAATCATCCACTTTTTTTAGGCAAAAAACAATATCATTTGTTTTAGTTTATAATATATTAAAAGTATTGTCCGAGAATGGAAATATTTCTGAAAATATGTTCAACAAATAATTAAAATTAAAATCTCGTTTCAAACAGTCCAAAAACCCCCTCGAACTATTTATTGCTTCTGAGTCACACGTTTCATTATTCTCTATTATATTCTCAAATAGTTCACTCAGTGATTCACGATTTTCAGATAGGGTTAACACAAGTCTTCCATTATAGTTCCACCTAGTAGGAGCTACTTTGGGCAATCGTTTGTGGATGATGGAGTCCAAAACTGATGTACGTTTTGTTGACTTGGAAAAAAAGCAGTGCTGCCACTTAAAGTAACGAAAAATACTTTACACTCTTTAATGTGATTGATAGACTGGGATAAAACTAAATTTAATTTATGAGCAAAACAATGGACAAACACAGCACTTGGGAAAGTTTCTCGAACTTTAGCTTGCAGACCCCCTAATTGTCCTGCCATCGCTGCAGCTCCATCATAGCTTTGAGCAACTAATTTTTTCTCTCCATTAATTTCTTTAGTAACGTTATAAACTACGGTAAATAATGTATCTGCTGTACGATTTTCGGACACATTCTTACAACCTAAAAATCGCTCTTGAATACTTCCGTCTGTCTGTTTTAACGTAGCTTATTACTATAGATAATTGGCTAAAATTAGTGATATCAGTTGTTTCGTCCAGAACAACAATAGCAATGAATCGCGCCTCGCCAATCTCCTGCTTAATTCTTTTTGAAATAATGGTTGCACCAGGGGGAAATTAAATCATTCTGGATTCGATTCGACGTTCCGCCAAAAACGCAATCGTCATATTTAGCCATTAAACTAAGTAAATCTTGAAAATTTCCTCTATGTGGAGAAACCCTTGTTTCGTCATGACCTCTAAATCCCAATTCGTGCTGTCCGAGAAAACAAACAACATCGATAAGTCTTCTTAATATTTGTCTATTTTTTACCGACTAGTTCATTGTGTTGGCGGTGACTAATTTGCAACTGTTTATTAAGGGCGTGTTCAATTCTGGTTTTGCCGAAGACTTTTGAAGTTGTTTAAATCGGAAAAACCAGTTTTATTCCAGAGACCTTTTTCATTTTCAAAAAGTAAACATAGCCAATAAGATAATTTACTTATATTTTCACACCCTGTTAGCATTTAAATTGTTTGTATTGTTTTTCCGGATAAAAATGTCTACAGTTTTTCATTTTTGTGGTTAAATTTTTCATAGGCGGTTTTGCCCTTCCTTCGGAAATTATTTGAAGCTTATCAGCGAAGTTTAATGTTGAAAATTCCTTTATTATTAAGACACACACCACACATTCACACACACTCTTCTTACTAAATTCTCCAACATTTTCAACGTTACTACCGACAGCCGAAGTTGACGGTATTTGCATATCCACGCCCGTATTATTGTCTTCCATATCGCACCATGCACGACGCGACGTACAGGGTGATCAGTTAAGGGTAGCGAGCGGCCATATCTCATAAGACATTGGTCGTATAGATTTGAGAAAAAAAAATCATAATAAAAGTCGCCAAGAGAAATTGCTGAAAATTATTTTCGAGTTTGTCAAACGTCCGCTAGAGGGCGTAACAACCAACACCAAGCAGAAAAATGGGGTTTTTATAGAATTTTGCCTAATGAAAATATATCGATGATATCATTTTCATATTTAGTGACCATTTCCCTACACTTTTTGTCTAAAACGTTTTGTTCTATATGTCAAAATAAAGCGGTGGGGGAAGTTCAATTGTTTTTTCAAACAAACCAAGATGTCTCCCGTTTCTTTTGACCCATTTTAGCTAACTTAGGCTCATATGAAAGAGCATAATTTGCACTAAAAAACGCTTATTTGGTTTTGAATTTTTGACTTTTGCTGGCGTCGCTAGATGGCGTTAACTGAATTAGTAGCATATTTTTTAGTTTTTTTTCAAAAAAAACAAATGTAATAGTATATTTATTTTTACATATTTTAAAAGGGGATAAATTTCTCTATAATTTAATGAAAATAATTTATCATCTACCTTTTTTTGAACCGTTGATATTGACCAAAATATTATTTTATTTTATTAAAAAATGGCACGCCACTGCTTTTTGTCAAAATAAAAATCATTTTCGTAATCACTTATTAGTTGCTAATAAAAAGAACCTCTTGACTTTTTTTCGTTAGACGAACGGTTTTGGATTGAAAAAAAAAGATGTTTAACAATGAAAAATCTTAATAAAACTGTCTATCAACATCAGGAGCAATAACACTAAAAACAAGAACATGGAACTTTAAAAATAAACGTTAAAAATAAATTAATAGTTTTGTCGTAAATGTTCAAAATGTTGTCCATTATTTTGAATGCACTGGTCCAATCTCTTCTGGGTGGAGTTGACAGCTGTCTCTGTTTTAAATTCGGACTATCATGTCTTCTCGAGTAGTTGGTCGAGTTTTATACACCAAATCCTTTATTCGGCCCCACAGATAAAAATCAAGGCAGGTTAAATCGGGGGACCGTGGTGGCCAGAAAAATAGACTGCCTCTACCAATCCAACGGTTAGGAAAATGCCTGTTCAAAAAATCTTGCACATTTCTTGAATAATGTGCCGGGCATCCGTCTTGTTGAAACCAAATGTTTCTTCTTACTTGTAAAGGCACATTTTCTAAGAGTCCTGGTAAATTGTTAAATAAAAAGTTCAAATACATGTCACCGGTTAGATTGCCATTAAAGATGTGCGGACCGATAATAGCACCATTAACAACACCGCACCAGACGTTGACGTTCCATCGACCCTGCTGATAATCTTCACGTAACCAGTGTGGATTAGTGTCCGACCAGTAATGCACGTTTTGAAGATTTACCCTGCCATTACTGCAAAACGATGCTTCGCCAGTCCACAATATTTGTGACAAAATATGATGGTTTTCCCTAATGAAGTCTCTAAGCCAGTAGCAGATTGGTTATATGGATGCATTTTAAAATCCATTAATATTTTTTGCACTGAGCCATAGGATATTCCTAAATCTCTGGAGATCTCTCTTATGCTTAAATGGGGGTCTGCATGAATATAAGCCAACACATTTATAATGTTATCTTCTCTTCTTACTCTACGATTTCTTCTCAAAGTTGGAGTTGGTTGCACTTGGCCATGTTGCCTTAAACGTAAGGCTAAACGATGAAAAACCATTCTCGGTCTTCGGAGGGGATAACGCAGTGCATACTGCCTAGAAGCAATCGCCGTATTTTCAAAACATTGAAAATAAATTCTCAACATATCAAAGGCTTCTTCATTCGTAAAAGGATTTGTTGTAAAAATTCTTTTTACATAACATTAAATTAGATGTCAATAGCAGGAACTATCAAAATGAATATCAACGTGATTGACAATTTGGTGTTTTGTTTCTTAACGTAGATCATGGCCTGCTTCGCTTAAATGCGATGTTAGTTAAGTTTGATTTTTAATTTAATTTATGAAATAATAATAATTATTAATAATAAATTATGAACTAAAGCATTCTCTCGCTAATTAAATGATTATTAATGATAAAAATAGTAGGTAATAATTTTATTATTGTGAGATGTAATATTTAAAAATAATTTTGAACCTTATAGTTATCATTGTTAAACATCTTATTTTTTCAATCCAAAACCGTTCGTCTAATGATAAAAAAGTTAAGAGGTTCTTTTTGTTAGCAACTAATAAGTGATTACGAAAATGATTTTTATTTTGACAAAAAGCAGTGGCGTGCCATTTTTTAATAAAATAAAATAATATTTTGGTCAATATCAACGGTTCAAAAAAAGGTAGATGATAAATTATTTTCATTAAATTATAGAGAAATTTATCCCCTTTTAAAATATGTAAAAATGAATATACCATTACATTTGTTTTTTTTGAAAAAAACTAAAAAATATGCTACTAATTCAGTTAACGCCATCTAGCGACGCCAGCAAAAGTCAAAAATTCAAAACCAAATAAGCGTTTTGTAGTGCAAATTATGCTCTTTCATATGAGCCTAAGTTTGCTAAAATCGGTCAAAAGAAACGGGAGATATCTTGGTTTGTTTGAAAAAACAATTGAACTTCCCCCACCCCAGGGCTTTATTTTGATATATAGAACAAAACATTTTAGACAAAAAGTGTAGGGAAATGGTCACTAAATATGAAAATGATATCATCGATATATTTTCATTAGGCAAAATTCTATAAAAACCCCATTTTTCTACTTGGTGTTGGTTGTTACGCCCTCTAGCGGAAGTTTGACAAACTCGAAAATAATTTTCAGCAATTTCTCTTGTCGACTTTTATTACGATTTTTTTTTCTCAAATCTATACGACCAATATCTTATGAGATATGGCCGCTCCCTACCCTTAACTGATCACGCTGTACGTATCATACAACACACGAATAGCCGTTCAAACAAAGAACCTACTCCAACGATAGCTTCCGCCACCACTTAAAGCACGCGACTGAAATGCAAAAATTGCAAACAGCCGGTGGAAAGTTCAATAACCTCTGGCTCGATTCACAGGAAATCAAGCATACAGGACTTGGCTGCAGAGAAGCTAGCGGCCCGCATAGGTTCTATTCGATATTCTATTGTGGCTGGGTCGGAGTTAAGGCCGCATTTATTATGGGCTTGATAATTAAGATAATATTTTAGCATTTTTAATATAAACTAAATTAATGGTTTTCTATTTCAAAAATTACATTTTAGAAAATGTTTTGTAATTTTTTTGGGGAAGCACTGCTTCCCTTGCTTCCATGGACTGCATATTTATATTAATATAAGGGTGCTTTTTGAAAATCCCACATAAATATTACGAAGTCATGTTTTGAAAAACCTTACGACAGGGCACAACGCTGTTCCGATGCGGATTTGAAATTCTGGTTTTTTGACCATTCACAATTAATATCCACTTTAAATTTTGAGTCTCCGATTAAAAGGTTTGAGAAGTGGTGAGAAAGAGGTCCAATCGATTTCGGCTATGTGTGACGATGCGTGAAAAGTAGGTAGGTTCTCTGACGAGGTTGCTAAGCCATTGGCTGATTGCAAATGTCTCTGATTCTCTTTTTTATGAACGTTAAAGTCTCTAAGGATAATGATTTCAGAGCACGGGAATTCAAAGATTAGGAACACCACTTTAGCAGGAAGAAAGCCGAAGAGCTTGTTGAGGAATCTTCTTAGAGAGAACGATAGAGACAACAAATACATTTTGAGGAATTTCTAAGGGTTATTTTGAGCCACGGGATGTCGGATCTATTCGACTTAAGATAGGGAAATGTTATATAGATTACTGGGAAGTTAGTGCGAAACCTACTGTCCAGGCGGAATGATGGGAAAGTTCATAGCCAGGAAAGTAAAGGCGATTGGTTGCATTTTGATTGTTTATTTTCGTTTCGGTTAGGAATGGAATATGAAGCTTTCAGGATTTGATCTAGTGGTGAACACAGAACAGAGTTGAGTTTTTACTTAAGCCAGAGATATTTATGAATGAGATATAATATTTCGATGGTAGAGCGTCACAAGTAACAAAACGAAGAGGTATTTTCTCTTTTGAATATTTTACTTGAGGAACATCCATCATCATTTTTTCTTATAACATTAAAGAAACTAAAGGGAACAAAGGGAAGGAAAACTCATATGTACAGGGCTGGAAACGTCATTAAAAACTTTACAAACCCTTGGAACGTGTGTGTGATGGGGCGAGAGAAAAATTTCTCTACCACCTTCTTTTTTAACTAAAAAATAAAAATAAGATAAAATAAAGTAAACAAGAAAAATTAAATCAAAATACAAGAGTTCTAACCACACTACACCACAACTTGTTACGTTCTGAACGGGCGTTTCGCTAACCAATAGCATCATCAGCAGATGATATAAATTAAAGTAACTTATCCTAACCGACAATATTTATAGGTAAATGTGGTCATACTTGGTTGCACCCGACTGCACCGTTGTCAAGTAAGCAATAGAGGGGACTATAGAGAATAGACCCTCTGTCTTTATTTGTTGCTTTCTTACCGCATTTAACTATTTCTATACTCTGAAATGCATCCAATAATCTATTATTAGATACATTTTCAAGTAGATTTTTTAAACCGTTCTCCGTTTTGTAGGCTACTCTAAAACCTACGTTTTTAAATACTTTTCCCCTAGACCTCTCGTATATCTGCGATCATATGGGATTACTATGAACTTATTGGAAGTCTAAGCTGCTTGAATTTTCTTATGATTATGTCTATTTACTAATTTATGTCCAAATTATCATTATATCCATTACTTTTAGCTATATTGTTAATCCGATTCATTTCATTGTTAATGTTCATGGTAAGTGAAAGACCTACAAACATGCAGGTGACTACACTCGTTTCTCATATTTAAGAAAATAAGTTAAAGCAAGTGTTAAAAAAAGACTACAAAAAATAAATTGATAAAACTGAGGGTTGTATAAAAAGTGATATAAAATATTTTTGGTCTTTTGTAAGTAATAAAAGAAATTTTATACCAAATAGTTTATCATATAACGATTTACATGCTTCTACAAATAAAGACATATGTGAACTTTTTTCTAGATACTTTAGCAGCGTCTTTGAACCATGTATGACCCCGTCTCAAGTTAACTATGTTCCCTCTTTAAATTGTTTCACCGTAAATCATATCTCAGAGCAAAGTATTAAAAGAGCGTTAGCTAATATTGATCCAAATAAAGGACCGGGCCCTGATGGTATCCCTGCATTTTTTCTGAGGTCATGTCCAAGTCTCTGTCAACCATTGTATATATTATATAACAAGTGCATTATGGTTGGTATCTACCCAAAGCTTTGGAAAGTCGCACAAATAGTACCTGTATTCAAATCAGGTGTAAAGACTAGCGTGGCTAATTATAGACCAACTTCATTGCTTAGTCACTTTGGAAAATTATTTGAAACACTTATTTATGAGCAGCTATTTTTCAATATAAAATGTATTATAGATTGTAATCAACATGGTTTTTATAGAGGTCGCTCTGTTCTTACAAATTTAATTCCTTTTACTCAAAATATATATGAAGCTATGGAGAGCGATCTGGAAACGTGCGCTGTATATACCGATTTTTCCAAGGCTTTCGATAAAGTCCATCGCCCTACTCTTTTAATTAAGCTTAAAAATTTCGGAGTTCACGGCAACTTGCTTTGGCTTATGGAAAGTTATTTAAAGGACATGTCACCAGTGGCGGCGCGTGGTTAAATAACTTGGGGGTGCACAACCTTAGAATAGAACATGAGTGCCGTTGGTAAATCGGCGGAAGCGAAACGTTTTTTGGGTGCCACGCCCAAAAGACTTTCATTGGACTATCAAATCACACAAATTAAATAAACTTATAAGAATTTAAGAATTAAGTAACTTACCTCTCTGAGTACATCGGTCTGGCCAAACAATAATTGTTTTTATATTTTACAAACACGTTTTGTATTGAAAATGAAGTCTTCTATCCTTTTTTGAGACAAATTCTTCAATAACCAATTCATTAAAATTTGAAATTTCTTGAATCATTTGTTTCTCAATAGATAACATTGCGAGAGCAGTTAGTCTATTCTGGCCCATTGTACTTCTAAGAAAAATTTTTATGCGATTCAATGTGGAAAAACAACGTTCCGCTTCTGCGGTTGTCATTGGCATTGTAACAATCGCCTGTAACACTGAAAATGTTTCTGAGAAATCTATTTGCAAATTATTTTCAATTAAAAATTTAAGCAAGTGGACTGCTCCAGAAACTTCTCTAAAATCTGCTCTTCTGTATATTATTTCTAATTCTGTCTTTAATTTATTTTTATTTAAAAATGGAAAGTTTTGAATTGCTGCATCTAAATGTAGTATAGGAAAATTTGCTGAATATGTTTCAAAATTTTCTACCAAAAATAAGTGAGCTATTTCCAAATGGCCTGTGAACGAAAACCTTCTTTTTATTTCTGCAATTATGGTGTCACACACTTCTTTAGCTTACACAGTCGTGGAAACATAAGAATTTCTCTCATCCGTCTTCCTTCTTTTTCTAGCTTGACTTTCATCAATGTCTACTAACCCGGTTTCTCTAATAGTATATATGTTATCTCTCTCCTTTTGAATATTTTTTTCGAACTCAGTAATACATCGTTTTACAGTAACGAAATCAGTAGCCCTTTTTTGCAGCTGTGAATATAAAATATCAACATGGGGCATTACACGATGAAACACTGTCAACCAAAAAACAAATTTAGAGTCATTCAATAATCTGAAAATAGCACCCGCCTTTCTAATGGTATCAGATTGTTTGGATGTGGATTGTATTTTTTCCATACACTCTAAAAGTGCTTCTCTGTTTTCGTATACAGTGTTAACTGTTCTAATTTTAAAATTCCATCTTGTAGCAGATGCTCTAGGAACCCTATTTCCAACCACTTCATCTAATATTGCAACTCTTTGTGGAGAATTCGAAAAAAAATTGGTAAGGTTACTCAAATCGGAAAAAAATATGCGTACATTTGTATTTATGCTTGTTGCCTGCGACATTATCAAATTTAGTTGATGAGCATAACAATGGATATAATGCGCATATTTAAATTTATCTTTAATACGTTTTTGCACACCACCATGGGCGCCACTCATGACACTTGCTCCGTCATAACTTTGGGAAATCAATTGTTCAGAATTTTTACAAATGTCCAAAATCTTTCAACGGGGGTGCCGTTTGCTAAAGTATAACGGTAAACTATAACCATTTGAAAAATATTCGAAATGTCACTTGTTTCGTCACTCATAACAGACAAAAAATTTGCAGCGGCAATTTCTTTTTTTATATGTGCCTGACTCACGGAAAGCATACATTCTAATAAATCATTTTGAATGTCTTTTGACGTGCCTTTAAACATGGTAGCTTGCTGCAAATGATCCCTCAGTGCTAAATCCAATTCGGCAGAAAAATGTATGAGGCCTCTAAATATACCAGGGTTTAATGAATCTTGTTGTTCATGGTGTCCATGGAGAGCAAGCTCAAATGCGCCACAAAATTTAATACAATTTATAATTTTAGATAAGACATACCTATTATTCTTTACTTCGTCATTATGTTTTTGAATGCTTAATCGGTATTCACTATTTAATTGTTGCCGAATATCTTGTTTACCTAATAAATTAAATCCTAATTTAGCAGATAGATGTGACTTTGAATTTTGATGCTTTTTAATTTTTTCGGATAAATGTACTAAATCTTTAACCCCGGATTTTGTCCATTCTGATGCCTCACCGCTTTCAAATAATAAACACGGAAAACAGTAAAGACTATTACTAATACTACAGCCGCACAACCACTCGGGTTTTTCGTAAGTTTCTATTTTAAAAGTTCGTTTATAATCACGACTTTTGCATTTAGTTACACTCGTAATTAACAAATTTGGTTTTGGACGACCGACTTTTAATTTTTATTTTTTCGTTTAAAGATAACGAGGAAAATTTAATTGTCTTTAAATATTGCACGCTAATGCAATCAAGGTTTGATAATTCCGTCATTCTTGCAATCGCGAAATGAAAACAACCTTATCGTACCGCAAAGCGCTAATTCTAATGTGCACCAGTGTTGCCGCTGTCCTTATTAAACTCGTACTGACATCTGACCTGTAATTATACTAAAATTTCCCATCATTGTACTAAATTAGTCCTTCAGAAAACATGAATTCTATATTTGACAGTTATTACTTTTTCTCGATAAATAGAGTGCATAACCAGGTGCACATTTAGACTTTCGTCTAGTGAAGGGGGCTTAACATTTAGGTAGGGCAATAATACACTCTGCTTTTTTTGCCGTCAATATATGTATTATTCAACTCAAACATTGTATATTATTAAATAATTTTGTCATATCAAATATACGTACAAAATACATAAAAAAGAAAATATGTTAACATAACTAAAATACTAAAGTAAATATAAATATTAAAATAATAATTTCAGGGAGGGGGGCATTCTAAATTCAAGTTTATGTGACTAAAGTCCTTCTTCTTCACTAGAAGTGGAGCTAGAATTTAGGTTGGTAGCTGGCGCTAATGACTTAGTTGCAGGACGAATATTTTCAAAATTCCATTTTGATATGGATCCCTCAAATGAAACACTTTGCTTAATATGTAAAATATTAGAGCAGGTTGTTACTGCCATTCTATTTCTAATTTTATTAACTATTATATTTTCCTCTGAAAAAATTCGTTCTGCTGTTGCTGAAGAATGCGGTAAAGATAGAACTATTTTTACTATCTTCATCAGGTTTTTGAACATTGGTTCATTGTTTTCATTTTTTGTCTCGTTTATAATAGACCAGTATATCTACATTATATTATTAAATTCTTCTCGAATTGATATACTTTGCCATTCGGTGTCTATTTCCATCAAATTCCAATTTATATTGGGGAAAAGTTCTAAAACGTTTGGTGCTATCGACATGATATTTCCGAAAACAGCAGCTTTTGGAGTGAATTGCTGTGCAAATAATAAATATTTATTGTTAAAATCGAACCTTGATTTCACTTGCTTACAAAACTCTGTATAGAACCCCAAACAATTTACCTTAAAAGACTGCAAATCGGCGTTGTTAATTTGTGTATTCGCTTCAGCTAAGAAAATATTTAGCATTGTGCCACAGTAAACCGAATCAATATCCAAAAAATTGTGAGGATTTGTCACGCTTATTTCTTTGGCTGCATACTTATTTAAAATTTCTGGTTTAATAAATGCTTTTAAAAACAATGTGTGCATAGTTAAAATTCTATCTAGTAGTAGAGGAACCTTAGGACTTTCACTCTGTAACTCCAAGTTACATTTTGTAATAATGTTTAGGACGTGAGACAAAAAATACATATATAACTTAGTCACAGGATTTCTCAAATGCGCCAAAATGGAAATAGCAGCTGGTAGACGGTCTTCTAAGGCTTCCCGTTGAAAAAATAAAATGAGTGATTGCCAGTGCTCTAGTATTCTGTCCACAACACGCTGTAAAAAAAGAGATTAAATGTTTGCATTGATTTTTTAACAACATAATAAAGTTACCTGCCGTGACAACCATCTGGTCTGGCTAGGATATAACATGAGATGAGGTTTTTCTTCGGCAAATATCTGACATTCTTTCAGTTCACTAATTCTTTTGCTACTGTGTGAAAAATAGGAATATATATTTCTGGTGAATTGCTCAATATCTTCTGGTATTTTCTTTCCAGCTGCAGAGGCACACAAGTGAAGCGAATGACAACTGCAGCTCTGGACTACTATATTTGGACAAAACTGGCGTAGTCTGGCTTGGACTCCTCTGGCCTCGCCCATCATTGTGCTCGCGTTATCCGCACCAAAACCAATGACATTCTCGTAGGGAATATTATAAAAATCTAACAATCCTCTTACACATTGACACAACCCTTGTGCAGTTGCATCTTGAACCTCTATCAATTTAAAGAAAACGTCTTTGACCACATCTTTTTTCCAGTACCTAGCAATAACTACTAAATTTTTCTTTAAACTAACTGATGTGGATTCATCTATTATAATTGAAAAATATGATTGTTTTAACTCTTGGGCAATGACGGATTCCAAAGCTGGTCCTAATGATTTATTTATTATTTTTGTTGCTTTGGTACGTTTAATATGTAATGATTTAGCAATCATTGAATCATCATAAATGTTGCTATTAACTTCTACTAGATCTCCGATTATATTCATAGGTAAATTTTTTGCGCAAAGGAAAGCACACAACTTTTCTTCGGCCTGTTTAATTTTTTTGCTTAAATGCTGCTTCTCTTTGTTATTTTGTAGCATTTCTGTCATTTTTGGAGTGGATTTTAGTGCTGCTATTTTTTTTTGATGAAAAGTTGTTTTTTCATGGCGTTTTAGATGGAAACCAGCACCGCTTATAGCCATACTGCACACCTTACAAAAGTTTTTTCCATCTTTATTTTCTACCCAAGCATAGGCCTCCTGCCAAGCGGAACGAAATTTCTGGAAATATTTTTTCTTGCTAGGACCTGGTCCCAACCTCGATACCTCAATTGATTCGGATTCGGAATCTACGTCGGAATTGGTCGGAATTGGTTCCTCAACAGTTTTACTCGTAGATGGCGTTGATGATTGAGCAACAGAAATGGAAGAAGATTCTGGCTTCCGTTTTGGGGTATTCTTTAAAGACAGATTTTTTTCAGGCTCTTTTTGTTCATTGTCATTTTTTTTGTGGACGTTGATTTTCGAATCAAAAATCTAAAGGAAAATCTTTGTCAATCCTAGTTATGTTACTATGAAATTTCAAAAACTACGGGTTTTCTAGTTTTCCCTTAATAATTTAAAATTGCACGCAAAAAAAATAAATGAACATTATTTACGAACCTATAATAATATTATGCATATTACGCACTTGTGAGCATTTTTATTCTTGTTTGGATGTCAGTGAAAAGCCCGTGATTTTTTTAAAACGTGATTATGACACAAGTAGGTAGATATTTGTTTATAAATCGTATATCGTATTGCTACACTGTATGACACAACGAACACAACTATGTATTCACACCCCCCGTCACAATTCGTTCTCAATCAGTCAAACTGCTTTTGGTATGGTTTTAAAGTTTAATTTAAAATTGAGATATAGATAGTAAATTTAAAAACTGGCCAAAAACCTTTATAGAAATATTAAATATTGATATTACCTTAGTAACAAATCCTATTGTAGTAACTATTTTTTTTAACACAGTGACACACACAAAACTTGCTTTTTGCTCGACTTTATCTATCACCCCGTATATTATAATATATAATTATGTAATTTTTGAGATATTTATTTGTAATAATATTATTATTAGATAATAAATTGATGAATTAGTTAAATTAAAGTGTTAAACTTACTTGTCCATTGCTATTGCTTTATTATCGAAGTTAATACGATTGTCTAAAACTGAGAACAACGATATATATACGGTAATACGGTAATGACACTGACCCAGACACTGATAACAGAAAAAACAAACAAGCTCGCTGGATCAACCTGGGATTCCCATAAAACAGTACACAATTTAAAACAAACCCAACCAAAACAAAATTTTGACGTCGCGCAATCTTTCCAGTGTCCTTTACAGTAAGCTTCACTTCACAGTAATCTGAATCTGCTAGTGCTATGCAACCTTCAAAACAAGTAGAGATGGGAATAAAAATCGATGAAAGCGGTTCCAGTCGATAAAAATATATGGAAGAAAAAAATTTAAAATTGTACTAAATATGAAAGAGAGGTACTGACGTACTAAACTGTAATGAATCGTACTGAATCTAGTACAATTGTACTAAAAACGGCAACACTGATGTGCACTGCTTTCAGGTGCTCGGGAGCTATCCGACGTCGCCTGATTGTCCCGGGGAACAAAGAGTGCGGGGGGCAGGTTTCCACCAATTAGATTTAATATTCGGGCGAGCAGTGAACGAAGTCGCTGCGGCAGGATGGATGGATCCGATGAAAGGCCCGCTTCGATTAATACGTACGCATAGGCGTCCAGGTCCAGCGTCAAAGTCTACAGAAATATTTATTCTGCAAACTTTGATTTTGTTTAGTGCTTATCATTGATGATTCATGACATTGCCGCTAGTTAAGAAATTCGTCGATCAATTTACATCGCATATTTTAATGTCTGGTCTTTGGGTTATGTTCTTTGACGGCATGGTTTTTAAATTATTATTTTATGATAATATTGTTTAAAGAAAATTAACATTTAAATATGTTTGTTTAAAAAATTTGGGAGTGCACGTGCACATGTGCACTTATTGAGGAGCCGCCACTGCATGTCACAATATGTAGCTCTGAACGGTGTTCGATCAAATTATGCAGTTGTTACCTCTGGGATGCCCCAGGGGTCACATCTGGGTCCTTTACTATTTAGTATTTTCTTAAATGATATTGGAGAGTGTTTTACTGACTTAAGTTACTGTTTGTACGCTGATGATCTTAAAATCTCTAAAACCATTAATAACGATGTTGACCTTAGAAATCTGCAAACTGACTTAAATTGCTTTTCGAACTACTGCAAAAAGAATAGGCTTTTTATTAATCTAGATAAGTGTCAATGCATCATGTTTACTAGGAAATATTGAAGCCTTACAGTAATTACAGTCTGTACATAAATAATTCGAAACTGAATTATAACGACACGGTCAAAGAACTGGGTAAAAGTTTGGATTTCAGGCTCACGTTTGATAAACATATATAACTAATTACACAAAAGACGCTAACAAATTTAGATTTTTCTTGCTGCGTATTACTACTGGGTTTTTAAAAGTATCCTCATTTATCATTCTGTTTAATACACTAGTTAGACCTCTACTTGAATACGCGACTACAGTTTGGACTCCTATGTATCAAACATATATAACTCGAATAGAATCTATACAGAAAAAATTCGTTAATGCTTTAAATTATCGTTTTAATAGAGAGAGAGACATTTTTTTACGTATACCGATAATTTAAAATTTTATAATATGCAGTCATTGGAGAGTCGGCGAAAATGTTTTGATATATTTTTTGTTTATAAAATAATAAATAATTTAATCGAATCAGAATACTGCTTAAACAAAATTTCTTTTAAAGCTAACTCATATATTCTTCGCAATAGGCTGCTTTTCTATATACCCAGATCAAACTCTAACTACTTTTTAAACTCACCATTTATGCGATTTACGCGACCTTTTAATAATCTTGTCCGGAGCGACTGCGATTTGTTTAATTTACATGTCCTAGCTTTTAAGAGACATGTCAAAAATAATTTGAGTTAGGATTATTAAGTTTTTTGTTTTACTAATACTTTTTGTTCAACAAATTGAGTTTACCTTAGTTCTAGGTTTTTCTTAGCAATAAGTTATTTTAAGTTTCGTTATAGTTAGCTTGCTTAACCGCATTGTATAAAAACTAATTGTAACTTTGTGCTATCCTGTCATAGGGCAGATCAAAATGCCTGTTGGATGGCCTTATAAATAAGTAAATAAATAAATAAAATGTTCTTTACTTAATGGAAAATTGACTAACCTGTGAGTTAAGAAATATTTTCTGTTGAGGGCAATGAAATGAGTCGGATGGTATATATTTATCAGTTTTAGTAAATTTCCTATAAATATCAATTTTTAATTTATCGTTGTTTCTAATAACTAACGTGTCGAGAAATCGCCCATTGTTCTCCTTTTCGTACGTAAAATTAATGGAAGGTTATTTATTGTTCAATGTTTTTAAGAAAGCGTCCAAATTTTCTGTTTAAGTATTAACAACAGCCAATATATCGTCTACGTATCTATACCACTCCCTTGGGAAATACTTGAGTTTCTTTGAATTGGGTTTCTAATCTACCTATAAACAAATTTGTAAGGAACGGAGATAAGCAATTGCCCATCGCAGTTGGGTTAAAATATTTATTGTTGAACTGAAAAAAAATTTGATTCATACATAATTTTGTGAGAAGCAAATATTCATTAATAATTTCTTTCTTCAAATTATTGATTTCAAGTAGTTCTTCTAGGTACTCTAAAGTTAGTGGCATCGGTACACTAGGAAACAATGAGCTTACATCAAAAGATATTAAAATTTCACCTTCTTTTAAGTGAACATTCTTAATTTTATTTAAGAATTCTAACGAGTTAGTAACCTCAAAGTTATCGTACGAGATATTTAATTTGCTGAATTCTTCTACTAACCATTTTGAAATATTATACGTTGGTGATCCAACAGCTGAAACAATAGGTCTCATGTACCACGTTTATGGATTTTGAGAAGGCAATATTATACACACACACACATAGATCACTGTGGGTTACTATGTGTTAGTTTGAATTTTGGTAGGGTTTTACACTGTTTTAAGGTACTTTTTATTTTTTATTTATCATTTTTGATGACTGGTACTTGTTAAATCCTATAGACCAGTTTGAATCAAATTGTCTACTCTTTCAAAATAATCTGTTTAGCCTAGTATAACAACTGTCAGCTTTTAAATAAAAACATTCTTTTTTCTTCAGTCCCTGGATAACTTCAATATTTTTACGAGAAACGTATTTTGACTTATTGTTAACAACGTTTTTTGAGATTTGATTTCTGCAAGCTTCTCTAATGAATCCCTTAGTTGACTCTGGCACGTATTGAATGAAACTTTCGATATTCGCTATAATAGTTGGTAAACTATTTTTTACTGGAGGCTCTGCAAAATTCAAACCTTTATTCAAAAGGGCGATTTCGCTATTATCAAAGGACTGAGAAGAAAGATTTCCTACAATGTTCTCGACTTCCGAAGAAATTTGTTTTTGTGGTTTCAACTTTCTCAGTTTGTTTTTAAGTGAACACATTTTCTTCAAAAATTTGGAGTCGATAAATACGAACATTTTTCTTTGGAAATCTAACCATTGTTCAAACTCTAAATTACTAAGCTTATAAGTGAGTTTTTTAAATAATCCGTATGCTTCAATGTCAAGCATACTTCGTTTGCTATACAGATTTTTAATTTCTAAATCTAGCCACTTTTGTTTGTCAAAAGATTCCACCTTCCCAGTAACGATTGATTGTTTAGGTATCTTGACTGAAATGAATTTAGGGAAAACTGAAAAAGACTGATTTTAGAAAGCAAATATCTGCTGCTATTAACCTAATCTTAGTTCAGTACTTACAATAAAGATGTTGTTCCCTTGACCGTGAAGCCATGTTGTTTCCTAACACTAGAACCTGTGGTGGACGATAGTACACTACACCACAACTTGTTAAGTCCTTTTTCGGGTTCTTTTTTTGTTAGAAATAGTTTTGATTTAATTACGTTTTTAACTCCAAAATGAGGATTACATTCAAAGAAAAAAACATATTTAAAACATCAGTTTTTAATCAAAAAGTTAGAAAGGACAGGCGAAGCAGAAGACCTATACTTATTTTTACCTACAGTAATAAATTTAGCTTTAAGCATCGATAAAAAATAATTTAAGTTAAATCGAAGTAGCCATGGATAACGGTAAAAGAAACAAAATGAATTGTTTTGCCATCGTATAAATTTCAGATTATCCTGTATAAATTGTATTATTATCCTTAGCTCCTTTGACCTTGACCACATCTAGGACGCTACAGTATATTTTTTCCATATTATGTTGCCAGTTTTCAATAAAAAATATAAGACACTTTATCTATCTAAATATACTTTATTTGAGTGGTTTACGATCTTAATACGGAAGAAAAAAAAATGAGATATAAAAACCATATACGGATGTCCTATTACGTTCGTATATATATGGGGCGAAAAGCCAAAGAAGAATCGTATATATTCTCTTTTGTGTGCGATGCCAGCGAATGTCCTCTACGTGCGCTAAGTGACCTATAGGGGAGGGCCTTTGTTTGGCGGGAACAATGCCGTGTTCTTGCCGCCGCATAATCCTCAAATACAATTCTATAAACGTTGATGCTGCATCGAAATTCCATAGTTGGTTTTTCGATAGGAAAAAGTATTTTTATTTCTATACTGATCGTGTGTCAACTCATGAAGAATATAAGAAATAAGAGGTCATTAAAAACGTTTTCACTTTTAAATATAAATATATTTAAAATTATCAGCATTAAGTGTAAAAATAATAAATGGGTTCTGTTATTCTACCTTAGTTAAAATTTTACTTAATTGTTATGAATGTTTTACTATTAAAATGTGTTTTTACACTACATGTAAAACAAACATTTTAATACAGGGGTGCTCAAACGGTCGATCGCGAGTGCTTTTTGAGTAGATCTCGAAAAGTAAATTTTTTTTAATAAGTAGGTACTTAACTAAACTACAAAAATGTATTACGTAATAAAATAACACTCTGCTAGCGACAAAAGGCGGCTTTATCAAAGGAACGCGCGGTACTTGTCAAAGAAAAGCCGCGTTTTTTATTCTTGCCGCTTTTCTAGAAATTTCGAGCGGCCCGTTTGACGGGAACATTCGAGACTTTCGTTCCCGCCAATATAAATGTTGCGTCTGCAGGAATTGGAGTCATTCTGAATTGCAACTTGAAGGCAATACTACGTCAATACAAAGTTTATTATTAAATAATACAAAATGAGTGCAGCGAAGAAATCTAAAACGTATCATTTTTAATAACGATTGGGAGGAAGAATTTTTGTTTTGTATAGTGAAGGATAAGTGCATTTGTCTTATTTATCGTGCGTCAGTTGCAGTACCTAAGCGTGGTAACTTAGAGAGGCATCATAAAGCGGTTCATAAAAACTATGAAAAGGATTTTCCGCCACAGAGTGAATTAAGAAAACAAAAAGTACGTGATTTGATATCTTGTTTGAAAAAAGAACAAACCATGTTCACAAGACCAGCCAAACAATCAAAAGCTGCTACGATCGTGTCATTTAAAATATCTCATATATTGGCGAAACACAAGAAACCATTCGAAGATGTGAAGGAAGCATTTATTGAAGCGGGTGAGAATTAATTTGGAGATTTTAAAAATAAAACAGAAATCATGTCTGCTATTAGAGAACTTCAGTTATCTCGTCCGACTGTCACAAGGCGTATTGAAGTCATGAGTCAGGACATGGCAGATAAACTGAAAAATGATGTCATGGAATGTACATACTTTTCTTTACAGTTCGACGAATTCACCGATATGACAGACACTGCCCAGCTGTGTATTTTTATTCGGATGGTATTCAATGAAGGAAGAATTTTTGACAATCATTCCTCTGAAGGGGAAGACCAGTGGCGAAGATATATATGACGTTTCCTTCAATTTTGTAAAAAACTACAAGCTACCAATATATAAATTAGTGTGCATTACAACCGATGGAGCACCATCAATGACTGGAAACAAAAACGGTTTTGTGGTATTGTATCGAGCTAATGAAGATTTTCATACATTTTTTTCAATCCATTGCATTATACATCAACAAGTTTTGTGTTCAAAAGTTTTAAACACGGAAGAAATTATGGGCATTGCAACAAAAATTGTGAATTCCATCCGTGCACGTAGCTTGCAACGGCGGCTCTTTAAGTTGCAGTTGGAAGATAGGGAGTCAGCTGAACACACTGATTTAGTTCTTCACACGGACGTCAGGTGGTTGAGTCGCGGAAAATTCCTAGAAAGGTTTCAAGAATTATTGCCCGAAATAACAGCTTTTCTAGACGAAAGAGGTGATGACACTCAGATGTTGAAAAACGAAAAATGGCTGACTGATTTGGCATTTTTGACTGACATCACAATGCACTTAAACGCCATTAACTTAGAGCTTCAAGGTAAAGGAAAAACTGTTATTGAGATGATTAGCGCAGTAAACGCATTCAAAAGTAAATTGCAACTTATGATAGATCAAATGAAAAGAAAGGATCTGAAACATTTTCCGTTTTTGAAAGGATTTGCAAGGATTCCTCAGTTGAATTATGATACGCATGAGGCTGAATTATCAAATATTTTGTGACAATTGGAAATGCGTTTTTATGATTGTAGTAAATTGGCAGATGTAGCATCATTTATGAGTTATCCTTTTTCATGTAAAAACATTGAGGAATTAGCTACTGAAATAGCAAGTCAGTTTAATATGAACTCATGTTCTGTTGAGAATGAGTTGGTGCAGATTATATCAGATATACATCTCAAAGCTACAGCATCTGACACAAATTTCTGGTGTTTTATATCTGAAGATAAATATCCGAATCTAAGGCAAATCACCCTTCAACTGACAGCAATGTTTGGGTCAACTTACTTGTGCGAGTCTGCTTTTTCTGAAATGAAGATAATTAAGTCAAAATATCGCAGTCGATTAACTGACGATCATATGTCATCATGCTTGTGATTAGCACTCAGTGGTTACGTACCATCTTATGAAAAGTATGCTGAGGACATGCAGTGCCACGCTTCAACATCCAAAGTCACAGTTTAACACCATATGTAACTCTTTTGTTTTGTAACAACCAATAAACTCGCAATTTTGAATAACTATGAGTTTTTTCATTGATATTGTAGAGAAGAACCTAACTAAACCTAACCCAAACCTTGACTAAAATAATGTATATTGTGCGGAAAGCTAATATCTATATATGCTACGGTACACCCTACCTAAGTAGGTAGGTAGGGTGTATGTATCGTGTATGTACGACAACCCTGCATCACACATACTTGCAGCCTCTCAGAGTCGATCGTAAGTAGTCCAAAAATATTGAGGTAGATCGCCAGGAGTTCAAGTTTGAGCACCCCTGTTTTAATATAATGTAAGTGTATAAGGACTTCGCAAATTTATCAAAGATCTCTAGAAGTACTTTACGTTTAAAGTGTTTCAGTGCGCGTTTTAGTGTAAAAAACAACGTATCATGTACAACTAGATCACTATGCTATAAGATTTCCATTAAAATACTTTTATTCAATAATTTTAGTTATCTTATGTTTTTGTTTAGTTATATATGATAAAATATATTTTTTAAAGCTAATTGTATGTTTTTTTTCCGAATAAACCATACCTACAGTGGCACAACTAGGGGGGGCTAGGGGGAGCTTAGCCCCCCCAACCTCGGAATTAGCGCCCCCAGCCAGACGATTAGTTAAGGGTCAACCAAAACATGTGATGCGGCGTGATTCTGCAAGCAAAGCCGAGCAAGCGGAATGCCGATTATTTTGTTGTTTGTTTTTTGAGATATCTTTGATTTTGCTGTTACAATAGTTAATAGTTACAACACAGGTAAGATAAAAACTTGAAAAGATTATCTGTTACTGTGTTCCAAAGCCTTCTATATTTGTTTTTTAAATAACACTCCATTTTGTTTGTAAAAATGAATAAAAAGGTATTCTTCCGTAGCGTAGTGGAATTCTCAGTTTTTAATTTCTACTATCAAAATAATAGGGTAGACCAAAAAGCAGGGGACACTGTGACAGGTTTCCAGTTAACAGATCGAGTCAAGTATATATTATGTTATACAGAAAAAGTGGTAACTTTTGAATTCCTTAAAATTTTTATATATGGGTTTCATTGTTCTATGTAACTTAAGTAAGTGTACGTTGATGGTCTAAAAAATAATAATACACATACAAATTTAGACAATATCAAGAGTTTATAATTAAATCGAAGCCGTAAGAAAAAATACGGCCTACTAAAATATTACTTAAAACTGATGAACTAGTAAAATGCTGTGGGCGTAGATATTCGATTTTTTAAGGGTGCAAAAAGCGTAAATATTTTATATTTTGAGAACGCCAAATCGGTTATAGTCAACTTGAAAATGGATATAGTTGGAGTAAAGGTAACATTAAAAAATTGCTGAAGTCATTGGCGTAGATTCTTATTTTTTTTTCGATTATATACATATTTAAGATAAAAAAGAAGCAATATTTCGAAACACGCCAACTATATTTAATTTTTTGTATACATTGTAGTGTTAAGATTAAGATAAAGTTAGTATGAAAATTGTTATGGCATTAACTCGGAAAAAATATGATGTACAAAAAATCGTTAAAATTGGTTTTTTTCTCAAATCAATATTCTTTTATAAGTGTCAGTGCTTGAGCCCCCCCCCAAAAGTCGGTGTCTAGTTGCGCCACTGCATATCTATCTACTTTTGTTGCTAACAGCATGCTTTATTATGTTTATTTAAAAGCGATCCTTATTTTCAAGCTGTATAGCTGGCATATTTGTTATTTAAATTTGTTACAAATGGAATATTAGAACTGAAACCAAACATAAAGCAGCATATTTTAGCAATAACTTAAACCATACGACTGAAACGCTTACGTTATAACGCCGTTACAGATCTCTATTTATGTCATTGAATGAGATTTTTAATAACATTTTAAGTTAGCGTGACTTTAACGTAAGGTTTATTATTTTCAGTTTTGCAAATCTCATCAGAACATACATAAAGTAATGTTCTTTTCCATCATTTTACCTGAGAAAGCAGATATTTATTTTCAGTAATATATTTAGTGCCTTTAATTAGTTTTCATAGTACATTTGAGTGCGAATTAAATGTTTTCACTAAAAACTAACCTAATTTTACACAAAGAAACAAAATTTTTAAGTGATACTTTTCCCTGTAATATAGTTTTGTTTTATGTGCAAAATTTAAAAATACCAAAAAATATACTAAAATAGTACTCCAAAAAATAAGGTTTCAATAATTGAATTTTTACTATAAACATGACGGAAATTTCAACTGTAATTTTACCTCTATAATTGTATTTGTACAATTACTTGCTTATTTTTACAGTTTTAAAAGTAAAAATAATAATATTTTAGTAAAAAAACTTTACCTCTAGAAATGTATTTTTAGGTTTTAAAAGTAAAAATACGTAAAATTACGTTTGTAACATGATTACGACGTTTTCTACGTAAAATCACTATTTCTTTCTAACAGTGCGGTGAGATAGAATATAAATACGGATTTGCTGGTAAGTAATAAAAATATTTGGTAATTAACCTCCACAGTCACCAGATTTTTTCCTAATACAGTTTTTTATGGGAGTTTAAAAATCGTGGTTCTGGGGATTAGATCGTGTCAAATTGGATTAGTTTCCGACGTTTCGCCTTCGATTGCATGAGGCATCTTCAGGGATCTTTACTCCGCGAGATCTAAATACTGAATGAACTCGAAGAGATTCAGGAGGGCTTTTATACCCCATTTGGTGCCTGCCGAACCATGACCGGTTTCCACGTGTGATATAGACCATAACCCGTACAGGGTGTCCGGATTTGGTTGCAAAAGCAGGGTATCTCGCTTGTTTTTAAGGATAGAACCTTGCGATTTTCACGAACCTGAGCTAATTTTTTGTGAAACTCATGAAGCCGTGAACAAAATTTTCATAGCCTTCTTCGTTTATGAGATACAGGGCGAAATAGAAAATTTTGCATTTTGGGACCCCCCTCGTATCTCGGTTATCCTTTAACTTAACGCAAAGGGAAAAATTGCTGCTTATGCAGTTTTTTACGCTGGATCCAGTGGCGTAGTCATATTTTTCATTTGAGTTGTTATTTTTTAGATATGATCCAAAGTTGTTTTTTTAAACGGGACACCCTGTATATTTGTCCAGAAATTGATTTGTCCTTTTAAAAGCTTCTCAACAATATATAATAGTATGGGTCTATTTTAATAAACAACAACAAAAATCCTAATTTTTATAATTATCATCCCAAATTTTGCAGTAGGCTATGCAAAACAATGCTGCCTTTTATTTAATGTCGTTAACAATATCTACACACAATAAATCAAAATAAATATGTAATTAAATCTATTTATCAAAATATGTATTGATAATTTCGCACCAAAAAAGTACCACCTACTTAGATTTATGTAACACAAGAACAAAACAGTAATAAATTATTACGCGAAAATTTTCTCTTATTGCATTTCCTAAATCTTGGACATTATCATAGTGGTCTTTGTAAATTCTATTTTCCAGATTTCCCCATAGAAAGAAATCTAAAATCGACAAATCTGGGGACCTAGGGGGCCATCTTATAGGTCCATTTGTTTTGATCCATTGATTGGTAAAATTATTGTCCAGAAATAATCTCGTCATTCCAGAATTGTGTGTAAGAGCACCGTCCTGTTGAAAATAAATTTCGTTAATTTGCGCTAGAGGAACATCGTCAAGTAATTCAGGTATAGCTGCCTCTAAAATTTCTATATAGCGATTGGCTGTTAGATTTCCCTCAAATATATAAAATTTTATATGTGTTCCTAATATGAAGCAGGACACATTTACACCAAACCTGCCCTGCTGTCTTCTGTGAAATATTTGGCGTTGATTTTCCTGGGACTAGAATCTACTATTGTGCCTATTGAGTATACCAGAATTACTGAAATGTGCTTCGTCTGACCATATAACCTTCCTTTCAAAATCTCTAATCATATCGCATCTTTCTCGAAACCAATTGCAGAAGACTACCCGACACTCTGCATCCCCTGGCTGTAAGTGCTGCACGAGCCTAAATTTGTATGGTGGTATTTGTGCTTTTTTAGAATTTCTTGAACTCTAGTTTTTGGAATCCCTATGCTCTTTTCACTGGCCCTACAAGAGTTTATAGGGTAAGCTTCTGCATTAGCCAAAACCGTAATTTCCTCAGCCTCCCGATTTTCTTTATTATATTGCACTTCTCCCTACGCTATCTAAGATCATCGAAAGACTGGTTAAAAAAAGGCTTTTATCATTTCTGTCTAGATATGAAATACTTACAAAACATCAATTTGGATTTCTAAGTAACAAATGCACAAGCGATGCCATGTTTTCCCTTCTTAATAGAGTTTACTCCAGCCTAAACAACCATCACGCTACGGCAACAATTTTCTGTGATTTTTCCAAAGCTTTCGATTGTGTGAATCATAATATATTAACTAACAAACTGCAGTACTATGGATTTAGAGGGGCTCCTCTCAATTGGTTTAAGTCATATCTTAGCAACAGAAATCAAGTTGTGAAAGTTGACAACAGGATGTCTTCTTGTAGGCCAATGGAATATGGAGTGCCTCAAGGCTCGGTACTAGGCCCTATCTTGTTTCTTCTGTTCATAAACGACATGGCCAATTTAAACATTAGTGGAAAAATATGTCTCTTTGCGGACGATACCAGCTTTACGTGGAGCCACCCAGATGTCACGGACCTACATAGGATTGTATCTAATGACCTAATCACCATTAAATCCTGGTGCGATTCTAATCTCCTATGTTTGAACATCTCTAAAACGAAAGTCTTGTCTTATAAAAACACGCTGCAACCCTTTGACCTTAATGGCACCACTATTGATGTCGTAAACTCTGTAAAATTTCTAGGGCTTCTTGTAGATGATTCTTTAAAATGGGATCCACATATCGACGCTTTATCAAGGAAGTTAGGTTCTGCTTGCTTTGCGTTAAGATCTGTTTCCGAGGAGCTTAGCTTTTCTACCTCTAGAACTGTTTATTTTGCTCTTGTTGAGTCGCACCTCAGATATGCTATTCCATTGTGGGGTACATGTTGTGCGACTCAATTTGATCGAATTTTTATACTACAAAAAAGAGCTGTTCGTTACCTACTGAGACTTAACAGTAGAACTTACTGCCGAGATTTCTTTAAAAGATATAAAATACTAACCCTTCCTTGCTTATTCATTTTGGAATCGGTTTGCTTAATTCGTAAGCACGCACCTGCTCTATTAGAGAGACCTTCTCACAACTACCCTCTCAGAAATACTGAGCACGATCTCTATCTTCCAACCCCACACTCAGAGTTAATTAAAAGATCAGTAATCTACAATGCAAAAAAAATGCATAATCACCTGCCATTTAACATCAAATCCATAATATCTCTGACTTCATTTCGCAAGGCTTTGCAATAATTCTTACTGGAAAGAGCCTTCTACACCGTGAACGAGTTTTACAACACATAATTTTATCCTTATGAACCCCTAGTGTGATAGTTGCCATTACCAACCATTTTTACCGAACTTTGTATATGTATTTTTTTAATTGTTTCGTAGTTTTTTATTTTTTACTTTGCTTTTTTATTTTTTTACATTATATTTATGAAAATGTTTATAACATAGTACGACTGACAAAGTACATTTCTAATGTACTTCTTTTAGGATTCTATAATATTAATATTCTAAATTCCTGATTTAAATATTATTTTTCTATAATATTTATGATGTGTTTTTGTCTTGTTTTGTTTGCTAATTTTGATGTTTGTAAACTATTTTTTTACAACAGCTTTGTCCACAAAATTGTAAAATTTTTTTTGACAATAAAGCATTTATTTATATGTTTTCGTACGAGGTTTGATAAATGATCCGTGATTAAGTAAATTCTTTTTTATCCGATAAAAAGTGGATATATTAGGTTGCCTCCTTTCTGGATATCTCAATAAAAATTAAGCAATAGTATTTCAACATACCTAAAAATTTAACTATTTACCTGTTAAAATACATCTCAGAAGCCGCTTCAACATTTTCATTACTTAATATAAAACAAGCTAACATATCGTACTTTTCATAATGTTCTTTAGTTTGGTTTTCTTCCATAATAATACAAATATATTTTTACACAGTAAATAAATATAAAAAACTAGCCCTGTATTTTATATACGCGTACAAAATTGGGAAATGTCATTTGCTTCCAAGGAAACAAAAGAAAACGGCATCGTTTTGCATGGCCTACTGCAAAATTTGGGATGATAATTATAAAAATTAGGAAAAACAATTTTGGGTCATATCTAAAAAATAACAACTCAAATGAAAAATATGACTACGCCACTGGATCCAGCGTAAAAAACTGCATAAGCAGCAATTTTTCCTTTTGTGTTGAATTAAAGGATAACCGAAATACGAGGGGGGTCCCAAAATGCAAAATTTTCTATTTCGCCCTGTATCTCATAAACGAAGAAGGCTATGAAAATTTTGTTTACGGCTTCATGAGTTTCACAAAAAATTAGCTCAGGTTCGTGAAAACCGCAAGGTTCTATCTTTAAAAATAAGCGAGATACCCTGCTTTTGCAACCAAATCCGGACACCTTGTACTCTATGAAGATTTTGTGTATGTAAAAAATTTTCAATAGATTCTTTAATTATTTGTTTATAAAATCCTGGAATCGATGCTAGAACGTTGGTTTCCTTTACATTGATAATATACCCACTGGCCAGTGGTATGCTGGGGTTCAACTACAGCAGATTTGTATCTTTCTAATACATCGTTAAGATTCCTTAAGTCTAGTTAATATTGAGCGTCCTGTTCCTCCTACATACACTTCTCCACGGGAACAAGGAGTGTTATATACTTATTCTGTTTGAACAAACAAACAAAAGTATGCATTATTGTCGCAGCAAAATTGTTACAATTTTATGGACAAAGCGGAATTTACCTTAAAATAAAAAAAAATTATATTTTTCGATTAGTCAATGCAAATAAATTGTAAATATAATATTCGTTATATTCGTAACATTGCTGTAAAGTGGTTAATTAATCCAGGTGACCTTAACAAAAGGAAATAAACAATACATATGCGTGGTGAATAATTTCGATGATATTGTAATTAAAATTACGCCACCTTAAATTCTATTTTGTTATCGTTATACAGGCAAAATAAATGAAGTTAAACAAAAAGTGTATTGAACTAATATAGTAATTAAAATATAGAAAATGTATAACTTTAGTCTAATATGTAACAAAAATAATTAACGGACTATCAGACAGTTCATTCGTTATAAAATATTTTCAAATGCTACGCAGCAACATGACACCCAAAAAGATTTAAGTAAACAAGCAAATAAATAACATTTTAGTGAGACTTATTCATAACAAAAATCATTAAAGCAGTCTTTCAATGAGGTACACTTTGGTTTTTTTTCGAAAGAGTGCAAATATAGGGATTGTTTTTAAATGTTCTGGAATTGATTTTTTTATTAATTCAGGGGAAGGAAGGTATATGTCACGTCTAGAGTTTCGGATAGGATATACGTGTTGTGGCCTTTCCAGGAATGTGTTTATATGTTTTCTCATCGAACAGACGGTTTCTAAAATAAATAATACGGGAAGTTTTTTCATGTTTTTTGAAAATAGTATTGACATTATTGAGACCAAACAAATAGCGAATTGCTCTCCTTAGAAGCCTAAAAATACTAAGAAATTTCTCGGTGGTACAGCAGCCCCAAAAGGGAAGGTCATAGTGGAAATGAGATTCAAATAGAGAGAAATTAAGTAAGTCTGGCAGAAGACACGTCCAGTTCTTTTGAAACTGATTGAATAGCAAAACAGGCGGTAGAAAGTTTTTTAGTTAAGGTGTAAATATGTTTAGACCATTTTAGGTTGTTATTTATATTCAAACCCAGGAATTTAACCGACTCAAAGTATTTAATATTGCTATTAAGTAGCTGAAGTGGTTGTAAAGTCCCCTTATAAGATAAGGCCACCGTTTTATCTACATTGAAGCAAAGCAGATTAGAATCGGACCTAGCCTTAATCGTTGGAAATATTAGAATGTAAAGACGTTGTATCAAAATCACTCCATGTTATGTTTGTTTCGTCAGCAAAGAGGGAGATTTTTCCATTAATTTTTAGAATAAGAATAAAATAAAAAGAATAGGTCCCAAGACCTGACCTTGAGGAACTCCACTTGTAACCAATTTACAATCAGAATCAGAAAAATTTGCCCTTACAAATTATTGCCATTAAGTGTGATATGGAGATAAACTAGTAAAATTGTGGTACGAATTCAAAATGACGGAACGAAATGACGCTTTTAAAAAAATTAATGTAACAACTACAATTTATTTTAAATTATGTCTAAAAAACTAAATCTCATAACAAACAAACAAACAAACAAAAATATGTTTTATTGCCGCAGAAAAATTTTACAATTTTATGGACAAAGCAAAATATACCTAAAATAAGACATATCAAAACATTAATCGAAAAGAATTTCGATAGGTCAATGCTTTTTAAAAATGTAAATTATCAATTTACCAAATCGTAAAACACACGTTAGAATATAACATAACGCAAAACAGTTAATGAATCCTAATAACCTTATAAAAGTAAACAAACACACATGTACGAGGTGAATAATTTCGATGACATTGAAATCAAAATTGCAATTATGCGACCTTAAACTCTATGTTATTATAGTTATACAAATAATTGTGATGTTAACAGAAGGTATAATGAACTAGTGTAGAATGTAGTATACAAAAAAGAATTAAATTTTGTTTTTAATCCAATACCTAACAAAAATAATTAAGTTTTAAGTGAATGTTCGACAGTTCTTTTCTCTATATGATAATTTTCAAAATTCTATGTTACGAGTTAGGACATGACTCACAAAAGATTTAAGTAAACAAGCGAATTTAGTGACAATTTAAAGAGACTTACTCGCTGTAAAAATCATTAACGCTGTAAAATGGTCTCTCAATGAGGTATGCTTTGGTGTTTTTTCGAAATTGTGCAAGCATAGGGATAGATTTTAAATGTACTGGCAGATTGTTGTAAAGTTTTATGGCGTTGTAAATAATTGATTTTTTTATTAATTCTGAGGAAGGAATGGGAAGATATATATCATGCCTAGAGTTTCTGGTAGGGTATACATGTTGTGGCCTTTCTGGGAGGGTGTTTATATGTTTTCTCAGCAAACATACCGTTTCCAAAGTAAATAATGCAGGAAGTGTTAATATTTCATGTTTTTTGAAATAGTATTGGCAGTGAGCTCTATTATTTAGACCAAACAAATAACGAATGGCTCTTTTTTGAAGCATAAAAATACTACGAAATTGCTCGGTGGTACAGCAGGCCCAAAATGGAAGGCCATAGCGGAGGTGAGATTCAAATAAAGAGAAATAAGTAAGTCTGGCAGAAGGAACGTCTAGTTCTTTTGAAACTGATCGAACGGCGAAGCAGGCGGTAGAAAGTTTTTTAGTTAAGGTGTCAATATGATTAGACCATTTTAGGTTGTTATTTATATTTAAACCCAGGAATTTAACCGACTCTACGTATTCAATATCGCTGTTATGTACCTGAAGTGGATGTAAAGTTCCCTTATAAGATAACGCCACCGTTTTATCGACATTAAAACAAAGCATATTGGAATCGGACCAAGCCTTAATTATAACCAAGTCTTTGGAGATACTAGAGTGTAAAAACGTTGTATCAAAATCACTCCAAGTTATGCTTGTGTCGTCAGCAAAAAGGGAAAGGTTTCTTTTGAAACGTTATTTGAGTTTGTTAGACGTTTTCGGTAGTGTAATTTTTTTGCTGACTTAATAAGAGTAGTGTAGATCCTCCTATAGTTAGAGATATAGTCGAGAATAAGAAAGGAGTCGGTGATTTTTTTTATATATGAGAGCGAGCGCATATTTTTAGCAGAAATTCGTATTCCTTTCGTGGTCCACGGTTTATGCCGCTTAGGTTTGATATTCTTAAGCGGGAAGGCCTTGTTAAAAGCACTTAAAGTTTTATTTAAAAAAGTTCTGAAGTTTGTGTTGACATTATCACATTCAAAATTCCAATCGGTGTTAAAGCAAATATTATGAAATACTGAGAAATTTGCGGCCGAGAAAATTCTGCCCCGATGGCGAGATCTTGGTAAGGGCCCAATAGGTAAACTAAACCTGGAAATTACCGCCTCGTGATCGGAAAGACCTGAGTTATAGACCTGTGAATGCACCTCTGATGGAGAAAAATCAGACGCCATGTAATCGATGATAGAAGAAGAGTTTTTTGAAATTCTAGTTGGCGAGGATACATGCATTGAAAGACCGAAAGAGTCGAATATAGAAATTAGATATTTTTGGATGGCACAAATAGTAGCATAGTCAATATTAAAGTCCCCGCATAGAATTTTTTTTACCTTTAATCGGTAGACTGTCTAGCAAACTTACCAGGCTATTTAAAAATGATTGTACATCAGAGTTTGGTGATCTATAAATACAAATTACATAAAGATCAAGGTTTTGATTATATACCATAGAGAATTCAAAAGAGCTATCCGCTAACAAATGATCATATTTAGATACCGACATGAAATCTCCATTTAGGGATAGAATCAGTGTTCCCCCATGAGCTGAGTTTTTTCTGTCATATCTAGCTATTGTGGTATACCTCTCAATATAAAAGGGTTCGTTTAGATTCAGCCAGTGCTCAGTAATTGCAACAAGTTGGGGGAACTCCAATTCTTCCAGAAATAGGTACAACTCGTCAGTTTTATTTCTTAGAGAAGCAATATTAATTAGAACCATATCAAGACTAGTAACAACAGGAAGTTTTGAGGAATCTAGTTCCTCAGGACACGTCGTGTTTTCAAAAAATTTTTTAGGGAGAATTGCTGGTAAAATAGTTTTTATGGCATTCTCTGGTCCTCTGAAGATGGATCGTTCTCTCCGAAGATATATAGGATCCATAGGCTGCTGCGTTAAATCCGTAAGCAGCATGAAAATCGAAATATATCTTATGTAGGGTTCTATAATCTATAGGAACGCCTTCAGAAGCCAAAAACAGCCTGGTGCTTGTATTTGTAAACCCTTCAAAGTGAATTGGCGCAGGTTGGTCGTGCAGGAAGGCGAGATATAACTTGAAGGCCTTTAAAATGGCTGGTTCTCTTAGTCTAGACATGAGGAAACGGTTATCAGAACTTTTTTCGGTTCGCGTAAGCTTCACTGTTGGGGAGACATTGGATCAAAAATAGGTTCTTGGTCAATAGGAGCTTTCTTGGAAAGACTGTAGCAGTTGTCGCTCAACAAGACATTTGCTTTGCAGGCAGCAATGGCCTCTTTGTCAGAAGATATGACACCAAATTAGTATTTTCAACATATATAACGTATTGTAAAATATAAAGAAAAAATAAGAAAAAAGTTTTATATGAAAATAGGTCTGCAACTGCTTTATTTTCGAGAAACAGGGTGTTGTATTATAAAGGGTGTTCGCCCTATATCTCGGAACTGAAGGGTTTTTGGTTTTATATTCATATAAAATTTTTTTCTTATTTTGGGACGTTAAATATGTAGAAAAAACTAACTGGTGTCATCCTATCTTCCCTATGTATTTTATATGAGGTTTAGGCAAACTTTAACACCCTGTATAATAAAAACTATTCGTCGGCTTAGATTGTGCCCATGGTATCTTTTGCCCAGGAGGTCGACAACTACAACAAAAAAATGTGTGCGTGGTCCTATGTCCTTTGATATTGTTTGAAACAATTGTATTATGCTCTTTAAATAGTAGGCCGATTTTTTATGAAAACCGTAAACTTGACAACGTTGCCAATATCACTATCTAATGCTGCAATGTACCTTGCAGTTTCTAAGACTTTCTTGAGTATATTTTCCAACTTTCGCTCTGTATAATAGTGTATTAATATTTTTTTCTGTTTTTGTATCATTTCTACATTCACTAAGTTTTTATATAATAGTTTTTGTAGCAAGCAAAGGCTAAAGTCATTTGTTATAGACGTTGATTGAAAATAGGGTACACAATGTAAGTATTTTCTAGTTTTCTTATATGTTACAACATAGTGCGTTAGAAAAGTTTGTTGGCAACATATTACTTTTCACTTGTTTTAGAATTTTAACAATACTATTGTTTCTTACTGATAAAAAATTCAGTTGCAAATACATCCTTTTTTTAAAGATCGCATTTTTACTAACTGTTACCAACAGTCATAATTAGATATAACTAGTAAAATCCGATATTACTAACTCTCTCTCTAGAAACTTCGCGTTTTTCCTAGTTATATAGCGATATGACGGATTTCGGCTTTTTCCGGTATATATATATATATATATATATATATATATATATATATATATATATATATATATATATATATATATATATATATGTTATCTCACTATTTGAAAAATTCACTTTTTAAAAAACACTTTTTATTAAAATAAAATAAAACAATATGTTCACAACTTTGGAAATCAAATGGACATTAATTATTGTTACAACTTAAAAGAATAATATTATACTGTGTTTAATAAAATCTACATAGTCTATTTATATTAAAAATCTTGCTGAGGTACGTGGGAAACCGGCAAGCATCCGCTGGCTTCCATGGAGACTGCTGACGGTGTTTGAGCGTACTGTCGCAATTCTTGGAAACTGCTGATGTTGGTTTCTGTGAATGACGCAACTGTGTGATAATATGTGGCGACATTCTGGAGGCACGTGGAAGGTCATGGGAAACGGATATAACATATATATATATATATATATATATATATATATATATATATATATATATATATAAATAAAAAATAAAAAAGATATCTCAGTTAGTTTTGATGTAGAATCTATATGCGAATGATCCAATTATTTAATTTCCATATCAGACTTATTTCACCATAATAATATTGACAAGTCATTTTTAATTAAGTTAATGATAAAAATAGTAAAAAATAAGGATTTTTTTTCGGGATTGGTGGATAAAACTACCCCAGAGCCCGGTTGACCTATAGTTAAAATAAAGTAACGATCTTTTTTTTGTTTATATTATTTTTCTCAACTAGGTAAAAAACAATAACTGGTTTTTGGTTCAAAACTTTCATAGTCTCAAAACCTCCCCAGAGGCAATGTTATATAAGACTTTCTTTGCTTAAAGTCACTTTATACTAAAGAAATTCAGTTGCTGCTTACGTTACATCTAAAATAAAAGCTTCATACGTCAAGCAGTGCGGTTGCTCTGCCAAATATCCTAATGAAACATTCTAATAGAATAGTCCTCCGCATTGTTCGACAACAAAAGAGGGCCCTTTTACGTCTTCTTATGACGATATTATCAATCATAATGTTTCGGCATTCAAGTGACTCAAGTGGATTTAAATTTGGCAACATCCGAACTGGGGCTTGTCAATGATGGATTGTTTTTTAATACTCGACGAATATACATAATAAAAAGCTCTTTAATCCGAGGAAGTTTTATTAGCAGCTCATGGGATAACTTCTTCGTATAGAGAGTATTTTTTATGTTATTTAGAAAAACGTTTTCAGTGTTCTTTAATTTAGTAAAGGATAAATATCTCATAAAGAAACAGTAAATTCCATTTAGCTGTAACTTCCCCCGTTATGAATCTTTTCTTTTCTTAGGAATGATGAAGTGTGACCCATTTTAATCCTGCACATCAGGGGCGTGCAGTGAAATTTTAAGAAAGGGAAGCAATTTTTAGAAACTTCGACCATTTTTTGCAAATTGGTCAATGACATCATCATAAAAACGTCGATGCTCCGACATATTTTGGAGAAGTTTATTTTCAATGGACAACAGCGATGTATGCGAAAGTCTCTCCTGCCCCATTGAATTTCTCACGAAATTTTTTATACGTTTAGGTGTTAAAAAATTGCGTTCTACTGATCAACTTGTGGAGGTATTGTCAATACTAATGCACACAATTTCGACACTTCGGTGTAGGCATCTTCCAGCTTATTTTTTAAAAATTGCATTAGTTCCTTAGCGTTATTTTTTGCGCTCATGTCATCAGTTTCGTAAGTCACTTTTAGTTCAGATCGCAGTAACACTCGGTCGAAGAACTGACCATAATGAAGAAGAAGAGATTTAAATCATCAAAATTGCAGAGCTCGAGGAATTTAAAGTCATTAAATCTATAGTTTATTTGTTGCTGAATTTAATCGATTATTTCATAAAAGAGGCGTCTGTATGATGTTTGAACATCTCCCACCTTGTCTATTCGAAGACGCTTTGTTTGTGGCTCTACATTTAACATCATCGTTTTCTCCCAAAAGAGGTCAAAGTCGTCTCTTTTTTAGCTTAACATGGACTTAAAATCATCCACTTTTTTTAGGCAAAAAGCAATATCATTTCTTTTAGTTTGTAATATATTAAAAACATTGGCCGAGAATAGAAATATTTCTGAAAATATGTTAAACAAATAATTAAAATTAAAATCTCGTTTCAAACAGTCCAAAAACCCCCTGGAACTATTCATTGCTTCTGAGTCCCATGATTCATTATTTTCTATTATATTCTCAAATAGTTCAATCAGTGATTCACGATTTTAAGATACTGTTAACACAAGTCTTCCATTATAGTTCCACCTAGTAGGAGCTACTTTGAGCAATGGTTTGTGGACAATGGAGTCCAAAGCTTGGGTACGTTTTGTGGACTTGGAAAAAAAGCAGCCATGCCACTTAAAGAAACGAAAAATACTTTACACTCTTTAATGTGATTGATGGACTGGGACAAAACTAAATTTAATTTATGAGCAAAACAATGGACAAACACAGCACTTGGGAAAGTTTATTGAGCTTTAGCTTGCAGGCCCCCTAATTGTTCTGCCATCACTGCAGCCCCATCATAGCTTTGAGCAACTAATTTTTTCTTTCCATTAATTTCTTTAGTAACGTTATAAACTACGGTTTCGGACACATTCTTAAAACGTTCTTCCGTTAATGTAGCGTATTACTATAGATAATTGGCTAAAATAGCAATGAACCGCGCCTCGTCAATCTCCTGCTTAATTCTTTTTAGAATAATGGTTGCAACAGCGGAAATTAAATCATTCTGAACTCGATTCGACGTTCCGCGAAAAACGCTAGACTGCTCTAAATGATTTTTTTAAGCAATCATCATATTTAGCCAATAAACTAAGTAAATCTTAAAAATTTTCTCTATTTGAAGAAACCCTTGTTTCGTCATGACCTCTAAATCCCAATTCGTGCTGTCCGAGAAAACAAACAACATCGATAAGTCTTCTTAATATTTGCTTATTTACATCGACTAGTTCCTTGTGTTGGCGGTGACTAATTTCTAAATGTTTATTAAGAGCCTGCAAATGTGCTTTATCCATAATATCGGAAAAACCAGTTTTATTCCAGAGGCCTTTTTCATTTTCAAAAAGTAAACATGGCCAACAAAATAATTTACTTATATTTTCACAACTTGTTAGCCATTTAAATTGTTCGTATTGTTTTTCCGGATAAAAATATCTAATACAGTTTTTCATTTTTGTGATTAAATTTTTCATAGGCGGTTTTGCCGTTTCTTTGGAAATTATTTGAAGCTTATTAGCGAAGTTTAATGTTGAAAATCCCTTTATTATTAAGGCATACACCACACATTCACACACATTTTTCTTACTAAATTCTTCAACATTTTCAACGTTATTATCGACAGCCGAAGTTGACGGTATTTGCACATCCACGTCCGTATTATTGTCATATCGCACCATGCAAGACGCGACGTATGTATCACACAACACACGGATAGCCGTTCAAACAAAGAACCTACTCCAACGATAGCTTCCGCCCCCACTTAAAGCACGCGACTGAAATGCAAAAATTGCAAACAGCCGGTGGAAAGTTCAATAACCTCTGGCTCAATTCACAGGAAATCAAGCATACAGGACTTGGCTGCAGGGAAGCTAGCGGCCCACATAAGTTCTATTCCATTTTCTATTGTCGCTCGGTCGGAGTCAAGGCCGCATTTATTATGAGCTTGATAATTAAGATAATATTTTAGCATTTTTAATATAAACTAACTTAATGGTTTCCTATTTCAAAAATTACATTTTAGAAGATGTTTTGTAATTTTTTTGTCTTTCCAAATATTTTTAATGGGCAACAACTTGTTCCTACCAATAGTTTACCAGTTTCTTTCTACCTATATCACAATTGACTTTTACTTTACAATTGAATAAGAAAATTTCGTTCCGCCGTTCTGAATTCGTTCCTGGTTTATGTCTATATCACACTTGATGCTTGCACAAAGTTTGAAATTATTCTGATAAACAGTTTGGTTCATACCAAAAGGTTACCATTTCATTTTGATAGAGAGACAGACCGACAAACAGACATCCGGAATGGAGAAAACATGTTTTTGGGCATCTAGAAACGCTAAACCTTGAAGCTATGTAAAACCTTGGAGGAAATTTTTTTTCACGCTAGCCAACAATTTATCAATATACAGGATGGCGCATCGAAAACGAAACAGAGGTATTTACGGGCAGCTCATATTTTTTTTTCAACACGTCTATTTTTTTTCGAGGGGACACTAAATTATAGGCGGTGGTGGCCTCAAACCTAAAATTTTAAATGGAAAAGGGGATCGAGTGACATCTTATTTTAAAGGTCTTTCGATTCCCTTCAAAACGATTAAAATATCATGTAGTTCAGTAGTTTCAGAGATTTATTGACTTTAAGCTTAATACATCAGATTAGAGGAGATCAATTAAAGCAAGAAATTTACCAGAAAGTGGTTTAAAAATATTTAATGAGGATACTGATGTTATTATTTAACGCATTTTAAACTCTTGCGGCGCTTACGTAAGCATACGGAGTTCTTTAATTTTAGGGTTTAAAAAAATTGAGTCTAAAAAACTACACAATAATAAATAACAAGAATGTACTTACGCGTCACCCAAGTAAATGTTGAAAATTGCCACCTTCACTCTCCATGTACTAATAGAGGTTTTGCTTAAAATGTTACCGCGCAATCTGCAATATTTCACGAGTAATTTGAAGGCACTCATTTACAAACAGTTATTGATTATATTCTATTGATTAAAAATGCCATATTCTGGCACTTTAAACAGCTATGCTTGCTATAATTTAACTTCAATATTTACTAGAATATATCTGGTTATGTTGTGGCAACAAAATTGACAGATATTTCTATTTTTTGCCATCCAATATTACAAAAAAAAAAGTGGGAGGTTTAATTACTCCATTAAAGATATTTTTTGGTCAAGTAATTATGCTATAACCTATCTACATTAAAAACTGCTAGTTTTGAAGCCAAAAAATCTAATTTGGAGCTAGCTTTCATGGCTAGAAAACAAACAAAGAATCATTTGCCAAAATTTGACAAATCTCTGGTTTTTGTGTTTTTTATGGATAACTGTTAGGCGAAAAAGCTCATTAGCTAATTTGTGCTACTTGGCAGACGAACACGGTTTTGATACAAAAAATTAAATAACAGAAGTTTCGCCGTTTTTTGGAATATCACCTCAATTTTATTTTAAATATGTATACTCGAGAAAGATTAAGTATCTAAATCAATGACTTTCATGATTTTTCAATGTTAGAATATTTTCCCCACCTATTTCTGATTTCAGTTTGATTATTATCGGTTTTGCGTAAACAAAATATGATTTTTTTTACTCTTTTAAACCCCTTAAAAAATATCGCTTACACTTTTCACTATTTTTCAAAGTTTTATGATCCATAACTTCAAAATAAGCGCGCCCTTACGTTTTTGTAAGCCCAGATAGTGTCCAATTAAATTGGTCAAAAGTATACAAGATGCTAAATTACAAAAAAACCTATGTTTATTTCTTAACTAAAAACGGAAGATGCAAGAGAAAAATATACTATGCTACGGAAAAATACCTTCTTACCCATTTTTACAAACAAAATGGAGTTTAAGTGTTTTGGTTGGCCCTCGCCAATCACCTGGCGGAGGGGGGGGGCTAATTTTGGGGAGGAGAAAGAATTCCAGAAGTAAAAAATCTTGTGATCTTAGAGGCCATTCAATAGAAAAGTTGCAATCCATCGACCTGGAAACGTCTGATCTAAATATTGTCGAACAAATATTGCGTATTGTGGTGGAGCACCGTCCTGTTGGAACATCAATCTATCTTCAACGTATCGCCGATCATCGCTGGATCTATGGAGTCTTGTATTAATTGTAAATACATTTCACCTGTCAAATTTCCAGGCAAGAAAAAAGGACCAACTATATGATCACCAAAAATATCATTTTTGTGTTGATTGGGTGTGTACCTCATTATAAACCTTGGGATTTGAATAGGACCAATATCGGCAGTTACGACGATTTACCATGCCGTTTAAGAAAAAAGAGCATTCATCAAAGAAACAATTGTTGAATAGATGGTTTTCATCGTTAATAATTCGTTCACTCATAACTTCACAATATTGTAATCGCCGATCAAAATCGTCTTCATTAAGTTCTTGTACAAGGCGTATTTTGTACGTATGGAAAATATAAGCTTTAAGAATGCTTCGGATACTACGTCGACTAACAACTTTCCCATTGGTGGGTATTTAACGTAGGATTTAGATAAACTTGCCCTAAAACCATCGCTTCCTCTCCTTTGAATGTTGCGTTTTTTATTGGCGACTGATCCAGTTTCCCGAAATTTAGCCACAAGTTCCAGAACATATTTTCGATGCACGTTGATGTTCTCATATCGCTCATTAAATATTTGTGATGTTATATTAGAGCACTGATTATTTCCAAAAAAATCAATAAGTACTGTGGATTTCAGATCCATTAACGAAATAGGTATTAATGAATTCATTTATAGGTTTGATAGAGCGTTTGAGGGTTTTTTAGGTTCCGACCCAAACCTTGCCTTTGATACTTTTTTTGACTCCTTTTGTTAGAGTTTTCAAACCACTTTTCCCATAAAGACCAAAAAAATTAAAAATAATTTTAAAATGAGATTTTCAGAGGACCTTTTAATCCAAATTAATAATCTAGAAAAACTAAACTGGCTAAAAAATAATAGTAGGGACGATGCAATCAAACATCGCTATTTAATATTTAAAAAAGAAGTAACTATGAAAATTAGAAATGAAAAACTCGCTTACTACAACACTTTAATTTCTCGTTCAACCAATAAAGTTAAAACAAGCTGGTCAATAGTTAACAAAATACAGGGCAAAAACATTAATAAATTGATAAAGTTGAATTAATTGCAAACTGCCCCAGAACTTCAATTTGCGCTGCTTCGTTAACTAGTCTCGGTTGATTTCTCTTTTTATTCGCAACAGAGCCAGTTTCTTCAAATTTGGCTACTAGTTGGCGAACATACTCCTGACTTACATTTTGACCTGGATGCCTTTCATTAAATCTTTGGGCTGTCCTTAAGAAACATTGATCCTGAGAACCATAAATGAAAATCAGTTCTACACGTTCAGCTGTGTTGTACACCATTTAAGATAAGTGCTGCTTTTCGTTTAAACTGGACCAAAAGTCCACTGTTAAAATATCAATACTAATAGTACAAGTTACTTTTAAAGTAAATATTGAGATAATAAAATGCGAATATTCATAAACAAATAAAATACCAAGCTTAAAATGTTTAGAATTCTTAAGAGACATGCCAGGATATCGGTAAAATGTTCAAAATTGTGTTTTTATCTATTGTTTCCTTTAATAAATACAGAAGAATTTCACGAAAAGTTGCTTTCTATGGCATCATTGAAAAGCATTTTTCAAGAGCTTTGAGATGATGTATCACTCGCCCCTTCTTCCTATTTAAGATTTTACGGGTGTATCTCAACCCGCCCAAGGGATTAAAGATAAGGGTGGAATAATACGCTTTTATTTGTTCCCTCTTCATTTTATAGAAAGTGTTTTGAGCGTTTTTTGATTAAGTTTTTCCTTCCTAAGATATGGCCATTTCAAGTTTTTAAATTGTCACCCTGTATATCCCAAAACATCTATCTCTTTTATTTCCCTATATCTCTTTGTTTTAAGACGCAGCAAATGAGCAAATATCTCAAAAACGGTTGCCCTCTTTCTGGATATCTAACAAGCAAAAACTTATAATGATAATACAATATAATTTAACAAAAAACATACCAGGATATCATATTTTTTATCATTTTCATACTCTGCCATTATTCGAAGAAATTAATAAATATCAATTAAATAAAAATACCAAAAGAACGTTTATAAACCAAAAGTCGATCCAAAACTGATGAGATGACAAATATTTGACATTTATTCTTGTTTGTTGTCATAAACAATAGCCACAGCTTACTATTAAATTATGCATTTAATTTCAGAAAATTGTCATCTATTTGCGTGTTTCTGAGAAAAAGTATATACTAATATATATTTTTGAAAAGGTAAAAAAAGACAAATTTTATAGTCCATAAATATATACAGGGTATTCCATTTAAAACATAAAGTATGGTCCGATAACTTTTTGACTTGACCCTGTACACTAATTCCGAAGGCAGAATTGAGTTCTACGGGAAAAGTTAAATAAGAAACAGTTTTTACATTTTCCATAGGTTATCTGATAGCCCTTTATCTTAAAAACTAAAAGGGCTATGAAAAAAAGTAGCACACTGTCGCGAAAACTTCAACTTTCTATCTCTATAACGGAGATACCCCGCAAAAGTACCCAAAATAGGACATCCTGTACTTTCTTCTTAGGTTTCGTTTTCGTGGGTTAGTTTTTATTTTAAACATTGACGGGAGGTCCATTATGTTCAAAGCGTAAAAAAATCCACCGTGTATATTTTTAAAATAAAAGGAATATAATTTATGTTGCAGACTAATCGAATTAATTCGTCCTATTATTGCCATGAACTGGGAATTTTCCCCAATGAGGACTAAAACCACTTAAGTTTATTGTCCTTAATAGGGCCATTCGACAAATTAGTTAAGTGCCCTTTTATTCGTTACGTGATTCCTCCTTCCGTTCAAAAGTATTTACCTAGCATGCAGGTCGATCCTGTATTTTCTGTTATAACCTATTAGAGCGACTTCATATTAGACATGCGACAATAGAGGAATTACGTCAGTTATCTTGAGGAGGATTATTATAAAGCAAACATCTTTTGTAAGTACTTTACATATTGCTAGTTTTATACAGAGTGTTCCAAAAACATTTGCCATCTCTAGTAGGGATATTCCTCACCCAAAAAAAAAACTAAACGCCTATATCTACAGGGGTCCGATCTTGCCACTAAAAAGTCAAACACCAATTAAAAAACAATCAAACGTAGTTTTCACCATTCCATGCCTAAACTGCCCCAAAAAATATATAGGCATGACCACACAATACCTATCAAATAGACTAAATGGGCATAAGTATACAAAAAATGCTTCCACAGCACTACATAAACACGAAAGAGATATGGAACATGAATTTGATTTTTCGGGTACAACGGTCTTATCAAAAGAACATTACCATAAACTAACATTCAAAGAAATGGTCGAGATAAAAAAAGAAAAACATACAGTGAAAGATTGGAAATTGTTATAAACTATTTCCGTCATAAATACATACTGTATACTGTCAGACTCACACAAACACTTTTAAAACAACCCGTATCCACCAATAGTGTCCACAATGTACATATAATCAAAAAAATTAAGTAATATATATATATATATATATATATATATATATATATATATATATATATATATATATATATAAAACAATAGAATTCTTTAACCAGTGTATCACTTACCTCCACACTCTGTCAAGCAAGGCAAAATAACATCTTTCTCAAGGTATGTACAGGGTGTCCGGATTTGGTTGCAAGAGCAGGGTATCTCGCTTATTTTTAAAGATAGAACCTTGCGGTTTTCACGAACCTGAGCTAATTTTTTGTGAAACTCATGAAACCGTAAACAAAATTTTCATAGCCTTCTTCGTTTATGAGACACAGGGCGAAATAAAAAATTTTTCATTTTGGGACCCCCCTCGTATCTCGGTTATCCTTTAACTTAACGCAAAGGGAAAAATTGCTGCTTATGCGGTTTTTTACGCTGAATCCAGTGGCGTAGTCATATTTTTCATTTGAGTTGTTATTTTTTAGATATGATAAATATGTAATTAAATCTATTTATCAATGTATGTGATATTTTCGCACCAAAAAAGTACCACCTACCTAGATCTATGTAACACAAGAACAAAACAGTAATAAATTATTATGTAACAAGCCTTTCAGCAAAAATCAACTGTCGTATAAGAACTACAGTAACTAAGGAAATCAAAAGAACTGTTCAAACTGATTTCCATTTCGTTCTATGCATGCTTCGCACAATTTTCGCATTCGTTTTAGGGAATTAAGCAAAATAACGGGATGATTTTGTAAATAGCGAAAATTTTCTCTTATTGCATTTCCTAAATCTTGGACATTATCACAGTGGTCTTTGTAAATTCTATTTTCCAGATATCCCCATAGAAAGAAATCTAAAATCGACAAATCTGGAGACCTAGAGGGCCATCTTATAGGTCCATTTGTTCCGATCCATTGATTTGTAAAATTATTGTCCAGAAATAATCTCGTCATTCCAGAATTGTGTGCAGGAGCACCGTCCTGTTGAAAATAAATTTCGTTAATTTGCGCTAGAGGAACATCGTCAAGTAATTCAGGTATAACTGACTCTAAAATTTCTATATAGCGATTGGCTGTTAGATTTTCCTCAAATATATAAAATTTTATATGTGTTCCTAATATGAAGCAGGACACATTTAGACCAAACCTGCCCTGTTGTCTTCTGGGAAATATTTGGTGTTGATTTTCCTGGGACCAGAATCTACTATTGTGCCTATTGAATATACCAGAATTACTGAAATGTGCTTCGTCTGACCATATAACCTTCCTTTCAAAATCTCTAACCATATCGCATCTTTCTCGAAACCAATTGCAGAAAACTACCCGACGCTCTGCATCCCCTGGCTGTAAGTGCTGCACGAGCTTAAATTTGTATGGGTGGTATTTGGGTTTTTTTAGAATTTCTTGAACTCTAGTTTTTGGAATCCCTGTGCTCTTTTTACTGGCCCTACAAGAGTTTGTAAGGTAAGCTTCTGCATTAGCCAAAACCGTAATATCCTCAGCCTCCCGATTTTCTTTATTATATGTTTTCGTACGAGGTTTGATAAATGATCCGTGATTAAGTAAATTCTTTTTTATCCGATAAAAAGTGGATATATTAGGTTGCCTCCTTTCTGGATATCTAAATAAAAATTAAGCAATAGTATTTCAACATACCTAAAAATTAACTATTTACCTGTTAAAATGCATCTTAGAAGCCGTTTCAACATTTTCATTATTTAATATAAAACAAGCTAACATATCGTACTTTTCATAACGTAATTAGGATTTTTGTTGTTTATTAAAATAGACCCATACTATTATATATTTTTGAGAAGCTTTTAAAAGGACAAATCAATTTCTGGACAAATATACAGGGTGTTAAAAAAACACAACTTTGGGTTATATCTAAAAAATAACAACTCAAATGAAAAATATGACTACGACACTGGATCCAGCGTAAAATACTGCATAAGCAGCAATTTTTCCCTTTGCGTTAAGTTAAAGAATAACCCAAAATGCAAAATTTTCATAAACGAAGAAGGCTATGAAAATTTTGTTTACGGCTTCATGAGTTTCACAAAAAATTAGCTCAGGTTCGTGAAACTATCTTTAAAAATAAGCGAGATACCCTGCTTTTGCAACCAAATCCGGACACCCTGTATTGTACTATTTTAACTAATTGTAAAGTTCAAAAAGAGAAATATATAAATATAATATATATATATATATATATATATATATATATATATATATATATATATATATATATATATATATTATACGAGTTTTCTGTTAAATATGTCTTAAAATAATATCTTCCTATTCTATTTGTGCACATTTTACCAAATAGAAAAAAAATGCACGTAATCAGTTCCAGGATATTAGGACCGTCGAACTACTTTATTTTTTGTCGGCGAAAACTCTAAAGCAGACAAAAAGCATTAGTACTTTCTTTTGCGGTGGTGGCGCTGATCAGAAAACGGACTAAGAAAAATCGCCTTCGTTAATGAATACTGTCCGAAGTGGTAGACAAATTGCGGTGAGACACCCGAGTTAAAGGCAACTAATTTGTTGCAGTATTTAATAAATGACCGCTTTGCGCGGCGTTTCCTGCATATTAATTCTTAAAAGGACTGCAAAGACACAGCGTGCATATATTTAAATAGAAACATTCTATTTCGTGAAAGTATATTTTGCTTTTACTGCATTGAAGTAATATTTTTACATTTCTGGTTTAACATACTGATCTTTGAGCATAAGTTTATAAAAATGTTTATAAAAAAAATGAAACCGAACAATAGCTTACAAATAGAATAAAACACACTAAAGCACAACAAAACAAACAATTACTTATACATATTTAATTGACACTAAAATGAGGTTAAGTCTCACGTAAATAAATAAAATAAAATATTAAAAAAGTATTAAAAAATTATTCGTGTCTCTAAATGGGATCGAACCTAGACCGCCTGAGTGGGAGACCGAAGTAAGTATCAACAGACCACTGGCCTAGTCAAAAAAACCGATCAAAAACTCATCTCTATAAATTAGTGAATGAAAAGATGGTTGCCTACAATTATTATTACATTACACACACATTTTATTCTATTTGTAAGTTATTGTTCTAGGATTTGTAACTGTGATTATTTACTAAGGTTCTCTCTGTTGTTTGTAGGTCTGATGACGCTCGAAAGGGCGAAACACGTGTCATATTTATTGTAAATTTTTCTATGGTTGTTATTAAAACTAGGCTTCTTCAGTGGCGGCTCGTGAGTATATTGAAGGGTGAGGCTACATGAGGTTAATTTTGTTTAAATGTGAATAAATTTCCACGTCACCCATGAGGTATTATTCTGCGACGCGTTGACCTTTTTTTTTTAATGGAGGTCATCGCCAATAGCCCTACTAAACCATTAAAAACTAAAAAAATAAACTCTAAAAAAAGTAAATAAAAAGTAAACAAAACAAGTAAAATATGTACACCTATCACATCATTAAAATATAGCGGTGATTGCGATAATAAAAACATAATTTAGTTTATTAAAACTTAAAATAAATAGTTGTATTAAATAAGATAAAAAAAACTACTTTTTTTACATTAAATCTATACGTCTGTCTTTTAAGGTTGCAAATTTATCTATAATTTGGTCGTAAAAGTTTTGGTCTTCACTAAGTTCTGACAGTAATTCCTGCTCTATTGACATCATTGCTAAACCCGAAAGCCGTTCTTGTGTCATTGTGTTTCTTAGGTAGGTTTTGATCCGTTTAAGACATGAAAAATTTCGTTCGGCCGATGCACTTGTTGCGGGAATAGTTAAAACTAAATTAAAAAGCTTATATGCTTCCGCAAAAATTGCTTTAAAATCTTTAAATAACAAAGCTAGACTTTTTTCGACATCTAAATTTGAAAATTGTTCATCCCTATACAATACAGAAAGCTCATTCTTTAATCTATCTCTGTCAAAAATGTTTGGATAATTTTTTAATAAATTATTTAATAAGTCGTCTGGAAAGCATTTAACATATTCCGAATATTTTGTGCAATCGACTAAAGCAAAGAAATTTAAATTATTTAAATTTTCAAACCGCGTCCCTAATTGAAGAATTATACAATCTATTATTTCGAAATATAATATTTTATATTTAGTAAAAATATCAAAGTCGCTAGAACATTGCCCTCGACGTGTGTTAGTTGGCAAAATAGTGGCTTTTTTAGCAATATTGAAAAGTTCTTTGAAATGGTCCTCGTTTCTAAATTCAATAATTCGTTGCTTGGCAAGGTTTATTTGCGAAATGCAGTAATTTATATCTAAATGCTTTAACTGTAATATTTGAAACAGTACATCAGTGCAACTAAAAATTTGTTTATAAATATGCGTTAAAAGGCAAAATTCGAAATCATTAAAATGCTTTAGAAATCCTTTTGCACCATTAATAGATTCTGTTCCAGAACTTAAGTCATTAATAATAGTTTCAAATACTATAATTAAATTGTCCCATTCATTAGCCACTAAGTTTAAAATTTTAGACCGTGTATACCATAGCGTTTCTACAGCTCGCGGAATTCTTTTACCTACTATCTGATTAAGCACAAAAGACCGTTTTGGTGATTGGTGGAAATAATTTGGTATTCCTAATAAAGTGGCAAAATATATACGACTTTGGGTAATCAGTTTTGTTCCCTGTTGTAAAACTAGATTTAATCTGTGGGCGCAACAATGAGTAAACATAGCTAAAGAAGCAATAGATCTAACTTTTGTTTGAAGCCCATTTATTTCACCTTCCATAACACTAGCTCCATCGTAACACTGCGCGACCAATTTATTTTTAAAGTCATAAGGCTCTAAGCTGTTCTGTATTAAATGAAAAAAATCTTTCTTTTCGCTAACGATCGTTTTCTTTTAAAGTCACATACCTAACTGTTATCGAACACTGTGATTTTTCTGTTATATCAGTACTATCATCCGCAATTACGCCAAAAAAACAACAATCGGTGTCATTGATTTCTTTTTTTATATATTCTTGAATATAGTCATGTATGCAACCAATTAGTTCATTTTGTATAGTCTTAGATTGTCCCGTAAAAATATTACTAAATTTAGCACAATGTTCAGTAAGTTCGGCGTTTCTTTTTATTAAGCATGCAAATATTTCCTTAAAATTGCCACGGTTAAAAGAATCTGTTGTTTCATTATGACCTCGAAATGCCAAGTCCTGTTTATCCAAAGTAATAGTAACATCAATTAAATAATTTAATAATAAACGGTTTTTTCGAACATTTTCATTATAAACAATTTTATTAAGACATGCATTTTCTTGTGGTGCATCCGCAATAGTCGCCCTATTTTGCTCTAGTCTTGTAAGTGCTACCGAATTTTTAATATGCTCTCTTGAACTTTCATGCGATTTTACTGCTCGTGAAAAATTTTTTAAATCCGAATATCCGCCCCCTGAACTCCAATTATTTTTGACGCAACCTAATAAAATACAAGGCCAACAATATAAGCTTTCTTTATAAATACTTCCGAATAGCCACCTATAAGTTTCGTACCAAGATATTTGAAAAGTTCTTGAATTTTTTTACCTTGCCTCTTATCGTTAAATATTTAAAATTTTCGGCGTCGGACGTCTACCTAATATCTGTTTCTTTTCAGTTTCGCTTCTTCTTAAAAAAGGCGTTTCAATTAATGAAGCAATAATGTCGTGAATAGGATTCATTTCAAAAGCAAAAAGCAAATACAAAAAATGGAACGGTCCAACTTACCAAATCAAAACAAAACAAAAACTTACTCACGCGTATTTATTCAGACAGACAGAACGCCCTCAATCAGCGATTATCGCAATCTATTTCCTATTTCTTTCTCAGCCGCACGCACCATGTAAAAAGAAGCCGTTGGAATATTTCGCTAGTCATGTGATTTAAATAACCAATAAAAGCATATCCAAGCTACAGATTTATCGCCTCAAAAATGCAATAGAAAACGCGTGCATCGGCAATCGCCATCCCGCTCTGTCGTAATCAGGTGAATCGCCGGCATCGGCACCGGCCGTTGATAAATAGGTCAGAAGTCGAAACTTTCCAAGCTAAAATTATTTCGCCTCATTCGAAAGCACTTTCTTTAGGAATGGGTTTGCACGGATTGCACGGTCGGTTTTTTGATGTGGTCAGAATTTATTTTCTAAAATATTTATTATGGGATTATAGTTTGTTTTTTTTTTCAATGTTATTATGTTGTAAAACTGTTAAAAAGTATATTTCTAATTGGTAATAGATAAAAAGTTATATAAAAAAATTCTCTTTTCCTTTATTTTGGGGGTGAGGCGCGGCCTCAGAGGCCTACCCTGACGAGCCGCCACTGGGCTTCTTTGAGAAATATGGACATTATTTTCGACTTTTTAGTTTTATCCATACGAGTTTTATTGTAAAAATTACTTTTAACAAATGATCCACTGCATAATATTTTTTGCCTGATATAATGGTTTTCACCATAATAGTATTGACAACTCACTTTTAGATCTAATTGAAGCATGACTTACGTCAACGTATTTTGTCTTTCAAGAAACTTTCTATGAGTAAACCTCAGGAGCAGCCATGGGATCTCCACTGTCACCGGTGGTAGCCAATATCTTCATGGAAGCTTTTGAGAAGGAAGCCTTAGAGTCGTCTCCACTAAAACCAAAATCATGGTTCAGATATGTAGACGACACTTTTGTAATATGGCCACATGGTCCACAAAACCTCCCTGGGTTTCTTAATCAATCAACAACATGCTAACATAAAATTTACAATGGAAATTGAATCAGAAGGCACGATTCCCTTTCTAGATGTTCTTGTACAAAGGAAAGGGGATGGTTCCTTAGGACACTCTGTATATAGAAAACCAACGCATACGAACAGGTACTTAAATGTAAATTCCCATCATCATCTAGCACAAAAGCAATCAGTCATTAATTCATTGGTTTACAGAGCTCTCGCGATTTGCGACCAAAATTCTTTACAATCGGAAACGGACAAAACTGACTCAAGCTTTAAGAGGGAATGGATATTGCACTGATGATATTAGATGATCAATCAGAAAATATAATAATCCTACTCCACGAAATGATACTAATAAGAAATTACCGATAGGAAATGTAGTTCTTCCATTTATACACTGAACCACAGACAAGATTGCAAGGTTACTTCGCCGGTCCAACATACGTACAATCCTCAACACACACAAGAAAATTGGACAATGTTTGAGATCACCAAAGGACATTATTCCTTTTCAAACAGAAGGAGTATATGCAATTCCGTGTTCCTGTGGTGACGTTTAAATTGGAGAAACTGGACGATCCATATCGACTAGGCTTAAGGAACATGAACGATGTATCAGAAAGAAACAAATTGTGCAATCTGCTGTATCTGAACACCATCATTCTACTGGGTATGTCATAAATGTAAAAGAAACCAAAGTTCTTGCATCGGTTTCGGGACTCTATAAACGCAAAATTAGAAAATTTATTGAAATTTATAAGCATCCTAACAATTTTAATAGAGATACGGGCTTCAGTCTACATCATACGTGGAAACCGATCGTTACACCGACCGAGTCACGCTTCGGTAAACACAGGTCGACTACAAATGGCCTGGGTCTCTCGGAGCTCATTCAGGGTTCCGATCTCGTGAAGTGAAGATCCCTGAAGATGCCTCGTGCAATCGAAGGCGAAATGTCGAAAAGTGATTCCATTTTGACACGGTCTAATCCCAAGAACCATGATTTCTTAATTGACCACAGCCGTGAAAGCTTTAGTTCTATGTTATCTAATTTATTTATTTGATTTTTTTCTAGATGAGCATGTGAAGAAGTTGGTCCGCAGAAAAGGCAGTATAGTAAGTTTTTGTTAAATTAAATTAAAAATTGTAAGTTTCCATCCAGATTTTTACTTTTGTAAGAGATTCTCATTGCATTTCCCTAATTCCAACCCAGGCCGGACCACTAAAAATCAAGGCCAAATGAGGCAGAAAATTGTGTTGGTTTATCAAAAAGCTTTTTGCCGAGCTGTTTATAGCTGGCGAAATAATATATATTTCGGTTTATTGACTGAATTCGTTTTAGCAGTCATTCAATTTCGTTACGTAATATTTGCCCAACTAATGAAAATACCAACTGTAACCACCAATTAGCAAGAAATGTTAATATCACAAAACGTTCGTCATACAACGTCCAATTATGAATTACAGCATAATATCGAATTACACTGGACACGGAGAGAGAGTCCAGTACACAGAACATCAATAATGTTTACGAACCGGAGTATCATTATCGTTTCGGCCTAACTAACATGCGGGTATCGATTATTGTCTCCGATTTAATTTTCGTGTGAGATTAAATTTCTCACGTATGCATTTCGACGGCCGCGGCAGCAATCCTAAAAATACGGATGTTTCCGCGAGTGTGGCAAATGTAGCGAAAAGATGCGTCTGTTGCCATGGAGACGGCGTTGAACCGTCATCAGCCGTTGTTGGGGTGTGCCGGAACTTTTTCTTCGCTCCGACGGCACAGCCGACTTTGTGAACAGTAACGTTGCTGCTTTCTCGAGACATTTAATATAAACTGTTTAACAAAAAGTTCGATTTTTCAATTTTCGGTCAGTCCTTCAAGTTGATTTAACTCTTTAAAAAATTCATTTTTTGGGATGTGGATTTCCACTAAACTAAAAGCTCGTTCTAGTAGAATACTTCTGCTTCTACCTTTTTTGTCATCCTCTTTAACACTTGAATTATTAAATCCGTTTATTGTGTAATTTTTATTATACATGAAAATTATTTTTTTAAGATATTTTCTGTTTAGGGTCATCAATTATATTTCGTCACCCATTTTCAGGGTTTATTTTTGTGGATTGAAATAAATAATGAATGCAAAAGTTGTATGAATTTCAGAGAATTTCCTAGAAATATAATATTGAATATACCTAGAGGATGAGTCAGAAACTAGTACCATATGAAATTTTGTTTTTTTTAAATGAAATGCCGTGTATATTTTTGATTTTTTATTATTCCCTATAGGTAGTTTTTGAGCTATTCGGTTTTAAAATTCCCCTTATCCTAGTTAATTTATGTGAAATCATGTCTTGCTGGTACTGACATTGTCAGATTGTCACTATCATTTGTCTGTATAAGTTTTGTCCAACAAAATACATACAGGGTGGCAATTTAAAAACTTGAAATGGCCATATCTTAGGAAGGAAAAACTTAATCAAAAAAAGCTCAAAATAATGTCTATAAAATGAAGAGGAAACAAATAAAAGCGTATTATTCGACCCTTATTTGCAACCTCTTGGGCAGGGTGAGATACACCCCTAAAATCTTAAATAAAAAGGGGGACCGAGTGATACATCATCTTAAAGCTCTTGAAAAATGCTTTTCAATGATACCATAGAAAGCAACTTTTCGTGAAAATCTTCAAAATGATTGGTACCGATATCCTGGTACGTCTCTTAAGAATTCCAAACATTTTAAGCCTGGTATTTTATTTGTTTATGAATATTCGCATTTTATTATCACAATATTTACTTTAAAAGTAACTTGTAGTATTAGTATTGGTATTTTAACAGTTGACTTTTGGTTCAGTTTAAACGAAAAGCAGCACTTATCTTAAATAATGGTGTTACAACACAGCTGAACGTGTAGAAATGATTTTCATTTATGGTTCTCAGGATCAATGTTTCTTAAGGACAGCCCAAAGATTTAATGAAAGGCATCCAGGTCAAAATGTAAGTCCGGAGTATGTTCGCCAACTAGTAGCCAAATTTGAAGAAACTGGCTCTGTCGCGAATAAAAAGAGAAATCAACCGAGACTAGTTGACGAAGCAGCGTAAATTGAAGTTCTGGGGCAGTTTGCAATTAATTCAACTTTATCAACTCATCAAGCAGCTGTAGCAACTGGCTTATCTCGTGAAACAATAAGAAAGGTACTTAAATTTCATAAGTTTCATCCCTATAAACTGCGCATACTGCAAGAACTTGGTGACGACGACCCGGATAGAAGAATCCAGTTTTGTGAAATAATGACAGATAGAATTATGAACCTCGACTAGTTAAAAATATTTGTTTCAGTGATGAATGTACCTTTTATTTGAATGGACATGTTAATAAGCAAAACTGTCGTTACTGGAATGACGAGAACCTACACGTATTTAGAGAAGGGCATACCCAGTACCCTCAGAAAATTAATGTTTGGGCTGGTATATTGGGAGACGTAATTTCGACCCAATATTTATAGAAGGGAATTTAAATGGCGACATGTATGCTGAAATGCTACAGAGGTCAATTGAACCATTAATAGTGCGGGAATTAGAAAATCAGAGGGACATGCGAGGAAATTTAGGATTAGAAGAACGCTTACTATATTTTCAAGGATGGGGCACCTTCTCATTATGTAGGTCCCGTCAGGCAATGGTTGGATGATAATTATCCCAACCAGTGGATTGGAAGAAGAGGTCCTGTGGAATGGCCACCTAGATCCCCGGACCTAACACCTGTTGACTTCTTTTTGTGGGGTCACCTTAAATTTGTGGTGTTTAAAACGCAACCTGAGTCAATAGAGCAACTCAATGACAGGATAGTTCAGGAATGCCGTGCTATATCCAGAGAAACATTTGCAAATGTACGCGAAGAATTTGAACAAAGGCTTTATTATTGTCTTCAAAACAACGGGAACCATTTTGAACATTTAATTAAATAATTATAAAAAATTTCACAATTGTGTTTTAATTTATTGTTTCCTTTCATAAACACAGAAGAATTTCACGAAAAACGGCTTTCTATGACACCATTAGAAAGCATTTTCAAGAGCTTTAACCCCTTTTCTATTTAAGATTTTAGTGGTGTCTCTCACCCTGCCCAAGGGGTCGAATAATAGGCTTTTATTTGTTCCTTCTTCATTTTATAGAAAGTGTTTTGAGCGTTTTTTGATTAAGTTTTTCCTTCGTAAGATATGGCCATTTCAAGTTTTTAAAATTGTCACCCTGTATATATATATATATATATATATTTGTAATAATATACATATATATATATATATATATATATATATATATATATATATATATATATATATGATAGTATGTTTTCATTCCACTTACACCAACGTCATAACAAGAAAATGATCCTTGTTTGGAACATGTTCTGCATCACAGCAGACACAATGATCCATTTTAGTCAAACGACGATCGCGATTTCGCTCTTATTAGAGCTCATCAGGCCGCCATAGACTAGCCAGCCCCGTGTAGGGCAAAGGCACAAAATTGAATCACAAAAACAACTACTCCGCTGGCTAATACCACGACCGGCATTGAATTACATTGTGACTCCTGGCTTTCGTTGGGAGTATTAAATGATAGTATGTTTTCATTCCACTTACACCAACGTCATAACAAGAAAATGATCCTTGTTTGGAACATGTTCTGCATCACAGCAGACACAATGATCCATTATAGTCAAACGACGATCGCGATTTCGCTCTTATTAGAGCTCATCAGGCCGCCATAGACTAGTCAGCCCCATATTATATATATATATATATATATATATATATATATATATATATATAAATACATATATATATATATATATATATATATATATAATACATATATATATATATATATATATATATATATATATATATATATATTTTTTTTTTTTTTTGAAACAATAAGCCAGATTTTTCAGCAAGTTCGTGAGAAAGTTGTACTCTGTATACGCCTATAGTGAAATTAAAAAAAAAATCGCAAGAGAATTAAAACCGAGAGCATAATTTATTTATTATATATATTAAAAACGTAGCTTTTATCTAGTTATATTAAAAACAGCTGGAATCTCTACAGATATTATCATCAATACCACTATGCAAAATGGAGGCTTAGGTTAAAAAATAATTTTAAGAGGCTATATGTATATTATTGTATTAGACTAACTGTGAATAATTAAGGTCTACAGGACATTGAACAAATTTACAAAGTGCTTTAGCTAAATTTTTGTTAGAGATCATTCAATCAATCAACTTTTACAAGGTAAGATGAATTCATTTGTTTAAAATTCGAAACATTCTGTTAATATTCTTAAGGATTTTTAAATGTGTTCAGATTATTTGTTGCGTTTAAATTGACAAACAAAAATCTTTTTTGGCTTTTTCGCAACTAAAAATATTTAACTTTAAATTAATTGAAGCAGATATTTAATATAATTACATACCTCAACATGTAGACTAGTCTGTCTACGGAATGTTTCGATACATAATATAAATAATATTATTTAAGCAAGCATAAGAAATTATATCATTTACCTTAAGTTTTCATAGACACATAGTAGTTGTACAAATACTTTCATCCTATCGGGACTCGTCAGTGCGCCGATCGTAAGAGAAAAACATTAAATAATAGAAAAGAATTGATTTCAAAATTTTAAAATGTGTCAGTTTGTTTGACATGTAACCTAGATATGAAAAAAATGATAGTTTGCAGCCATCTATAACGTTATTTTTAAATGTGTTCAGATTATTTGTTGCGTTTAGATTGACAAACAAAAATCTTTTTTGGCTTTTTCGCAACTAAAAATATTTAACTTTAAATTAATTGAAGCAGATATTTAATATAATTACATACCTCAACATGTAGACTAGTCTGTCTACGGAATGTTTCGATACATAATATAAATAATATTATTTAAGCAAGCATAAGAAATTATATCATTTACCTTAAGTTTTTATAGACACATAGTAGTTGTACAAATACTTTCATCCTATCGGGACTCGTCAGTGCGCCGATCGTAAGAGAAAAACATTAAATAATAGAAAAGAATTGATTTCAAAATTTTAAAATGTGTCAGTTTGTTTGACATGTAACCTAGATATGAAAAAAATGATAGTTTGCAGCCATCTATAACGTTATTTTTAAATGTGTTCAGATTATTTGTTGCGTTTAGATTGACAAACAAAAATCTTTTTTGGCTTTTTCGCAACTAAAAATATTTAACTTTAAATTAATTGAAGCAGATATTTAATATAATTACATACCTCAACATGTAGACTAGTCTGTCTACGGAATGTTTCGATACATAATATAAATAATATTATTTAAGCAAGCATAAGAAATTATATTATTTAAAATTTTGAAATCAATTCTTTTCTATTATTTAATGTTTTTCTCTTACGATCGGCGCACTGACGAGTCCCGATAGGATGAAAGTATTTGTACAACTACTATGTGTCTATAAAAACTTAAGGTAAATGATATAATTTCTTATGCTTGCTTAAATAATATTATTTATATTATGTATCGAAACATTCCGTAGACAGACTAGTCTACATGTTGAGGTATGTAATTATATTAAATATCTGCTTCAATTAATTTAAAGTTAAATATTTTTAGTTGCGAAAAGGCCAAAAAAGATTTTTGTTTGTCATTCTTAAGGATATCACATTAGGCATAATTAGGCAAAAGTTGAGGGGAAGACGAAACACTCTTTGAACGAACGACGTTGCCTCTGAATACTTTAAAGTGAAATATAGGTTTTTACTCACAAGATTATGGTCTTCCGATGCGGTCATCCCCCTCTCCAGTGGTAGCCAATATTTATAAGAAGTGGTTCGAAGAGCACGCACTAAATATTGCACAAATGGAGCAAATGACAATTATTTGACAGAATTTTTATCACTTAACTAGCATACGAACATGTATTAAATTAACAATGGAGAAAGAAGAGAACTATTCATTACCTTTTCTTGATGTTCTTGTTAAGCAATTTGCAGAAGGCATCAGAACTACATTGTACCGAAAACCCACACACACTGGACAATATCTCAACCAGGTTCTAAACATTCAGCAGCAACAAAAGAGGGCATCATAAGAACACTGTACAACAGAACTGCAACAACTTATAACAATACGACGGACTTTGAAGCAGAAATTGAAAATATAAAAAAAGGATCTGTTGCAGAATGGTTACTCTGAAGTATTAATAAGTAATACAATATCAAAATTACAAAATGATCATCATACTACGACACATTGCGATCTACAAGAAACAACACTATTTCTCACAATACCCTATATAAAGGGATTATCTGAAAAGATTCGGAAAATAGCCAGAGATTTTAAGGCATATTCAGTAAGCCAAGCGTCGATATTCCATTGGCGTACAGTGCTCGTACGCACGCCACTGTTAAAGCTGTATATTATGTTAATCACCCCCTTAAATATTCGCATATCATTAAGGAACGCCCTGTATATTTCTGTTGAATTAAATTAATATTTGAGATAGCAAATTATTGTCTTAAGGAATTTTTCGTATTTTTACGGCGCTGCTGGTCCCTGTTTTAAATCGTTGCCTTACACCCTTCCATCGGGAGTCTATTTTCAATGCCACGGGCGATTCCGGCATGTGATCTTGGATCGGACCGACTTCGCTGATGTCCTTGTCTCGCCAGTTGAATTGAAGGGAGACAGGACATCGGCCCTTTTGTCGGCAAAATCAACGGTAAGAAATGGGATGTGACATCGAATTTCCCGTTTGATGGTTCGACTGATCGGTAGATGTTTTTATGATAATTTTATTGGGGGAAGCGCGTCAGTGTCACAGTGTCAAATTTAAAACGATTTCGGGGGGCTTTTTAGGGGAGATTAGATGGAGCCGAATGGCCGCTTTTAACGTTAAACGTGGAATTTTGTTAATGTAGGGGCTTTCGAATATAAGCAGCAAATATTATTGAGTTAGTTTTATGGCTTCACTTCGTTATAGTTTAGCTGCAATTATAATTGAAAAGATCGGTAAATTTCCTTTACCTTGAATTTTCCTTGTTATGATTTTTTTTTTCTTAGGAATAGTGAAGTGTAAGCCAGTGTTAAGTACATAGTCCCAATATACAGTGTGTCCCAGATTCGCTTCTCTATATAGGGATCTCGGCTCCTATTATACCTACAGCAAAGGTCAAATGGGGACAGTTTTCGAGGAAACTTATTGCGTTCAATATCTGGCTTCAGATTTACGGTCAATCAATATGTTTGGGAAATATCTTCGAAAAACCGAAAATTGCGGATTTCGTTTTTGGCCAGTATATCCAGAACGGTAAATTTGATAGCCGCCAAAATGTGACATTATTCGGACACATTTTTAAGACAAATCAGATGTCGTATACGACACGTCTTCATTGTTTTTTGTTAACCCGCAACCCGCCTTAACTTTCATTTTTCTTATGACCGCCATATTGGATTTTTCGATTTTTGGAAAGAGCCTAAAATTTCCAGTCTAGTGATATCTCACAAGTGCATTAAAGATTTTAGTGTTATCAAAATATCACACTTCCTAAATTAGGTTTCAATGTTTTTAAAGGAGGCCATGATTAATTTGTCACAAGATTACATTAATAAGTAAGGTATTGAACGCATTGCATTTTCAATACAACATGAACGTAAATACCGACTTAAAAAATCTAAATGAGCTTTAAGTACTTTGTAAGTGGGTAACATTAATTTACAAATCTGCAACATGACGTCCATTTGCATCGAGACATTTTTGACAATTGGTGACTGTTTTTCGTACAACTCTGGTAAGTGTATTTCGGTTAATATTTCTTTCATAGTCAAACAAAAATGGTCCAATAAGTCATTTCCTGAAATGATTAATAATTTATAAATAGGTGCCCAACAGTCAAGGGCGGCAGGGTCGGCTGGGTGGTTCTAGAAACTATAAATTATAAAATGAAAATTATCTTTGTTAAAAAGTAGATATTTTCTTTCCAAAAATAATTATCGAAACATCCCGTAATAAATGAGCTTGTATACAGTTGAAACCTATTCAGCTTTATTATGAAAAAGAAAAACATATTTGGTTAGTGGGAAGTAATATCCGTAATAAATTATTTTGTTGGTATTGCATATTAATTGCATATTAATTTCGGAAATACTAAATCAATTTATTTCAGTGATATAATAATTTTAAAGAAGTACACCGTGCCTTAATAAAACATAAAATATCAAAAGAACAAACCGCTTGCGCTTTAAAATTTAAATTATTCAGAAATAACTGAACGCCATTCTATAAACCATATTGAAAATCAAAAAATAATTCGACATTTGATTAATATGGTATTTTTTTCATAACGCAAGAACTAGGCTTCCCGGGTAATAATAAACCATTCAATTCAGACAATCAAAATAATTTTAAAGAATTAGCTAAATCTGCAGAAAATTTAGATAAAGTGTTAATAAATGAATAGAACTCAATTTTATTTTTATAAGTTCTTCGAAACTACAATACAAAATGATTGAATAAAAATGTAATACAATATCAAAAAAGTAAGTTGACTGACTAGAGTAGAGTGTTTTACTTTTTTTTATTAGATTATACTCTTTTAGTATCATTAAAGAACTGAACAAAAAAAAAAGATTATTATTTGACCATCATTTGGTACCTATTTAAAAAAGATTGGTCAGATTAACTTACCAATGATCCCACACCAAACGTTACTTCCAAATCTGATCTGTAGACGTCTCTCTGCCACTTCGTGAGGATTTTGCACAGCCCAATGATGACGGTTGTTCCTATTAAAGACTACACAATTCGTGAACCTGCTCTCATCGGACCACAAGACATGAATTGCAAAATCAGGACTTTCATTACGTCTCCTAGTATACCACTCACAGAACTGTAGTCGTCTTGGAAAATCAGTTTCCTTAAGTCCTTGTACTATTAGGGGTTTGTATGGATGGTACTTATTCTTTTTTAAAACTCTCTGTACGGTTGATTTTGGCACATTAGTTTCCTGTTCTACAGTTCTTACCGATGTACTAGGGTTTTCGTTGATAGCTTGTAAAATGTTTCTGTCTCGATTTTCATTGTTATTATTGTATCCGCTTCTAGGTTGTTCGAAGGCACCATTTTATTGAGATAAAAGCGTACCTATTACTTATTAAAACACAGCTTTGATACTTTCAACTGTTTAACTTAACGTCAAAGTCAAAATTCAATTTTGTTACAGATAAATCATGGCCTCCTTAGAAAAGCATTGAGAGTTAACATTACTTTAAATCATGGCCTCCTTGGAAAAAACTGAAACCTAACTTTACGAAGTGTAATATTTCGATGATACTTAAATCTTTAATGCACTTGTGAAATATCACTAGACTGGAAATTTTAGGCTCTTTCTAAAATCGAAAAATCCAATATGGCGATCATAAGAAAAATGAAAGTTGAGGCGGGTTGCGGGTTAACAAAAAACAATGAAGACGTGTCGTATACGCCATCTTATTTGTCTTAAAAATGTGTCCGAATAATGTCACATTTTGGCAGCTGCCAAATTCTGGATATACTGGCCAAAAACGAAATCCGCCATTTTCTGTTTTTCCCCGATATTTCCAAAAACAATTGATCGTTCTTAAATCTGAAGCCGGATATCGAATGCAATAAGTTTCCTCTAAAACTCTCCCCATTTAACCTTTGCTGTAGGTATAATAGGTCCCTGTATAGAGAAGCGAATCTGGGACACACTGTATATGTATTAAATATACTGTCTTTACAATCATTTTCATTGAGTGCTATTTTGTTCCATCATCATGACGTCATATTGAATTCGTACCAGTTTATCCCATTTTCTCATTTAATTTTTCTCCAAAATTTAAAGTCAGTTGAACAAGATTTTTTACTTTGATTTAAAAAAATTATTTGGCCGCCATCTTAAACTCGTGCCACTAGTTCACCAGTGGATCTCTATATCTCTCTATAAAACCAAGATGGCGCCGAGTGATGCGGTTGGCGTTCATGAGCGAAAAAATAAAGAAGTAAAAAGTACATGTTTTCATTGCAAGAAAAATGTAGTAGAGTGTGTAAAATGTAGTAGATGCAGTGAGGTTTTTCATCCATCATGTTTAGTACAAGCAGCAAACAAATTAAATGCGATCTGTGTTCATAAAACCGAGTCGTCACAGGCACAAATGGCGGCGAAAACGTTAAACAGGGAAAAAAAAATATCGTTATTAAAAAGGTTAGTGGAAGAAATGACCAGCAAAAATAAAATCCTTGAGGATAATGTGTCGCTATATCGTAACGCCAAGAATTCACAAACCAAATTCCAATGATTCCAATCCTCGGCAGATTTCCAAGCAAACACCAAAGGCGCAGGTTCAGAAAGAACTTCAAAAACCAACGCTAGATGGCGGAAGTCAAAAGCCGGAAATTAAAGAAATCCGTAGAGATGGGCGAAATATCGACTCTTTAAGACCGACAAGATCGACTTCCACGACTGGTTTCTTAACCTCAAACGGAACCGATATAAACAAAACAAGCATTGCCGACGATGTTTTCGAAGATATGGTGCAAAAGAATACTGAAGATAAAGATAAAAATGTTTCGGTTCACGGAAATTGGACAACAGTTCAACGTAAAAAACGCTTTGGAAACCGAGATTCCCGCAGCCGACCTGCACCTATAAAAGGTTGTAAGGAAAACTCAACTGAACTGAAGGCCGCGAAAATATATGCTTGGCTTTTCGTGTCTGGTTTTGTTGCTGAAACCACAGTAGACAATATAGTCAGTTATGTAAAAAATAATGGAGTTCCTGAAAGTGTATGTGAGAAACTGAAAACAAAGAAAGAAAGGTTCTACAGCTCGTTTAAACTTGGGGTCCCTCAAGAACAGAGAGAACTGGTGATGGATGCAACCTTTTGGCCAAGAGGTATTGTTATAAATAGTTTTTTAAACCTGAAGAAGCTAGTTCCTTAAAGGAGAAATCTCAAACAGAAAAAAAACATCTTAGACTGATGCATTACAATGTCCGATCAGTTAGAAATAAAATCCATGCATTAGAAGCTTTTCTGCTGGATCACCCTTTCACATTGGTGGCGCTAACAGAGCACTGGCTAACTGTGGACGAACTTATGACTTTTAATGTCACAGATTATTTAGTGTGTGATTTCACTGCTAGGAATAAGTTTAAGGGTGGGGGTACGCTGATTCTCATAAATAAAAAATGTAAATTTAAAACATCTACCTTGCTAAAAATAAACATAGAAAAATGTGTAGAGCTTATATGTATACTAATCAAGCCTATTAATGTTGTTGTAATGGTCGTTTACAGGTCGCCAGCGGGTAGCTTTGACACTTTCTTGGATGCAATTGAGTCTACTATACAACAAGTAAATCGTGACAATGATATTATATTGGTAGGTGACTTTAATGTGCAATTTAACACCAATCACAGAGAGGCTAGTATTCTTTGTGATCTTTTAGCTACTTATGGTCTTGAAAGAAGGATCAAAGAACCTACTCGAGGATCAGCTTGCCTTGATAACGTGTTCGTAAACACAATGCCTAATGAGACCCAGGTTGAAACACTGAATGTTGATCTGTCTGACCATAGTGCCCAGATTGTTTCTTATCAGGTCACAGAGATTGAATCTCTTCAAACCAAGCAACAAATATTTCGACCAATTACACAAAATGGCCTAAACATATTTTTTAATATAGTTCAAAATTTTAATTGGGATTTTATAAATAACAATTGTTTAAACCCTGATCAAAAATTTACTTTCTTTATGGAACTTTTGGACCAACAGTCTTTCCCGGAGCGCACCCTGCAAGTTAGGCCTGACAGACCGGGTATGGTGGAGTGGTTTACCGAACCACTGCGCCAGATGAGGGACAGACTTCATTTTTTGAGGGAAGTGTGTCAGCAGCACAACACACTGGGCAATCAGGAGGAACTCAAATCATTTAAAAAGATGTACAAGGAAGAAATCTTACATCAAAAACGGGTAACTAATGATAATATGATTCGAACAGCAACAAACCCAACTAGATGTATGTGGGATATCATTAATACTAATAGAGGTAAGAACAAAAACCCTAATAAGAATGTTAATATAGATCCTGAAGTTTTTAATATTTTTTTCAGCAATATTGCTTACGATCTAAAAAAACAAATTCAAAAAATGACCTAAATCCACTAGAACACCTAGAGTGTTTGAACTTTCCTGCTGTTGAATTTTCTTTTACCGAGGTCTCCTTCAACGAGGTAAGGGGCATTATTACTTCTCTTAAAAATAAAAATAGTGCTGATATTTATGGCTTTTCAACTAAAATAATTAAATCAATAAAACACTTAATTGTGGAACCTCTGACAAAATTAATAAACTTGTGCTTTAAAAATAACATATTTCCTGCAGTGCTGAAGAGAGCTATCGTAATACCAATTTATAAAGGGGGAGAAGAAGATAATGTTTCAAATTATCGACCCATCTCACTTCTCCCAATTTTATCAAAGATTATAGAAAAATGTATGGCTATCAAATTGAAAAGACACTTTGAAAACAACAAACTTTTTTGCAATAGTCAATTCGGTTTTCGGGAAGACAGAAGCACTGTCTTAGCTATACTAGATTTGCTCTCCAAAATTATGGACTCCTTTGAAGATCTAGAATATAATCTCGTTCAATTCTTTGACTTAAGTAAGGCTTTCGATTGCGTCTCTCATAGTATCCTCTTAAAAAAATTATTGTACTATAATTTTAACCCAAATAGCATTGAAATGCTAAAATCATATTTAGGGAACAGACGACAAATTGTCAGGGTGAGCGGTGTGTCCTCAGAGGAGAGAGTAATTGACGTAGGCGTCCCCCGAGGATCTATATTGGGGCCAGTGTTATTCTTGATTTACATCAATGATTTGCCCCTTAGCGAGGCTGATATGCGGTACATTCTCTTTGCTGATGATACCTCGCTCTCACTGAGGGGTGCCAACCTAGTAGATATATGTGATAGGGCGAGGGAGGCAGAATTGAAAGCAAAAGCTTGGTTTGCTAGTAATGAGCTCTTGTTGAACACTGGGAAAACCAAAACAATGTTTTTTACCTTGAGGGATCTGCAAGGTAGGGAAAATGGGGGTTCGGTTAAATTTCTGGGAGTCCACCTTGATCCTAAATTAAAATGGGATGTCCATGTGGAAGGCGTCTGTAAGGGACTGAGAAGTTATGTATTCTTGCTACGAAACTTAAAAAACAGCGTTTCTTGTTGTGTGCTCTTGTCTGCTTACTATGACCTTTTCCATTCTCGTATGTCGTATGGTGTATTGGTGTGGGGCGGGGCGGCGTCGACAGACAGAGTATTCGGAATTCAAAGGAGAGCAGTTGGAGTATTAGCGGGGTTGGAATTTAGGGAGGACTGTAGGGATGCCTTTTTCCAACTTGGTATTCTTACTTTTCCATCAGTTTTCATCTTACAGAGCGTTTCTTATGTCAGGGCGAATATAAATAACTTTAAAGCCCAAAAAGATATACACGAATATCCAACGCGTGGGAGAAACGATCTCCGTGCTGCTTATTGCAGACTGGGTAAGTGTCAGAGCAGACCCGAACATTTGGCTATCAAATTGCTTAACAAGATCCCATTGAGGATCTGAGTTCTACCTCCACCAAAATTCCATAAAACAATTAGAGTTTTTTTGAAAAAACATGTTTTTTATAGCATCCAGGAATTTCTATGTTGTGATTTTAGCCTTATGTTTTAAAAGTAAATGTATTAATCTTTCTGTATTAAGTTTTAAAGTGTAAGTTCTCAGTAACGTTTATATTTATGTATACCTAATTTTAATGTGCTTTACTTTTAGGTAGTTATTGTGTAATTGTTTTATTATATTTTAAAATACAATGTGTCAATATCTATATACATTAGAAAAAACTTCATGTTGTTTTTCCTTTTAGTATTTTTATATTGTACTTTTACTCACTGACGAATGTAAACATTTCCTATTGTAATGACACGAAATATATATCTATATCACACTTAATTCTTGGACAGATCGAAATTAATTTAATAAGTAGTATTTTCACCGCCATTTTCTTCATTCGTCTTGAATTCGTATCGTATTTTTATCAGGTTATTTCTATATTACACTTAACTCTTGTACACATTTTGAAATCAATCTAATAATTAGTTTTTTCAAACTGAAACACTTTATCAGCCAATATTTGGTTTTACCATGTTGAAATCGTACCAAAATATCACAATTTCATTGATATCAATCCGAAACCTGTCTGTTTTAATTCTAATCTGAATAACGAAACAGTTTCAAGGGTAAAATTTTTTTTGACCTGGGTGTAATTTTTCGTCAATAATTCGAGAGTAAATTATCTTCCATTCCTCACTACGATACTATAATTTCAGATTACTCGAAAATGCTGGTATTTTAGAGCCTCATTATGAGTAAATCGAAAAGGCAAAAAAAAACTGTACTATTAGCAGAAAGATATTTGTGAAAGGGATGGGAATATATTCTGCTATTCATTGCAGGACTAGACATTATTTGGGAAGAGGGGTAAGGAAGGAGTACTAAATTTATTTAAAATTTCATCTATCTATCTATTAAATATACTATTGTTGGTCGTGTCTTTAAACATTTTATTCATTTTATCCCAGTTTCTGTCTCACTTTTTTGATTTCTGCACTTCATGTCTACAAAGTGAAAGTGGCCACTCATTATTTCAATTAATTATTCACTTCTAGTGCCAGTAAACTGCATGTTTTGTCTACTGGAATCTATTCCCGCAAAAAAAAAAATTTCAATGTTTTTTTACCTCGTTTTTCGCTATTTTGCAGTTTACTACGTTTTGGGCAGATCTTTAAACTGGTAACTGAATTTTCCAACAATTCAAAGGATGGTAGGGTGCTTATTTTTAAATCTAAGAAGACTAGAAACGACGGAGAGAGTCGCAGATTTTTCTAAAGGTAAAATTTTTTCATGAATTTAAAAATAAACATTAGTGAGCAAAGTCAGGTAGTTTTTAAAATTAAAGCTAGTACGTTCAATAATTTTCTTTATAAGGAGACTAGAATAGGACCCGGAATTGGCTGTTCCAAATGAGGGGGGACTTAATTGCCTCTTCATGGGATAAAATACTTTACGGCAAAAGATTTTTTCAATAGGGATTTTCGGAGAGTGGTTTCTATCAAATTATTTTACTATAGTTTTATTCGGTCTAAACTTGAATATGGGGCCGTTGTTTGGTTTCTTGGGTTATGAGACTCTTTGTTGCAATGATTTAAAATAAATAAATATGTACTGCAAGCAAGTGTGACAAAGAAATAACATCTATCCTCCTTTTCGGACGTAATTTTAGGCAACGCTGTAAATGTATAAAATGTCAATGGTCATTTTCAAAAATAGTTTTGCAAACATCCTAAAAACGCACAAAACCAAAATGAGGTTTATTATTTCCTGGGCACATAGCAAAATAGGTAGATATCCCTGTTATAATTGCTTGACTAACATACGAATATCGCCATTAACAGCATTAAAAATATGTAAATTACACATGATGTTTGACCGGTCTTTCGCGGGGGAGGAGGGACCCTTATTACCCCTTCACTGTAAAGCCTTGATCTCGGCCGACCCTAAATTTAATAAAGTACCAGCCGTCACTGTTAAACAAGGTACCTGCCTCTCATTATTTTAAAATAATATATTGTAAAAAATCTACATTTTTATGTCAAATATGTATATATCGGTTTTGCCTCGGAATTATGAATAAGAACGATAAAATAACAATTACAAATCATATTAACTCTGAAAGTAACTAACCTGGTAAGCCAATTAATACAAAAAAAAAACATGATTTTGACATACCCGTGAAAAGAAACGTAAGGGTTTAAATAAACCAAATTTTTGCATATTTCGCACTTATGCATCATAATTTCTAAGAACACGCAAAAAAAACCAAAAATATTCTATAGACTGACAGAATTCGCCCAAAAACAATGCGCTTAAGTGTTGACTGGACAAAGCAACACCGTTTTGCCGGCTTTACTATGTTACTATTGAGAAAAACGCAGATGTGTTGTCGCTTTTTCAGTATTGGCATTGTATGTATTAATTATTTGTCTATAATAATTATATATAGTTAGAATTTGATTAAAATTAGTTGAAATAACACAGAGATGATTACTACATTACTAGAACCTTTAAAAATGACTTTTTTTATATTATGAACAAGTATAAATTTGGTTCTACGTAAGATAGCTGACAACACCCTTTCCAATCAACCAAATCAAAATAATACAATAAACTAAGACACGTAATCATTTTGACAATGTGTGATTGACGTTCAAATCGAAATAATTCGGTCTCTCTGTTATTATGACTATTCTATGACGTTTTCACACTGGCAAGCGACGGCAAGCGTTGTTGGATCAGTTATTTTGCAAGGCAATAACGTTTATGCAGACGTACCCGTGGTTAGGAAATTCGCGTCTTCCATTGCTAACTTAGATAAAAAACAACGCGTTGTATTTATTACCTAGTCGTAAAACATTTTCATAAAATATTTGTTTTATATTTAAATAATAATCAGCCTAAATTTTGCCTGAAATGTATCTCCCAGTGACTGAACTACGAAAGTGTTTAGTTATTTGCAACTTCTTCAAACAACGGTATTAGCGATGAAACATTTCTTTTCCACTCTTATCCTTGCGCCTTTCGTGAGGTTCAAGTAGAACAAAAACGCTCTTGTTCGCGACGAATGGGGAGAATGTATAAAACTTATCGAATTATTGTCGAGTGTTATACCGCCTAAGCAAAAATCCAATTATTTGGAACAAATAAAATAAAACGTCTAGTTTTTTTCTTTCTTTATTTTCGTTAAATATGGACTGAACGTCGAAACATTTTGTGTATTATATAATACCTAAAGAATTGTAATTCAGTTGGTATTAAACTGAGCCTTCGAAAGAAGACTTTTTTTCAGGACGACTAGATAATAGCAGTCGTTCTCAAAAAGATGAGTAGATTTCTTTAGAAGATATAATATAGTGAAGGACAATATGAAAACAGTTGGAAAATAATAGTTAAACTTTGTGGAAAAATGTATCAATTCTAAAAAGATAAACAGGCACTAATTAACACTCTTCGAGTCCCTCGAATCATCTCATTTTATTTTCATTTCATCTAAACTATCACTTACAAATTAATATCACTCTACTCTATTTATATATCGTGGGCTTACTGCGAAAAGTGACCAAGTCCAAATAGTAAGTTCTTAGGAAAATACGTTTTAATTTTAAGGCTCTGCGTAAAATCAAGAAATATTTGCATGTACATAAATTTTGGAATATAGATGTATGAAATGCTGTAATTTTCCACAAACCTACTGAGATGTAAGTTTACATGAAAGTTTTTGAAAAAAAATTACTTAGGCATTTTATGATGTAAGAAATAAAATTTAAATTAGGGTTGGTCGTAAATAAAAAAACCAAAATTTGGAAAAAAAGTAATGTTATGTATATTTTTTATCAAAAAAAAAAATCATTTTTATCTTAATACTACTCACTCGATCACTACTCAGAATCGTCCAAATCACTTGTTGGGTCCGCGGGTATGGTGACAACTTTTTTCTTGTCCCCTGGGAGAGATTTATACCAGTAATGATATTCAGGTGGTATAATGTTATTGGCGCATAGTTTAAGAAGACTATTTTTTTTTCTTTTCAGGGATTGCCAAAAGGGAATTGTATAATGGCATGATATCTTTCGAAATTTCGGCTGGTCTTCCTTTGCCACAGACTCTTAAGACACGAAATTCAGCGTCGCTGTAATTATACTTAAACTGAATACAACCGGGTTTAACCTTTTCGTATCTCATTACTTTTAACTTAAGCCACGAGACTTGATTTCCGAGTTCGTCTTTGTTTCGATTTTTCAAGAAAGTTGACGCCAAAGATTTTAAGTCCAGAAAGTCGCCAAACCGTATCCGATGTAGTATGGGTCGCTTGTTTTATTTTTTAACCTCTTTGAGCGCGCCAGCTTAAACACATTAAGGAAGTCATTCATGGTGTATATTTCACAATTTTTTTGTTGCCGTTCCTATTTCTGCGCTACCCCTCTGACCGTTTACTTCGGTCCACGCAAAACAGAACGCATTATTGGGGGGTGCCGCTTCATAAATTGTAAAGTTGTATGCACATAGTATTAACGGGTAATACATTTGGGATACTCCAGAGGCAGGTATTTGAAGAATACTTTGTAAGTCAAAAGTTGCGCTTAAGAAGGTATCATCTTCAGTGGCTCGAATTTTATCTACATTTTTGGCATTGATTGCCTCATCTTTTCGTCGTAGGTGTTGGTTGTAGTCCTCTTCTGTGATTGTTTTGTTTTTGTATTGGGCGCATATCTCACACTGGTCTTTTTTGGGGTTGAAAAATGCCATATTGTAGTTGTTGCAAAATGTTCCCCTGTATGTAATTTCTGATACAAAATTTTTTCATTCTCTTCTCTGCACCACTGTAAGTAGAGGTCATACTAATGCTAATAGACAAACTTGGATCTAAAGGAATTCCCTCCTTCCCCTCCTGTCAGGCAACCCGAAAATGCCTGTTTCGTTTACTCCTTGTAACGCACGATCAACGGGTCCGTGACTAATACAAAGAGTCTTTAAAAAAAAACTTTTACAGACTTGGATAGATTCATTGTGTTTTTTAAAATGGTACTTTCGGCTGGACTCTTTTCTCACACCTGTGCCTGTACGAGCCCTATGTAGTTTTGGTGCAGAGTTACTAACACATGACAAAATTAAGTCTTTTTGCCGGCAGTAGTCTAGCTGCCAGTAATTAATGCAAATAGCCTTTCTGTCCTCTTCACTGAAGTTCAAAGCACATTTAAATTTGCAGTTTGTACAGTCAACTTGCTTTGGTGCTTTGGCTGGTTGAGCTTTATTTTTATTAATGCACGGCTCGCCACTTTTTCTATTTTCTTTAACACTATTTTTCTTCCACTTGTTTGGTGTTGACTTCCTCCAACGTGCTCTTTTCTTAGCTAAAGGCTCATCACTATCTTCGTCATCTTCAACACTACTTTCTTCTTTTTCTCGAACGTACTCATCGCCACTGTCTGACGCATTTTCAGCTTCCAAATTATGTAAATTTATATATTGGTTTTGCTGAATAACATCTTCATCTTGAATATCAGAATGATCAGCTAAAAAAATTGAAACATGTCAGTGGCATACTTTTATGTCATTAATAGTCGTTACAGTGCCTCCGGAGCGCACTAAACTTAATAATTTTATTATAGTTTTTACTACAAATACCGATGTCAAATTTCAAACAATTTGGCCAAGCCTGTCTTGGAAACAATATATTTCCAGACTTTTTTATTACAAAATTATGAGAGGAATTTCGTATGTCTACTCGTGGTCAATAAAATTGTACAAACCCTAGAAAAATCATTAAAACCCACTTAGTCTGTAACCATTGTACAAGGTTTTTTTTTATATATTGCCACCCCCCTTATCTTTTTTATTTGACATTTTAGAAAAATGTGTCCCAAATAAAAGTTTAATGGTTTCAAATGAATCTTTATGAAAACATTTTTTTTCATATACAGGGTGTTACAGAAAGTCTGGGCGTGGTCCAAGTTTCTTATTTCAAATAGGTACCCCATTTTTTTATTGAATTTTCGGATTCTCCTGAGAATTTTACACATTTTTTATAAGGAATATTCTATACTTAAATCTAAAGCCTAAAGAGATATTGTTATTTTTTGAAAACTATTATGAGGTAAACATTTTTCTGGTCATAAACTGGTCATTGAGGGTGATCTGTCGTTCTGTCAATTCATTGAAAAGATGCATTACATTGACGAAGAAAGATGTGATATTCTTCGCATTTTCTACAAGAATAATAATAATGCTTGCGCGGCAAGAAGAGAATATCAGCGGCTTTTCCCCATGCGAGCTATTCCATCTCGAAAAACTTTCAAAAATATTGAACTTGGCTTTCGAAATCGAATGACTGTTAAAAGAAAAAAACGTACTGCGGTTATTGATGAGGAGGAGGAATTAAATATTTTATTATTTTTTCAAGGTAGGTTAATAGAAATTACCCACAGGATATAAAGTAACTTACGCAAATATTATTTATTTTCAGAAAATCCAAATGCAGCCTTAAAAGACGCATCAATTTTTTTTAATAAATCTATTTTCAAAATTTATTCGACATTAAAAAAGCATGGATATTTCCCATACAAAATTTTACCCGTCCAGAAATTAACTGAAGATTAGAAAAACCAACGAACCATGTTTTGCCAGGAAATGTTGCTGATGAAAGATGAAGATAACAATATTTTTCAAAAAGTTTTATGGTCAGATGAATGCGCCTTTAGTACTGCCGGGATTCACAACCGGAAAAATGTTAGATTTTGGGCAACGGAAAACCCTCGGGCCATGCGTGAAATTAAAACCCAAGGTCGGAAAACTTTAAATGTGTGGTGCGGGCTCCTTCACAACAAAATTATTGGACCGATTTTCATTGATGGATCTTTAAATGGAGAAAAATATCTAAATTTATTAAATAATGATCTGGAACCTATTTTGGATGACTTACCCCTCCGTCAATACAACCAAATTATTTGGCAACAAGATGGAGCCCCACCACACAATGTTTTTGCGGTCCTAAATTTTTTAAATCAAAATTTTGAAACGTGGATTGGTCGGACTGGACCGATTCGGTGGCCGCCCAATAGTCCCGACTTAACACCTCTTGACTCTTTTCTGTGGGGATTTTTGCAGAATAAAATATATGAAACTCCCACGGAAAATATAGAGGTGTTAAGAAGGAGAATAATTGAAGCCATTGAGGATTTAAACGATAATCATGCACAATTCATTATTAATGCGATTAATAAAATCGAAGCAGATTATACAAATTGTATTGAAATGAATGGTGGACATATTCAGCAATTATAATATTTATATTTCATTTCATTATTGAATTATTTGATAATATGTAGTTTTTTGTAATAAACACAGCGTCAAAAAACTTGGACCCCTTCATAAGACGCAATGCAAAAATGCTCTGTTTCAAGACCTTGTATCTTGAGTAATAAATGATCCAACCATGTGATTAAAAAAAGTGTATTTTAACGAATAGCAGGGCTGCCACCTTTAGCCACATGAAATATTCTATTGTAATTAGAACGCTCTACAGAGTGTTTAAAAGTTTCTCAACACAGGACCTAATGCAAATTAAATGGGAGGTCTGGCTAAAAAAAATTAAACTCTCCTTATTAGCTTGCTGATTACAATATCATGGCTCAGTTAACTAAAAGTGGTAGTCCCGCTATTCGTTGACATAATCATTTTTCAATCACTTCGTTGGTTCATTTATTACTGAAGATACGCGGTCTTGAGGAAAGCTTATTTGCATTGCGACTTATGAAGGGGTCCAAGTTTTTTGACGCTGTGTGTAGTTTTTAAAATATTCTTTTCTGTTTTCGTTAATATTATACATATATTTTTTAAAAACATGTGTTGCCTTAATTAGATTCATATGCATATTTCCAAAATTCGATGTTTTTGGAATACCCCGTAGAAGGAAAAAAATCCACGTCTGATATTTCAAAAAATGTTTGTTTAGATGGCGATTCGTTGGAAAATGGTGATTTCTGTTCTGGTTGCCTGTGTATTTTCGTTATTCTCATAAGCTATGCGAAGGTTGTCGGATTTTTCCTCATCGGAAATGTGACATTTTATCCAGAAATTGACAGAAAGTCTACCAAACAGTAAAACAGTCACCGTCAATGACCAGTTTACGACCAGAAAAATGTTTACCTGTTTTACATAATAGTTTTCAAAAAATAACAATATCTCTTTAGGCTTTAGATTTAAGTATAGAATATCCCTTATAAAAAATGTGTAAAATTCTCAGGAGAATCCGAAAATTCAATAAAAAAATGGGGTACCTATTTGAAATAAGAAACTTGGACCACGCCTAGACTTTCTGTAACACCCTGTATATGAAAAAAATGTTTTCATAAAAATTCATTTGAAACCATTAAACTTTTATTTGGGACACATTTTTCTAAAATGTCAAATAAAAAAGATAAGGGGGGTGGCAATATATAAAAAAAAACCCTGTACAATCTTATTGACCGCGTCTGTACATAATATTTAGAAACACCCTGTGTACTCTTTAAGAAATATTTACTTTCTGCGGTCACATGTTTACTAAATATCTTCATGACCTCATGATTATCAGTATCAGTAATATAATTTTTGGTGCCAGAGAAACTAGTTTCACTCGAGTCTATTTTGTCTTCTTCCTGAACTACTAAATCTAAAAGCAAGAAAAATAATGGTTATATTAACAAATCAACCAAATATAATACGGGGTTTTAAAACTTCTTTATGATAGTAAAGAGTATTTTATGCGAATTTAAAAATGCCGGTCCCTATAATATATAACCTCACTTTTTACTAATTATTTAATTATATTATTTAATATTTACTGGCTGATTTTTCTTGGTTTCCTTCATTTTTAAAACATAACGAAACACATACCTTTCCTCTGCCACTTATTTTTGAACAACTTTGTATCTCCTTTATAGCAAGCTAACGATATTTTTGCACAATAACCACTTGTCAAAACGCAAATAACAATGCAAGTATAGTTACAGCAAAAATTGACCAAGTCGACTTGATCATTTTTGCATATCGGCAATTTGCATCTTTGCTGACATGATAAAATGCCCAAGTGGATTTAGTCACTTTTAGCTTATGTTAAAAGTATATTATTTTACTTAATCACTTTGGGTGGATTTACCTCAACAACTTTAAGTCGTATATGTGACTTGGTCAATTTTTTTTGTAGTACCTATTACTTTTACCTATGACTTGGTCACATTATCTCAAAACATTCAAAAATTGACTTGGTCACTTTTCGCAGTAAGCCCACGATATTAATATTTCTTGTGGGGGTATTTAAAGAACAGGGTTTACTTTAATAAAATACATAATTTGATATTTAATGAATTCTTTTACAGCATTTACTGGAGCTTTGAAGTGTGTGTACCCTTGCAACAGAAAAAAAATTATAGATAAAAAACAATAAATTACCTTTTGACAGGGATTATATAATGAATTAGAGAAATTTAGAAGGCTTAACTGGTTGTAAAAACCATACAAATGAGAAAGCGATTTGGGAAGAGTATCAATCTTTGAAAAAATATTTAAACAAAAAAATTCAGCTAGAAAAACAACTTTATTGTGATAATTTAATCGCCAATTTCACGAATGAAACAAAAATGTCATGGAATATTGTTATTCTATGACTTTTTTGTTTTTTATAATATTCAAGGCAAAAATAGTACTGATAAAATAAATAAAAAAAATCTATGATCCACATTAAAATAAACCAACAAAAAATCCTAGCAAAATTGCCTGGATCTTAAAAAAGGAGACCTCTGTCTAGTCAAAAACTATAGAACTATTTCTCTATTGAGCTGCTTCTCTAAAATGTTAGAAAAACTCGTTTATAACGGAATGTACTCTTTTTTGTTTAAATATAATATTTTTCAAATCGTCAGCATGGCTTTCGTCGGGGGCTGTCTCCTGAAAGCGCTTACGTGGACCTTGTTCAATATCTTTTCTTTTGATCTTACTCGCGCTTTTGACACTATTGATAAAGATTTTGTGGCTCTAAAATTAAACAGTTTTGGGACAACATATTCTGTGAAGGTTGACTGTTCTGATCTTTTTGATCAAAATATAGGAACACCTCAGGGTAGTATCTTGGGCCCGCTACTTTCTTCTTTCAGGGTAAAGTATTCTTGTATGGTGATTATACCACAGTTGTTGTCTCGGATTCGGATATAGCTGCATTGAGGAGTAAAGCCAATATTATTCTGAAGGAATTTTCTTCCTGGTGTAGGAAAAACAAACGTATGGTTAATCAGGTGAATACTGTCTGTATGGAAATAATCATGTGGTCTCATTTTTGATCTAGATGGTTACAAGCTAGTTTTAAGTGACTCAATTTTTTTTCTTGGGTGTCTCCATTGATAGTGATTTAACCCGGAATGAGCAAATTTCTAAGATACGTTCAAAAATCAGTAAGATCTCCTATGTTTTAAAGTCTTTAAAGAATTATGTAACTCTTGAAGCCCTTCTAAGTGTTTACTATGCCTTTGTTTATTCTCCACTTGCTTACAATATTGTTCTATGCGGTCAGTCATCGGACATCAATAGAGTATTTGTGGCACAGAAACGAGTTGTTCGGATTATTTTTGGTCTGCTATATTCAACCTCTGTCTAGTCAAAAACTATAGAACTATTTCTCTATTGAGCTGCTTCTCTAAGATGTTAGAAACACTCGTTTATAGCAGAATGTATTCTTTTTTGGTTAAATATAATATTATCCAGATCGTCAGCATGGCTTTCGTCGGGGGCTGTCTACTGAAAACGCTTGCGCTGACCTTGTTCAATATCTTCTCTTTTGATCTTACTCGCGCTTTTGACACTATTGATAAAGATTTTGTGGCTCTAAAATTAAACAGTTTTGGGACAACATATTCTGTGAAGGTTGACTGTTGTGATCTTTTTGATCAAAATATAGGAACACCTTTTACTTTCTTCTTTCAGGGTAAAGTATTCTTGTATGGTGATTATACCACAGTTGTTTACGGAATATAGCTGCATTGTTATTATTCTGAAGGAATTTTCGGTCAATTTTGTCTGTATGGAAATAATCATGTCATCGGACATCAATAGAGTATTTGTGGCACAGAAACGAGTTGTTCGGATTATTTTTGGTCTGCTATATTCAACGTCGTGTAGGGAAACTTTCCGCAAAAATAATATTCTTACTGACGACTCAAATTATTTACTAAAATTGTCGACTTATTTTCATACGAACAAGCATCTTTGTCGGCTTAATAGTTTTAAAGTACAATTCAGAAGTATTTTTAATCTGTTATCGTTGTCAATAAAAACTATCGCATCTACAAATAAATTTAAACTCGAATTAAAAAAAACTACTGACAGCTGAAGCATTTTATTCCATAAACGAATTTGTTGTTTATTTGGGGAAACTTAGAGAATGGATTCGACTAGTATCATTTACGAGAGACTTTCCATTTTGAATAACCAAAACCATCCTTTCTTAAATTTGGCTAACGCTTTGTAAATGTGTGAATTGAAAATTGACTACTTTGTATATTAATTAGTTAAGTATATGTGTGATGTAGTTTGTTGATATACAGGGTGACAATTTAAAAACTTGAAATATATATCTTAGGAAGGAAAAACTTAACAAAAAACGCTCAAAACACTTTCTATAAAATGAAGAGAGAACAAATAAAAGCGTATTATGCGACCCTTATCTGTAACTTCTTGGGCATGGTGAGATACACCCCTAAAATCTTAAATAGAAAGAGGGGTCGAGTGATACATCATCTTAAAGCTCTTGAAAAATGCTTTCCAATGGTACCATAGAAAGCTGTTTTTCGTGAAATTCTTCTGTGTTTATTAAAGGAAACAATAAATTAAAACACAATTGTGAAATTTTTTATAATTATTTAATTAAATGTTCAAAATAGTTCTCGTTGTTTTGAAGACAATAACAAAGCCTTTGTTCAAATTCTTCGCGAACATTTACAAATGTTTCTCTGGATATAGCACAGCATTCCTGAACTATCCTGTCCTTGAGTTGCTCTATTGACCCAGGTTGCGTTTTAAACACCACAGATTGAAGGTGACCCCACAAAAAGAAGTCAAGAGGTGTTAGATCCGGGGATATAGGTGGCCATTCAACAGGACCTCTTCTTCCAATCTACTGGTTGGGATAATTATCATCCAACCATTGCCTGACGGGAACTACATAATGAGGAGGTGCCCCATCCTGTTGAAAATGTAGTAAGCGTTCTTCTAATGATAAATTTCCTTGTATGTCCCTCTGATTTTCTAATTCCCGCACTATTAGTGGTTCAATAGACCTCTGTAGCATTTCAGAATACATGTCGCCATTTAAATTCCCTTCTATAAATATTGGGCCGATAATTACGTCTCCCAATATACCAGCCCAAACATTAATTTTCTGAGGGTACTGGGTATGCCCTTCTCTAAATACGTGTGGGTTCTCGTCATTCCAGTAACGACAGTTTTGCTTATTAACATGTCCATTCAAATAAAAGGTACATTCATCACTGAAACAAATATTTTTAACTAGCCGAGGTTCTGCCGTAATTCTATCTGTCATTATTTCACAAAACTGGATTCTTCTATCCGGGTCGTCGCCACCAAGTTCTTGCAGTATGCGCAGCTTACAGGGATGAAACTTATGAGATGTAAGTACCTTTCTTATTGTTTCACGAGATAAGCCAGTTGCTACAGCTGTTTGATGAGTTGATAAAGTTGAATTAATTGCAAACTGCCCCAGAACTTCAATTTGCGCTGCTTCGTCAACTAGTCTCGGTTGATTTCACTTTTTATTCGCGACAGAGCCAGTTTCTTCAAATTTGGCTACTAGTTGGCGAACATACTCCGGACTTACATTTTGACCTGGATGCATGCCTTTCATTAAATCTTAGGGCTGTCCTTAAGAAACATTGATCCTGTGAACCATACATGAAAATTATTTCTACACGTTCAGCTGTGTTGTACACCATTACTTAAGATAAGTCCTGCTTTTCGTTTAAACTGAACCAAAAGTCAACTGTTAAAATATCAATACTAATAGTACAAGTTACTTTTAAAGTAAATATTGTGATAATAAAAGGCGAATATTCATAAACAAATAAAATACTAGGCTTAAAATGTTTAGAATTCTTAAGAGACATGCCAGGATATCGGTACCAATCATTTTGAACATTTACTTAAATAAAAATAAAAATGTTCAAAACTGTGTTTTTATTTATTATTTCCTTTAATAAATACAGAAGAATTTCACGAAAAATTGCTTTCTATGGTATCATTGAAAAGCATTTTTCAAGATTCAAGAGCTTTAAGATGATGTATCACTCGACCCCCCTTTCTATTTAAGATTTTAGGGGTGTATCTCACCATGTCCAAGGGGTTACAGATAAGAGTCGAATAATACGCTTTTATTTGTTCCCTTTTCATTTTATACAAAGTGTTTTGAGCGTTTTTTGATTAAGTTTTTCCTTCCTAAGATATGGCCATTTCAAGTTTTTAAATTGTCACCCTATATGTCATGTGCTGAAGCACAATTTTATCGTTTTTTTGATTTTAATATTATACACCCTATGACTTGTTTCCATCTACACATTGTAATTCTCGAAATGTAATACATTTTGAATTTTGATGTTTACGGTAGAAAAATGATCAATTTCAACACATCGAAAAAATCGTTCATGACGTGGTTATTCTGGTAGATAAAACTTTATAAGGGGAATAGAACGAAATCATCAGTAGTAGTGCGCAAGTCCGTATTCGAGCGCCATCTGTTATATTGTAAACAAATACTGACTAATTGACGTGTGTCATAGATAGTCGAAAACTGTTTTGAATATAGAATTTTAGCATTGCGCTATTCGACGCGAGATGGCTTTTTGATGTTTTGGCGCATAATTTAAATGTGTTTTTACTAGGATCGAAAAGTATGGACTACCATTAATTACCCAATTGTCGGTGGCTGGTTTGAAAAGTTATCTAACACGCCGAATTTATTTTAATTAGTTAGATTTCAGGAATAATTTTCAGTATATACTGCATTTCAAATGTGACAACATTTTTTATTGAACTAATTTTTTTATTTTCAAAATTTAAGTTTTTTGATAAATTTCACTCTTTTACTGATGTAAACTGGTAATTGCGGGCTCTGAGAATGAATCAAAATATTAACTGTTTTGCTTGCATTATAATAGCTTTAACATTTTGTAGAACCTTATGGAGTCTATTTGTAATCTAACCAGGCATTAATTTTCTTTGAAACCAGCAGAAAATTGTATCTTAGATTGTTAATTTTTTAATATGCATATTAAATAAATTCTCGAAACACATTACTACATGACGGCAAACTTTCAAATAAATCTACATTTTAAGCAATGCAAAAACCCTGATGGTCTATCTGAAATTTATCCAAAAGCTTAAATTTTGAAAACCAGAAACCAATTAGTTTCTTTAGGTAAATATTGAAGCAAAGGAAGGCTCTATAACCTACATCCTGAAAAATAAATTCGGAAGTGTACCAAAGAGACATTTTAGGCAATAGTCGACCAGAAATTGAACAGGTTGCGGAGGAGAATAGATTTAAACAGGATGGAGCAGTCACACACATCTTCTAGTACATTAAGATTCTTACAACAAAATTGCACCGATTTTTTTGAGCCTGACTTTTAAACTATTTTTAAGATGGTTCTAGTTTATAAGTTCTATCGAAGTCGATGTTCATGATACATCTGTCCTATGAAACGTTTTATTTCTGTTAAAATCCGGTTGAAACGAGCGAGCGCGTTTTTCTTAAGCTCCGATAAAAAACTTTGTTCGGCTGGCCGATTCTCATCGATTCGCTGCAACTTTTGTTAAACTTGCAACAGCTGAAACTTTTTTTGAGCTCTAACTCTGAGAAGAAAAGCAAGGCAAACTAATTTATCAATACGAGAAAAAAGCCGATGAAATCTGAAATCAAATAATGTTAAATTACTTCGAAAATCGTTCAATCATTTTGAGAGACAATTTTAACTGTTTGTTAAAATGTCTAGTGCACGTATTAGTAGTAGTAAGACGGGGGGATGATGGGGGGACAAACCAAGCAACTAGGTCCAAAAGGTCCTCTCGCTAACCCCGGTCCCACTCATTTCACTTCTCTATGAAGGCCTTCTAATGAAAGAGAGCACCTTGCCTCAATCGAGATGTAATTATTCCTTAGAGAAAGACTTAACGCCGAAAGTATTCCAGGGCTGTCTTGCCCACTTTTCACACGTGCCAACAAGCGTTGTCCGCTAACCACAGCTAGCACATGTGCCTCTTTAGTTTACAGTGTCCTATCAAAATGCCAATTAGCATTGACATCAACCAAGGCTCCTTAGATCCGCATAAGTTGGGTAGCATTTCTTTTGCTTGTCTACATCACGTAGAAAGTATTCCAGCGTAGCCTTGCTCACCTTTCACACGTTCTAACAGGGTGATAGGGATTCTCCTCTTCTGCCCCACAGTTAGGACAAAAAGGGTTGTCCGCTAACCCCAGCTGGTACATGTGCATGTATAAAAACAATCAATTCAATCACAGTTAAAGAACACAAAATAATATCAAATAATACATTTCTACTATAGTCAAAAGAAGTGTTATCGTGCGGGTCATATGATTTATCAACGACAAACTTTTTAAGTTTGTTTTTCTTTTATTACCTGTAATCATATCCCCCGCATAAAATCTGGAATGAATTAGATAGACCTATGATATTTTCATATGGAAAAGGAGGATAAACATATAAATACCAGCAGTTGCAAAAATCTTTGAGCGATGTCACTTCAAAGTCAGATTGACAAGTCAGTGACAAAATGAGTAATAGAAAACAATTTTCGGGTTTTTTGCATCCACAAGCAGAAAAATGGTATTAAATCTAATAAAATATTACGAAAATGAAAATTCAACGGAGGAGACAGTAGCAAAAGCTCTGGTAATCTTACTATCGAAGAAGATTAAGAAATGTACACGAGAAAAGCCAAAGACAGAAGACTTAAGTGACAATGTAAAAATGGATGTTCGTAATGCAATTTACGATTTATACACATCAAAAACTAGGATAACCCTTCAAGTTTTAAAAGAAGCTTTAAAAAATCGAGGCATATTGGAAATTGGACCAAAATCGTTGTCAAAATTAATAAAAATATTGGGTTTTCGATGTAAAAAGCACTGTAATCGAAGATTTTTATGCGAGTTGCCACATATAGCAAGTCATCGTATCCAGTTTTTAAAGAAATACACGGAAAATGTGAATTCAAAATTTAGAAAAGTGGTATTTTTAGACGAAACTTGGATATTTTTTAATGGAAGTGGTTCGAAATCTTGGCAGGACGAGTCTGTAAAAAGTGTCAAGAGAAAAAAGGGACGTGGGACGGGAAAACGGTTCATCATTTTGCATGCAGGTTCTTCAACAGGATTTCTCCCAGGTGCAAGTTTACTGTTTTCTTCAACATCCAAAAGTATGGACTACCATGATAATATGAACTGTGAACTGTTTGAAAAGTGGTTAAGAGAACAACTGATTCCAAATTTAGATGATCCATCTTTAATCACTCTGGACAATACATCTTATCATTCAAGAATCTTAAATAAACAACCTACTTCATCCTTGAAGAAAAGTGATATTTATGACTAGCTAATAAAACAAAAATAAAATCCTTTACCCAATATGCTGAAACTAGAGCTTCTTTTAATGGCAAAATCTATTAAAAAACCAACAATATACGCCGTAGATGAAATATTACGGGAAAATGGACTACCGCCATACCATTGCCAGTTTAACGCAATAGAATTAATATGGGCTGGGGCAAAATCATATTACGAAAAACACGTGAACGATGGTCTTACATCAGATGAAGTGCAAATTGTTTAGCAAGATTGATTAAATTATATTACGCCGGAGTACTGGAAGAAATCTGTGGAACATACGGAGAAATTAATATGGGATTGGTGGAATCGAGAACGAGTTCTAAATGTCGAAAAAGCACCGATGATCATTGCGCTATTTGAGGACGACTCAGAAGATGAGGACTTTATAAGTGATGATGATACTTTTTAGTCTATAATACTAAAAAGTTTCTGAAGAATTATATTAGTCTTTGACGTGTATAAATCATAAATTAAATTATGAATATCAATTTTTGCGTTGTAACTTAAGTCTTTTGCCTTTGGATTTTTTCGTGTACATTTCTTAATCTTCTTCAGAAGTAAATTATGTTTTTTTTTTCATGCACAACTTTCTGTACATTCATTATACCGATTCTCAGAGTTTTTGCCGCTGGCTCCTGGATGTTAGCCAGTGAATATTAATTTAAAAAATTTTTCTATTGGATTTGACACCATTTTGTTGCTTACTTTTTTAGTACATTTGTAATTTTGTAGGCAATAAATAATAATTATAGAATACTTGTTCCAATTTTAAAGCGTGTTTAAAATAAGTAATTTTTTTTATTAATTATAAAAATGTAAATATATTCCTAAATTGATTTCATCTAAACTATCCTCATCTGTTGAAATTTCCCAATCCGAAACTATGTCATTAGTCAGTGGCATTTTTTGAAAAGATTTATGTAAACTCATTTTATAAATGAGCCAATTCCTTATAAATTTATTTAATTCTTCTTTTATTTTCGCTGGTTGTGTGAATTCATTTTTATTAGTACTTTTGCATATTTTTTTTAATATTAGTATTTTATAATTTACCTGATAACTACAGAGCATTGATGCTTCACAGAAATATCCTGCGTAGTGTCAATTTCTACAGAAAACATTCCACTTTCTAGCATCTGCTAGCAAATTATTTTCTTGATAGAGTCAGTTAAGATGTTGATAATTACTTAAAGTATATTTTGATATATATATATATGTTATATCACTCGTCGTGTTCTTAGCAGTTAGTTCTACCAGGGGCTTCACTATGTGTTCCTTCCGTAGATGCGTGTTCTGCCAAGTTGATGACGTCACAATGCACAAAATGGGGCTTCTTTGTTCTTCTGGATGAAGGATTGGGATCCACCGTTGCCAGTTAGAGTTCTCTTGTTCTGCCAACGTTGCCAGATCCTACCGACTGCGCCAATTTGTTATATCACTCGACTTAAAATTCACTTTTTAAAAAATATTTTTATTTACAAAATCAAAATTAAACTAACAGTATAGAAGCTTAAAAACGAATCATGATTTTATTTACAATTTACACTGTTTATATGAAAGACGAATGCTGCGTCAGTGGGAACTTGCTTGCTGGGCAGATTCTGCTGACGAGGCGTCTCGGTACTCGCCGTCTCCTTGAGATAACCGACATCCGATACGGTGGGAACCAAGGGCATCGTACTTGAAGGTGACATTGCTCGTGAGAAAGGATATAACAACTCCCCCATTAAGATGAAAGTTGACGCGTGGTGACAACTTTCAGGTCCTCTGCTTATTGAGGTTGAGTTCAATCTCTTTACTTTATACAACCATCCGCAATATGAAGTCCTGCAAACCACTAGGCAACCGTATGTTCATCTGTTCCAACATCCTGCCATACCCAATTGATACTGATGCAGTCTGCGAGGCTCAGCTTCTGAAGAGACTTGATCATCTACCCAGAACATGTCAAGTTTTAGTCATTCTGCCCGTCACAATAAAATGTGGATCCAGAGATACAGAGACTCAGATCATCAACACAAATACTTTGATGAAACTTCAACCCGAGTGTAGTGCCTTCGTTGGGAGTACAAGAGTTCGTGCCCAGAAATCAGTTGATGTTTACGACAACGTAACCTACAATTACCACCCAGTCAACATCCCTTTTGACTGCTGTAACCATATGCCAGAGAATATTCACTTACCAGATTTGAAGCCTCTGAAGCTAAACAAAATAGATGTAGAGGACCTGAACATAGCCCAGCACAAGCTAAATCAGTATGCCGATCAGCTGGATCAATTGGTAAATCAGCCGTTCGTGAAAAAATACATAAGTTGGTTCACGATTCTTACAATAACACTCATTATCACACTGATTGCCTTATACATCTTTTGCAAATGTCGAAGACGAACACGTAACATCAAGATTGGAGTAGCCACTAGCAACGATGACAATCCACCCTCTCCACCTAAAAGAGGATCTAACGTTATACAATGGAGAAGAATAATTCCCAGAAGGAGACCGAGCATCCGCCTTGGCGACCCGATTGAAGAAAGTGAAGAGATTGAACTCAACCTCAATAAGCAGAGGACCTGAAAGTTGTCACCACGCGTCAACTTTCATCTTAATGGGGGAGTTGTTATATCCTTTCTCACGAGCAATGTCACCTTCAAGTACGATGCCCTTGGTTCCCACCATATCGGATGTCGGTTATCTCAAGGAGACGGCGAGTACCGAGACGCCTCGTCAGCAGAATCTGCCCAGCAAGCAAGTTCCCACTGACGCAGCATTCGTCTTTCATATAAATAGTGTAAATTGTAAATAAAATCATGATTCGTTTTTAAGCTTCTATACTGTTAGTTTAATTTTGATTTTGTAAATAAAAATATTTTTTAAAAAGTGAATTTTAAGTCGAGTGATATAACATATATATATATATATATATATATATATATATATATATATATATATATACATATAAATATATATACATATATATATATATATATATATATATATATATATATATATATATATATATCTACAGGGTGTCCCACGACGAACTGCGGCGACCGATTTCTCAGAAAGTAGGCTTTAGAAAAATTTGAAATTTTGGCAGCTAACTAAAGCCGATGGGCGCAATTCTAGTAACTATAATAATTAAATTAAACAAATGTTCGAAAACTAAAAAAAATATTGAAACCGTGAAGACCAAAATTAATTAAAGAAAGCCTATTCCCGTTAAAGTCTAGTCTACAAGAGCACAACTTATTTTTTCAATAAATGTTGAAAATATCCACCTTTTACTTCCAAACATTTTTCGCATCTCAGAATAAGTCTCTTGTGGGTGACCGCTCTAATTGAAGCTGGAGATAAACTATCGAACGCCTCCCTTACCTTTGCCATACAGTCCTCTTTCGTTGTTACTGGATTAAAATAAACGATTCCTTTTATCTTTCCCCGTATAAAATAGTCTAAGACTGTCAGATCGGGGAAACGAGGAGGCCACAGGGAAGGTCCATAGTTGGCAATCCACTTGTCGTAAAACGTAGCTTGTAAAAAGTTAGTAACTGCAACAGTTCTATGTGGTGGGGCGCCATCGTGTTGGTAGAAAATTTGACTGTGTTCTGCCAAAGGTAAATTACTTAAATATTCGTTGTCCAAGTCTTCAAGAATATTCAGATATCTTTCTCCTACAAAAGTTTATAATCATAACTTTACGGAAAGAAATGCTTAGATAACATTGATCGATTTATTGATTTAAGAAGAAACAAAATACATCAAAATTCAATTATTTTAATCTGAAGAGTGCTCAATAAAAAAAAGGTTTAGTATTTTATGACTTTCTCAAGTACCCTGTATAAACAGCTTGTAAATATCTAACTTAAGATAACTTTCATATAAAACTTGGGACGATATATTTTTTTAGATATGATGTGTTACGGTATGTAGGCCAGTATTTGTATGAAGTAGTGTAGTGTGACCTGTATAAATAATTTAATTTAATTTATTTATGTAATAATATTTACTAAATGATTTATCTGATTTTGGATTGATGCTAAAATGATAAAAAAATTATTGTAATATTACCTAAATGGATTATTTTTCATTAAAAAATTCCTTGTGTTTAGGCAATGTATAACTTACCATTCAAATTTTCTTCGTAAAAATTCAGTTTTATTATTCCATCGTTCCTTACTGCACAAAATACATTAAATTGCCAGGATTCTTAAAAGTTCCGCGATCTCACTGCATAAGGATTCGAATCACTCGAAAAATGTGAATTGTGACTATTGAAAAGGCCGTTTTGAGTAAATTTAGCTTCATCGGTCCAAATTATATTGTCCAGAAATCTAGGGTTATCTTGTACCATTGTTAAAATAAACTCTCAAAACTGTAATCTTTTTGGCACACCAGTGTCTTTTAGATGTTGAACCAATGATTAAATAAGGTTGGAAGTTATGTTTTAACAGAATCCTATCCACTGAGTTCCTCGAGATTTCTGATTGTCTTGCCACGTTTCTTAGGGATGTCATCGGATATGCTGCAAAATATCCCAGAATTGTAATCTCGATATTTTCATTATCAACAATGGGCTTCCTCTTATTAATTTTTGCCTTGACATTTCCAAAATTTTTATAGTTTTCGAACATGTGTTTAACGCTGTTCGGTGACGGTTTCTGTTTATCTGGATATCTATCAGCAAATATCTGGCATGTTTTTGATAAGACTCTGTTAGATTCCCCATAGATAATAAACAAATTCAAATAATCCTCGTGTGTGTAATTTAATCGCCCCGGCATGATTCTTAGTTTAATAATTATTATAATAAATATATAATTTTTTTGGTAGGTAATTGTCAAACGACAATAAGTATTACGTTTCTATAGTAACCAATTGGTTTTGTTCTCGCCAGGCCTCCCTATCATGGCCAACTAACAAGAAAACTTAGAAGCCGTCTGGCATTATTAGAATAAAAAATGTTAAATCGTCAATAACTGAAAAACTACAAATTTTTGTAATAGAATTTTTAGAATAGAATAGACAACTTTATACAAAGTCACCCTTATTTTAAGTGTTTTTTAGTTAACTTTTAACGATTTTTTAAAGTATATTTATAATGTCAGTTTTTGATCACCCTATATTTATTTATTATAAAAATATCAGCACAGGCCACTAAAGTGGATCCTTTTGGACAAGGAAGGAAGCTACCCGCAAATAAATAATAGAGACTTCGATAAGCAGATATTTATGTTATGTCTAGACCTGCAAACGTCATATTTTACATAAAATTCAAAATATTTCAAAAACAGTTCAACTTTGGTATAGGATATTATACGTGAAATATACCTAGAATTTTCCGAGGAATCCAAAAATTCAATGATGTATAATATTTAAAAAAAGAAAGTTGACGTTTACTTCCGGTATAACCGAAAGTGCCGCCATCTTGAAAATTGCGCGAATTGCCCCTATCGACTTCAGTTAGACGTCAAAATTTCAAATTTTTCTAAAGCCTACTTTCTGAGAAATCGATCGCCGCAGTTCGTCGTGGGACACCCTGTATCTGTATATATATATATATATATATATAATATGTTTTCATTCCGGGTGTACATCCGTTCACTACTGTCGTTCTGAAAAGAACAGTTTTGCTGACGTTTCGCCAAAATCACATTTGGCATTTTCGAAGCTTTCTTTCTCGCGTCCGAATAGAGACTGAAGTGTTGGTGACTGCGACGCTTCCTTTTATACCCCCACTCGGGGCCGAAGGTTATATCTGCGCAGGCGTTGGTCGTTATTTATGTTTTCCAGATGGTGCTGTTGTTGTTGCGCTAATTACGCTTGAGTTTTTGCGATTTTAGATTTGTCTATTATTGTCTTCCATACCGTTGGTAGTTTTAATGATTCGTCCCTTTTATTTAAATCACCTTGCTTTTCAATTTCTATGGCTTCTCGGATTATTCTGGTCTTATAATGTTCTATATTGGCAATCTCCCTACACCCATAGAAATTTATTTTATGGCCGGTTTCCTGATGATGTAGGAATAAAGCTGAGGTTGTTTATTTATTTCTGATGCTGAGTTTATGCTCTTCCACTCTTGCTGATATTCGCCTGTTAGTTTGCCCTACGTACAACTTTTCACAGTCCTGGCACGGAATACTGTACACTCCGTGGTTTTCCAGTTTGATTTTATCTTTTGGATTTCCGAGTAGTTTACCTATAGCTGTTTGTGGCTTGTGTATTGTTTGTATGTTGTGTTTCCTCAGAATTCTTCCGATTCTGCCTGTTGTGCCTTTTACATATGGTAAGACTACTCGTTGCTTTCCCGGTTCATATTTTTTGTTGTTCGTTGTTCGGGAAACTTGTGCATTAATAGCTTTTTCTATGGTGCGATTTGTGTAGCCATTTTTCTTTAAAGCACTAGATATTACCTTAAGTTCGTTTTGTCTCGTCTGTGTTTCAGTTAGTCGCACGGATCTAGATATTAAAGTATTTGCCATAGCTTGAATTTGTGCTGGGTGATGATGTGATTTTGCATTTAAATATGTGTCTGTATGTGTTGGTTTTCTATACACGGTGTATTCGAAATGTCCGTTATGTAGTTTTGTGACCAAAACATCTAAAAATGGTAGTTTGTTGTTTTCCTCTAACTCTAGAGTAAATTGTATTCTGGGGTGGATTGAATTTACGTGAGTCAGAAATTTTTCGAGCTCAGCATGACCATGTTGCCATATAATAAATATGTCATCCACATAACGAATCCATAATTTGGGTTTTAAACTTGCTTTCTCAAGAGCTTCTTTCTCAAAGTATATCATAAATAAATTCGCGACTACTGGTAATAGCGAGGACCCCATTGGAGCACCATCCATTTGTTTATACATTTGCCCGTTGAAAGAAAAATAAGTATTTTTGAGGCAATGCTCCGAGAGTTCTATTATATGTGCCTGGAAATCCTCGTTCATAGCAATCTTGTCCAATGCTTCGTCGATGGGAATACTGGGACATAACGATTTGACATCTAGGCTTGCTATGATGTCGAAACGGACTTAAGGTAATATCTAGTGCTTCAAAGAAAAATGGCTACACAAATCGCACCATAGAGAAAGCTATTAATGCAGAAGTTTCCCGAACAACGAACAACAAAAAATATGAACCGGGAAAGCAACGAGTAGTCTTACCATATGTAAAAGGCACAACAGACAGAATCGGAAGAATTCTGAGGAAACACAACATACAAACAATACACAAGCCACAAACAACTATAGGTAAACTACTCGGAAACCCAAAAGATAAAATCAAACTGGAAAACCACGGAGTGTACAGTATTCCATGTCAGGACTGTGAAAAGTTGTACGCAGGGCAAACTAACAGGCGAATATCAGCAAGAGTGGAAGAGCATAAACTCAGCATCAGAAATAAACAAACAACCTCAGCTTTATTCCTACATCATCAGGAAACCGGCCATAAAATAAATTTCGATGGGTGTAGGGAGATTGCCAATATAGAACATTATAAGACCAGAATAATCCGAGAAGCCATAGAAATTGAAAAGCAAGGTGATTTAAATAAAACGGACGAATCATTAAAACTACCAACAGTATGGAAGACAATAATAGACAAATCTAAAATCGCAAAAACTCAAGCGCAATTAGCGCAACAACAGCACCATCCGGAATACATAAATAACGACCAACGCCTGCGCAGATATAACCTTCGGCCCCGAGTGGGGGTATAAAAGGAAGCGTCGCAGTCACCAACACTTCAGTCTCTATTCGGACGCGAGAAAGAAAGCTTCGAAAATGCCAAATGTGATTTTGGCGAAACGTCAGCAAAACTGTTCTTTTCAGAACGACAGTAGTGAACGGATGTACACCCGGAATGAAAACACATTGTATTTTTCCATCCGTGAAGGAGTAAAAATCAACATATATATATATATATATATATATATATATATATATATATATATATATATATAGCTAAATATAATACAGTTACGGTTGGCAAAATGTTCACTAAAATTAAAGATAAAACTCCGATCCCATTAAATAATAATGTTGTATATAAAATTCCTTGTAAACAATGCAATCAGTGTTACATAGGACAAACTTCCCAATATATTAAAAATCGTTCGACACAACACAAAAGCGACTCCCGTATTGGGAAAAACTCATGTGCTTTGGTTGATCATCAGTTTCAGAAAGAGGATCACAATTTTGATTAGGAAAACATACAAATTCTGGAACATGAAAATAATTACAGAAAAAGGCTATTTCTGGAAATGGTACATATCAATAACAAAAATAATTCAGTTAATTCTAGATCTGAAATCCAACAGCTGAGCATCATTTATTGCAATCTGTTGAACAAATGAATTCTTTGCCTTGTTCAACAAAAAACAAATAACTTAAATACCATAATATAAATATTCCACGATCTTCAATATGTACATAAAACTGTTTATCAATGTTTCTTTTACCACAAAAAAATAAAATAGTTCTTATGATTCAAAAAAAAAAAAAATAAATGTATATATAAATGTCTTGCTAGTTGTTAAGTTCTACCTGTTATCAACATTTTAATATTCATGTGGTTGTATTCGTCCTAATTTAACGTTCTACTGTGTGTTGAAATGCATATAGCCATGTTTTTGTAACTTCACTTGTAAGTCTTAACTGTTTTTTTTTTAGTTTGATATCATTTTAATCTGTGGTGTACTTTAGCGTTTCCTCCTGATGAAGTCATAAATAAATGACGAAATATAGAGGATGTCAGAAGTAAATTAGTTATTTACAGACCGCACACCCGATATTAGATTCCTTATTTATCTTAGTACGGTCGTGAGCATTTAAAATGAATTGTATATAGGCAGCTTCATGCATCTTGCCTCTAAAATAATTAGATTGTAATCATTGTTGGAATAGTCTTAGATTTAAATGTAAAAGTGCTTTAAAGGATATCAAAGAAATCTTTTTTAGACACTATAAAAAATAAAAATTCATAATAGAAAGATACAACGAGGCAACTGTTGGCCAATGTTGTATCACTTTCTGTTATTTTAACGGTAACATTATAATAGAAAATGACATATAATACACATCTTGTCTGTTAAATTTTCTTATAATGCTACCATTACCGTTAGGATGGGTTCGAGAGGACAAAAAAATTAAAAATTATAGTTCCGCAAACGCGTAGTTTACAAGATGCAGGGTGTAAAAACCACACCATTTCAACCAGATATACATATAGACTGTATTTACTCACAGAGCCAGCGAATAAACTTAACCACAGGTTTATGGGAATGTAATAAAACGCTGTGTTTATAAGTCTAAACGAAGTTGTTGTTCCCATCAAACGTTTTAGTTCTGTTAAAATCCCATTGAAACGAGCGAGCGAGTTTTTCCTATCCTCCGACAAAAAAACTTTGTTCCGTTGCCCGATTCTCATCGATTCGCTGCAACTTTTGTTAAACTTGCAACAGCTGAAAACTTTTCAAGGAAACTTTTTTTGGGCTTTAACTTTGAGAAGACAAGCAAGGAAAACTAATTTATTGATACCAAAAAGACCGATGAAATCTGAAATCAAATAATGTTAAATTACTTCGAAAATCGTTCAATCATTGTAAGGATGATTTCAACTTAATGGCCATATTTGGTACCTACCGATTTTTAAATATTTGTAATATTTTTTTAACTTCATAAATATTTTTAAAAATGTCTAGTAAAAGTGCTCTTTCATATGCACGTATTAATATAAAAAATTTTATATACACTTTTTAAAAAGCCTTTAAGAACATCCCAAATTATGAGGAAAAATCCCATGCAAGTGTATCATATAGAGCAGGGGTGCTCAAACTTGAACTGCTGGACATCTACCTCAATATTTTTAGACTACTTACGATTGACTCTGAGAGGCTGCAAGTATGTGTGATGCAGGGTTGTCGTACATACACGGTACATACACCATACAAAACAAAAATTCTTTCTCCCAATCGTTATTAAAATGATACGTTTTAGATTTCTTCGCTGCATTCATTTTGTACTATTTAATAATAAACTTTGTTGCAATTCAGAATGACTCCAATTCCTGCAGGCGCAACATTTATATCGGCGTGAACGAAAGTCTCGAATGTTCCCGTCAAACGCGCCGCCCGAAATTTCTAGAAAAGCGGCAAGCAAGCAATACAAGACGAATTATCTGTAAGTACACGACGATTAAGTTTAATCGAGGAAATTAATTTTAATTCGCTCTTAAACTGAATCCAGAGTTTAACAATATTATCAGGAGGATTTTCATCCCAATCTATACCATGATACCACAAATTTTGTATAAGGCGTTTAGCAAAGAGAATCAAGGGGCCAAGAAAGCCAAGGGGGTCGAAAATACGAGCTACGTCTGATAGAATTGTACGTTTAGTACAGAGATTATTTTCGAATCAAACGTTATATGAAAAAATGTCTCTCTTAGGGCACCATAGTAAGCCTAAGATTTTTAAAATGGTATCAGAATTTTCATCAAAAGAAATACTTGTTTGGTGAACTGATGAAGGCAAAGTTTCTAAAAAGTCTTGCGAATTACTCAACCATTTCCGAAGATCAAATTGACCTTTTTTTAGAACTGATATAAGTTCATTTTTAATTTTTAACGCCATATCTATGGAATCCGCCCCCACGCGCAATCATCAACAAAGGTTCCGGAAGATAAAACAGTCGAGGCGAGGAGGAAACTCTTTGCATTTTCAACAGCCAATTGCTTAAGACAGCGCAAAGCAAGGAAAGGTGCTGAAGATAATCCGTAAGTGACAGTATTCAATTCAAAATCTTGAATGGCTTCTTCATCAGATAACCTCTAATTCAAGTTTGGATTGTATGTACTTAGTCTCATTAGAAATTGATTATAAAAAAATATGACTAATTAGAAATCTGCTAGCGTAAACAGTATATTCTGGAATGTACTGTTTATGCTGTTATTGAAGAGCAGAAATTATTAGATTGCCTCTTACCTGGATTTGCACAAAATAATTCGAATAAACCGAGTTCAAGTTATCCCAGTATTAACAAGTGCTAACAAAAGAAATGATAGATGGTCTGTCTGAACAGTAGGTTTTTATTTAACTCGTTATTTTCATAAAATAAACTAAATGTACTGAAAAACAAGAAAATAGGAACTTCTGAAACATAAGACATAACCTATACAATTAAACCTTTTTGACAGAAGCGAAATAAGAATATTTTTTTACGCAATTGATCTGATTTATACCAAAATCGATACTTTTACCAAACAGAATAAACGTCGATACAACAACAGAAAATATTGATATTTTTATATCGATGTTTTACAAGTTCTGTGTTTAGTACAGTTATACTTTTTTAACGATATTTTTCATCGATTTAAATAGACAATAGAAAGCAGAGCGAACATTTTCAAATTTTCAGTATGTATAGGTGGCAAAATTGGGGTCGCTAGCGCTTATTTTTCCTATGCTGTACTAAAAAGTTTCAACAGGAGATTTTAAAGTGAAAACAGTAGAACAGTAGGTGGAAGATAAAAACAATAGATCTACTGTTAAAACAGTAGGTCTGATAACCCTCTAGTAAGGGAAGATAATAAGTGGCTGCCAAGATTTTTCGACGCAACGCACAGACGGGCAAAATTTCAAAAAGCTGGCCAGAACCCCAATTCGGGAAGATTGCCATTTCACACTTTTACGCGTCTAGGGGCTTTAATAGATCATTGGGCTTTTTAAAATTAGAAATTCCGTAGATGGCGCTCTTCGTTGAATATGGTGACAATAGTTGAATGTTAAATGTTGTTCGCGTAAGTGTTTTTGCGAAAAAATATTGGCTGTTTTTGTGTACATATTGTAGACATTATAGTGCTCAAAGTAAAATGGATTGTACTCCTGGTGGTAAGTAGTACCTTTAGCTATACTATTTATATAAAATAATAATATTTTTTAATTATGTGTATTTTATACAGAAATAATTTGCTGGAGTAGTGCAAAATTATAGTTTTAATTTTATTGTTAATATTTTAGTAAACTTCCGGGATCTTCCGGGCTTAACTTTCTGGAAAGTTGTGTAGCTGAATACTTTAAATAGTAAATGGAGAAAAAATATTTTCCGCTTTTATCTGCCTTTTTGAGATAACTTAATCAACTTTGTTTTGTGTCACTTTGAATTTTCCCCAATTTATCGCTTTCAAATCGTTTAGGGCTAATTATTTTTATTTATTTCAGGATCAAGGGACGTAGATCCGGATGAAAATGTTGTTTTAAGTATGAGAACGCTTTCTGAAGTAATACTGACATGCAATTCAACAAAAATTGAAGCTAATTGCGAATATTTGCATTCGTATGTAAAAGATCTAACTAATTGCCCTGAAGTATTATCTAATGTAATTAAACAAAAGCTTTCACATTTTCTTTCTGATTTTAAATTAAAATATAAGACTGCCCAATACAAGAAAGATATTTTGCCCAAAACAAAACTTGGTTGGAAACAAATTTAAAATTTCATTTTTTTGTGCAATCACCTACAGCGAGTTTAGGTGGTCGCCCTGCTGTTAATTTCCAGACTAGTAGCGAACGAACAAAACGAAGACAAACCGAATATGTTGGATCAACAATGAGTTCCTCAGAGCCTGTGTATGCTGCTCAAATGAGTTGAAGGAAGTATAGATGCTGCAGCTGTTATAAAAGATGTACAATTTTCAACCCCAAAAAGGGCCCAGAACTATAGAAAGGCATATAAAGAGAGAACTGAAAAAGTTGATCAGCTATCTGGTGATAAAGCATTGTCAGTATTTGTTAAAGCAAATAGACACCAATATCAGATCATAAGGAGTGAAGATAAAAAACGTTTTCCATCGTATAAGAAGATTCAGGAGGCCAAGGGGCGCTGTTACCCAAATCGGGATGCAGTTACAATCACGGGGCAAAAAGCTGAAGTAAAATACAAGCCTTACTAAACCATATGCCCATCGTATAGTGGAGGTGCAAAAAGATGTATTGGAAACATTAACAGAACCTCAACTTGCTTGTTTGACACTTAGGTATAGCCAATACAAGCAAAATTTTGACAGCGATGAACGTTCGGATGCCAGTATATTTTTAACATCCTTTGTGCCACTTCTATTAACATGCGACGATCCAAATAAATCTACAAACAAAATAGTTTGGCAAAATCCACGTCCAGGCTCACCCCGCTTTTCGTCCAATCAGAATTCAATTTATACATGAGACCACTGATTTAACACGTCAAGAAATAAATACCATGCATAATGAAATAGAAAACCTTACACCTACTTCCATTAGTGTAGGCACAAGGACATTGAACACAACTTACTTTTTACAATGGTAGATGGCAAAATGTGCAATGCTGCTTCATCTACGACATCCATGAAAAAGTGTTATATATGTGGGGCTTCTTCCAAGTCTTTCAACAACATAGATGTTAAGTAGAAGTATTTTAATCAGTTTGTTAAACTGTGAAAATAGTGATTTTTTTTAGAAAAATATGATCAGTAGCAAAAGTTATGGTACGACCGGGAATCGAACCCGCACCTCTGCGTGTCTAGCGCATCGCCCTAACCAATTGAGCTATCATACCACTGATAATAATAATATTTTTGCAAACTATATCTAGTGGATACCGTATAAATATACAAAAATTTAAAGATTATGCTTTAACAACAGCTAGGATACTTGTACAAAAATATCCTTGATACAACATGCCTAATACGGTCCACAAAATTTTAATTAACTCGTCAGATATTATTGAATCTTTTTTATTGCCTATAGGACAATTATCTGACGAGGCCCAGGAGGCATTAAATAAAGACATTAAGAAGTATAGAGAAGGATTTTCCCGAAAGTGTTCAAGGCAACAAAACTTGGAGACTGCTTATATCGTCTGATCCAGTCATATTAAGCATGCGAAAACTTCCAAGGCGAAAGTCCAAGTCATTCGAAAAAGAAGTCTTAGATTTATTATTAGCCCCCGTCCAGAGGGATCTGCCATTAATACTACTAATGAAGACTCAGAAATTAATAGCTCAAGTGACTCAGACTCCGGGTCCGGGGATTAAAAACAATAATTAGTTATGCGACATTATTTCTGAGAATAAATGATGCTGTTATTAGTTTATTAATTATTAATTTTACGCCGTTGATGACTTTAAATAATATAAAAACAGTAAAATGTAGGCAGTATTTTTTAAAACAATTTAAATTCGGTTTTATACACATAATTATGTTTTTGTCAAGTATTTATTTATTATATTATTAAATTTTCCACCAGATTAGTAGCCAATTGACAAATATGTTAATTAGTTTTTACAATATTATTTCTCATAAACACATTAAGGAAATTTTATTACTACATATCATCGTTTAAGTTTTGGCCAGGTTTTTTCAATTTTGCCCGTCTGTGCAACGTTGCCATCTTGACAAACGATTAAATAATGTGGATTTTCTTGCAACTAGGGGCGTTTGACTGTATTGCGGGAAAAACAGATAAATGCGTTCAAACTTTTTTATTATACAAACTACATTTCGATGCTTACTTGTATCTTCTTCACGTCGAATTTGCAGGGCTCATAATTCCAATCTCTCCAAATGTTGCTGTTTGTCTTGTAAAATATGGATGGATCATCAAAATTTAAAAAAAAATCATCCTCCGAGATTTTTTTCAGATCTATACGTTTCAGGGTCTCTAAATGACGAAAAACACATTCTTTCGACTCGGTCTGTATGCTCCCGACATAGCTGAAAAACTACTTACCCGATTGACTCCAAATTTTGGTCAAAAATTAATGTCATATGGAGATGACTCGGTAACATTTTGGTAAAAACCCAGTATGGCAAAATAAAATGGCGGTCTAATAAAATGTTAAAAAAATTATTACTAAGAAAGTGTTTTTCTTATTTATCTCAAATTTTGCACAAAAACCGAGTATTATGTAGGAATCAACTGGTAAAATTTTGGTACGAATCCAAGATGGCGGAACAAAATGCCGGCTTAATCAAATATTTAAGAATTTAGCCTGAAAAACTACGTAATGAACTGATTTCAAATTGTGTGCAATAACTAATTGTAGTATAGAGATGAACTAGTGAAAGTGTGGTATTAATTCAAGATGGCGGAACAAAATGGCGGCCAAATTTGACATATATTTGCGTTTTGGCGTCCCTAGATGTCAAAAATATGTTTTATCAAGTCCGTCGGTTTATCTGTGTGAAAACTACTAATTCAGATTTTAGTCAAAAATCAAGACTCATATTACGCCTGAACAAGATGGTGGTCCAGTGAAACGTTAAAGAAATTATTACTGTAAATCCTAATTATTCAATTTATCTCAAATTTTGTACAAAAATTAATTAATTAAATTATGTAGGAATCTACCGGTAAAATTTGTGTGTGTATGAATACAAGATGGCGGAAGAAAATGGCAGTTTAATAAAATATTTAAACATTCAGCCTGAAAAAACTACTTAATTAACTGATTTTTGTGTGCCACAACTAATTGTAGTATAGAGATGAAATAGTAAAACGAAGAAAATGGCGGCTAAATAAAATTTTTGTAATCTGAAAAATCATCCTTTCATGTTTTACACATCTTCGTGTTTTAGCGTCCCTAGATGCCAAAAAATATGTTTTATAAATCTCGTAGGTCCGTCTGTCAGTTTGTCTGTCTGTCAGTCAGTTCAGCTTAAAAACTACTTATCATATTGACTTCAAATTTTTGTCAAAAATTAAGGCTTATATGGGAATGACCTGCTAATATTTTGGAAAAAATCCAATACGCCGAAACAAGATGGCGGCCTCGTGAAACGTTAAAAAATACAAAAATTGCACAAAAATCAAGTATTATGTAGGAACCAAGTGCTAGAAAATGGCGGCTTAATAAAATATTTAGAAATTCAACCTGAAAAATCTACTCAATGGACTGAGATGAACTAGCAAAATGTGGTACTAATTCAAGATGGCGGCCAAATATAATTTCTAAAAATCACCTTAGCTGGTCTTACATATTCGCGTTTTAGCGTCCCTAGATTCCAAAAAATATGTTTTATCAATTCCGTCGGTTTGTCTGTCAGTTCGCCGCATACCTTAAAAACAAAATTTGGACAAAAATTAAGGCTCATCTACAGATGACCTAGTAATATTTTGGTAAAAACCCAATATGTCGGAACAAGATGGCGGCCTAGTGAAACGTTAAAAAATTATTAGAAAAAAAACTAATTATTTAATTTACCCCAAATTTTGCAAGAAATATCAAGTGTTACATATGAATGAACTGGTAACATTTTGGTATGAATACAGGGTGTCCCGAATTGCAGTGTCCAAACTTTAACAGCGCATTCTGCATTCAAAATAAGCCCTAATTTTCTATGTAAACATATATCGGCAAATGCTTCGTTTTCGAAATGCAGGGTGTTAGTTTTAAGAAAAAAATTGTTATTTAGTCATAACTTTTTTAGTACTTGAGATATTGTTATTAAATTTGGTAAACAGCATTTGAGTAACAAAAGGCATTTTTTGATTTAAAATATTTTTTAACTCTTTATCAGTGGCGTCCGTACAGGATTTTTTATTGAATATTCTTGAAGAAAAAATGGTACGCTACTGCTTTTTCTGAAAACAAAAATCATTCCTAAAATCCCCACGCAGTTTGGAGCAAATTTGATCCCTTGCCTTTTTTTCGTGCGACATTATTGTTAATTATTTGAAACCTTTAACATCTTGGTATGCCATGATTGCATTTTTGTGACAATTGAACAATTGCTAGTTTCGTCTTTAAAGTGTGACATTTGAGTTTTTAGAGTAAATAAATGTCAGGTACATTACAGTTTATATAAAAAGGTAATTATCAGTCTAACTAGTGATTTCAAAATGGAGTTATTCAGTAACTTTGAGTATGCTGATATTCATTTCGTTTATGGTTTCTGTAATGGAAATGCAAATGCAGCAGTACGGGATTACCAACGAAGATTTCCAAATAGAAGATTACCTTGCAAACAAGTTTTCATTAAAACGCATTTAATGTTTAGGAATTTTGGACTCAAAAAGTTTGACAACGATAGGACACTAAGCCTACGAAGAGCAGCTCATAATTTACAAGGCAACGCAGTTTTTGTTTCTAAAAATAAGGTTCATCGCGTTTTGAGGAAATATCACAGGAAGCCATTTCAGATGCAGCCAGTTCAAAACTTACAACCTGGTGATGCCGAAAAACGTGTCAGTTTTTGCAATTGGTTTTTGTGCCAAATAGAGAAAGACGAGAACTTCTCAAAAAAAATTTTATGGACTGATGAAGCCACATTTACCCGAAGCGGCTCACTAAATTTCCATAATTTACGAATCTGGAGCCATAACAATCCACGTGTTGTACGAACTAGAGCATTTCAGCAAGAATTTTCTGTTAATGTTTGGTGTGGTGTAATAAATGAAATTTTTTGCGGGCCCCATATTCTACCACCACGCCTAGATGGACAGTTATTTAATGATTTTCTGCAAAATGAGTTATTTCAATATCTAGAAAATATTCCTCTAAATCTTAGAAACGAATTCTGGATTCAAATGGACGGGGCTCCCGCGCATTTTGCACTTGTAAATCACGAGAGGTTAAATAATAATTATCCAGAACGGTGGATTGGACGATTAGGAGCTACAGCCTGGCCACTACGTTCCCCTGACCTCACATCTGTCAACTTCTTTGTGTGGGGTTATTTGAAAAATTTAGTTTACTGATTCTAAGGATAGAGCAAGCCTGTGAAACTTTGCGAGACAATACGAATTTTATGCGCCATGCCACTGACACAGTTAAGAGCAGATGCCGAAAATGTGTCGAAGTTAGAGGAGCTCATTTTGAGCAATTATTGTGAATTTTGAGGCCCAGATTAATCCTTAATGATATTTAAAGTGGTCTATAAATTTTTTTTCACATCTAAGTTAATAAAAGTTATGAATTCTAGTTTTTGTAAAATTAATTACGAACTTAGTTAATAAAGAGTAGTTTCTGTAAAATGAAGTATCATCTTCAAAATTGAATTAATTCTAATTACCGTTTTACAAAATGAATCGAGGATTTTAGAATTATAAACTCTTCTGTCATACTTTAAAGACGAACCTAGCAATTGTTCAATTATCACAAAAATGCAATCATGGCAAGAGTCGATAATGAAGGAATGATGGTAAGTACCAAAGACATTAGATTTTAATAGGTTGCCTGCTAACTTCTGCAATGTCACCCTGATAACCCAAACATAATGCAAATCTCCATTACTACGGGTCGATGACGTCATCTCTCCTTAGTTGTCAGACAAGCTTTTATTTTAGAAACCCTACATATGTTGTTCAGAAATTATGAACTCACCCGGAATGCATGAAATAAATATCGGAAACCAAATAATTTTAAAAAATGCTGTTACAATCCCACCTTAAAGGTTTTGCTACTGAAATTAACAATAATGGAAATTTTAACTATGCCATACATAAAAATAGTTTTTAGTTTTTTACTCGAAATCCTCGAAAACGCCAATGATGAAAAATCAAAAAATATTTCAAATCAAAAAATGCCTTCTGTTACTCCAAGGCTGTTTACCAAATTTAATAACAATATCTCAAGTAATAAAAAAGTTATCACTAAAAAACAATTTTTTTCTTAAAACTTTAACACCCTGTATTTCGAAAACGAAGCATTTGCCGATATATGTTTATATAGAAAATTAGAGCTTATTTTGAATGCAGAATGCGCTGTTAAAGTTTGGACACTGCAATTCGGGACACCCTAAGATAGTAAAACAAAATGGCGGTCTAATAAATTATTTAAAAAATCTGAAGAAAAAACTATTTATTAAATTAAATTCAAATTTTGTGCAAACAATAAGGGTGATATAGAGATAAGCTGGTAAAGTTGTGTTACGAATTCAAGATAGTAGAACAAAATGGCGGCCAAATAACAATTGACGTAAAAAAATCTTCTTATTCAATTGACTGTAAATTTTGAAGAAAAATTACATATGATATAAGGATAAACTGGAGCGGATTCAAGATGACGTAACAAAATCGCGGTATGTGTCAATGTAAAAACTACTTATTGAATTCATTTTAAATTATGCCCAAAATTAAGTGTGGCATAGGTAGAAACTGGAAATCATCATATATTAACGATTTTAAGTTCTACAATGTATAATACATTAATAAACAAAATGTGAAAAATATCGTTTCCAAATAACGTATCACCGAAACTTGTTCATATCGTATTCCATGCCATGCTAGGGACCAATCCTCATATTGGCCGAGTCTCACCGTGTCTCGTTCCTTCAATATAGTTTTTGCGGTGTCGTGAAATCAGGAATGATTGTTGATTGCACCGTGTCCCGTCTCCGGACAACGGGGATTTCCAATCTGCCCGATGCGACCGACGACGTCAAGGACTCTCTTGTATTACAAAAGCCAATTCGCTCGGGTTTTGTCAAAAAGTGTGCTTGGGATAAGAGACGGCCATTTTAGCTTTCGTAAGGGATGGATAAAACAGTGTTAGAGATCAATAAATTTTATAGAAGCTTTAAATTATGTTTGGTGTAGTCTAAAAGTTACCGTTATTCAAAGCCGCCAGTTGAAGAACAAGAGAATTTTTCTTTAGTACAAGAGTTTTGGTTTTGCTACATCAAATGTTATTTTCTTGTAGCAAATTTCTTCTAATTTTTATTTATAAGTACACTATATAAGGTAGCTCCAGAGATATTTTTCTAATTCAAATTTAAATTCAAATGGCTTTTACTGGGGATAAATACAAAGTTAAATACATATTTCAGGGGCGTGCGGTGAAATTTTAAGAAGGGGAAACAATTTTTAGAAACTTACCTATTTGTAATGTAAGTCGATTCTTCGATCATTTTTTGCAAATTCGTCAATGAAGTCATCATAAAAACGTCGATGCTCCGACATATTTTGGAGAAGTTTAATTTCAATGGACAACAGCGATATATGCGAAAGTCTCTCCTGCCCCGTTGAATTTCTCACGAAATTTTTTATACGTTTATGTGTTGAAAAATTGCGTTCTACTGATGAAGTTGTGGCAGGTATTGTCAATATTAATTCACACAATTTCGACACTTCGGTGTAGGCATCTTCCAGCTCCTTGTATTTTAAAAATTGCATTAGTCCTTAGCGTTATTTTTTGCGCTAATGTCATCAGTTTCGTAAATCACTTTTAGTTCAGATCGCAGTAACACTCGGTCGAAGAACTGGCCATAATGAAGAAGAAGAGATTTAAACGCATCTTCTGGAAAAGTTTTTCTTTTAAATGCGTCAAAATTGCAGAGCTCGAGGAATTTAAAATCATTTAAACCGTTAAATCTATAGTTTATTTGTTGCTGAATTTGATCGATTATTTCATAAAAGAGGCGTCTGTATGATGTTTGAACATCTCCCACCTTGTCTGTTCGAAGACATTTGGCTTGTGGCTCTACATTTAACGTCATCGTTTTCTCCCAACATAGGGCCAAGGCATCCCCTTTTTGGCTTAACATGGACTTAAAATCATCCACTTTTTTTAGGCAAAAAGCAATATCATATGTTTTAGTTTGTAATATATTAAGAACATTGTCCGAGAATGGAAATATTTCTCAAAATATGTTCAACAAATAATTAAAATTAAAATCTCGTTTCAAACAGTCCAAAAACCTCCTCGAACTATTTATTGCTTCTGAGTCCCACGTTTCATTATTTTCTATTATATTCTCAAATAGTTCAATCAGTGATTCACGATTTTCAGATACTGCTAACACAAGTCTTCCATTATAGTTTCACTTAGTAGGAGCTACTTTGGGCAATGGAGTCCAAAGCTTGTGTACATTTTGTTGACTTGGAAAAAAAAACAGCCATGCCAAAACTAAATTTAATTTATGAGCAAAACAATGGACAAACACAGCACTTGGGAAAGTTTCTCGAACTTTAGCTTGCAGACCCCCTAATTGTCCTGCCATCATTGCAGCTCCATCATAGTTTTAAGCAACTAATTTTTTCTCTCCATTAATTTTTTTAGTAACGTTGTAAACTACGGTATATAATGCATCTGCTGTACGATTTTCGGACACATTCTTAAAACCTAAAAATTGCTTTTGAATACGTCTGTTTTAACCTAGCGTATTACTATAGATAATTGGCTAAAATTAGTGATATCAGTTGTTTCGTCCAAAACAATAGCAATGAACCGAGCCTAGCCAAACTCCTGCTTAATTCTTTTTAGAATAATGGTTGCAACAGCGGAAATTAAATCATTCTGGATTCGATTCGACTTTCCGCGAAAAACGTTAGACTGCTCTAAATGATTTTTTAAGCATCATCATCATTTAGCCATTAAATTAAGTAAATCCTGAAACTTTCCTCTATTTGAAAAAACCCCTGTTTCGTCATGACCTCCAAATCCCAATTCGTGCTGTCCGAGAAAACAAACAACATCGATAAGTCTTCTTATTATTTGCCTATTTTTATCGACTAGTTCATTGTGTTGGCGGTGACTAATTTCCGACTGTTTATTAAGGGCGTGTTCAATTCTGGTTTTGCCGAAGACTTTTTTTTATGACGACCTGCAAATGCGCTTTGGACATAATGTGTCTTTTTACAGCTTTAAGGAAATTGTTTAAATCGGAAAAACCAGTTTTATTCCAGAGACCTTTTTCATTTTCAAAAAGTAAACATGGCCAACAAAATAAATTACTTATATTTTCACACCCTGTTAGCCATTTAAATTGTTCGTATTGTTTTTCCGGATAAAAATGTCTAATACAGTTTTTCATGTTTGTGGTTAAATTTTTTATAGGCGGTTTTGCCCTTCCTTTGGAAATTATTTGAAGCTTATCAGCGAAGTTTAATATTGAAACTCCCTTTATTATTAACACACACCACACATTCACACACACTCTTCTTACTAAATTCTCCAACATTTTCAACATTATTACCGACAGCCGAAGTTGACGGTATCGCTGAAACGTCGCTCTGTTGTGTCCGGGAACAGTATACAAATTACGACGCCTTGTAGCAAGACTATGAACATCTGAGCCTTTAACTAACTTTCCAAAAAGATAACGGGGAGACTCAGATACACGGATCTTGAATACTGAAGCTGTATGCAGTTTAAAACGACTTTCCATGTTTAACCATTTTGATTGGCTATAAAATTGTGACATGGTCAAACTTTCTCAATTTATAACAAAATCTTATATAGGAATTCTGAAATATTTGAAGACTATTTTTACTCCTTTGAGTGAGGGCTGGCCAGTAAAGAATGTCAGCATACCCAAGACCCGATAGGACCAAACTACTACACAACTGCAATCTGACGTCGGCACTAAGAAAATCTTTAAATAAATCTAGTGTTATTAGTTATAGTATGAAATCTGCCACAAATGAGATACGTGAGTGTTAAAGCGCATATCATCATTTATTTGTCCTCCGAGGTTCTTGCAGGTTTGGGAGAAATTTAAAATATTATTATCTAACTCCAAAATAAACTGAGCATCATTACAGATTAATTCTCTGTCCTTGTCAAAAGTAAGAACCATTGTTTTCTTATTATTAAGCGATAGTTTATGAACCTCTGATATTCTTGCTATACTTGCAAGATCCCTGTTAATGAAAGCGGCAGCCTCTAGGCGATTTTTAAATAAAAATGAATGGTAAAGCTGCATGTCATCAGCATATTGATGAGATTGACTATAAGAGAGAAAGTTAGAAAAATCTGCTGTATATATAGAGAATAATAAAGAACCCAGAACCCTCCCCTGTGGTACCCCTTTTTTGACTGATAAAAAAGGGCGATACGTCCTTGCTCAATGTAACTCTCTGCGCATAAATTCAATGGCCGTGACACCTAGACCAAAGAACCTTAACTTTTTGATTAGAGTAGCATGACATAATGTGTCAAATGCCTTGCTGAAATCTAATAGGATTAAGCAGGAGTTTTTTCCACAATCCTGGGCCATCAGCAAGTCATTCGGCAGCTTTTGAAGGGCTGTTGTATTGCTGTGATCCAGACGAAATCCAGAGTGAGTATCTGGTAAAATTTTATTAATAATAATTCTGTGACAACAGGTTAATGAGCTTGTTTATTAGAGCCTACTAATTTTGTGTCAGTTTCTATTACATTTTACAGTAAATTTAAAAAATAAATAAATTCTTCAGTTTAAACCCTCTGAGATCTCAGTTTAATACTTAGAAGTATATATGTATACCTATATTAATGCAGTCATATATTAATTAAACTGTATTTGAAACAAAATTATATACTTAATAGAACCATACAATTTAAACAGGCGTTAGCCTTGAAACATCCCAAGTGTTCCTAACACCTAGGTCTGATAAATTTCATTCAGCGAAGCATATAGTTAGCAAGTTAGGTCCCTATATTAGGTAATCGGGTGCATTTTGTTAAAAATGTCATGTTTGTTTTTAATGACTAAACAGGTCATATTCACCAAATTGTGACTAAAATACTCAAACTGGTGCAATTGCTGAAACTGCTGTAACCCTAAAGAACATAAACAGGAATTAACATCTAGACATTATTTATTTGTCTTTAAAATTGGCTTTCCCCAAAATGTAGATTTAAATAACCCCAATTTCACTAGCGGCCATCCGATCTAGTCGGCCACAGGAAGGTGAAAAACTACCCAATAAAGCAACCAAAAAACTGGGCCATTAAAAAAACTTGGATATTAAAAAAAAACAACCTAAACGAGTTAAATAAAAACATTGAACTAGATGTCAATTCTGTCAGATCTTTTCAGCATGAATGATTTAAATATTTTATCCTGAGCCACCTAGTGACGTCAGATGCTCGAGCAATATGGGTGGTTGCCTAAGAGCATGAGAAACACATTTATAGATTTACAAAAAACTGGTTTCACATAAATAAAAACAAAAATAGTAGCATAAAACTTAAAGCAAATTTTAAATGTGATACATAGCTTTTTTTCAAAGAGTGGAAAATATCTCAGTATTTAAGCATCTGTTGATCAGATAGGTTACATGTGGTGTCAGATACTAATGTAATGGGAGTTAGTAGTTTCTCAATTTTCTCCTGGCTGACTTTAGCGAATTCAAATTGGCGGTCAATGTATGAAGCAGCCCCAAAAAAAAAACGAAAATATTTTCTTATTTTGGAGTTTGGAGAACGGTGTAGTAAAATAGCTTCCTAGAAACAAAATTTGAATTTTAAACTTTTTGTAGAGGGTGGAAGATGCCAATTTTGTTTAATTACTTCCCTCTTTAATTATGAAAGTTCTCCCTCCGAGATTTTTTAAGATCCTCAGATTTTTCAGATGGCAAAAAAACATTCCGTCGGTCTGTCTGGCTGTTCACGCCATAATTCCTAATATTTTGCACAAAAATTAAGTATAACAGAAATCATTTTGTAAAATTTTGGTACGAATCCAAGATGACAAAACAAAATTACACAAATTTGAAGACAAGTAACAGGAGTTCTGCAGCAATTCGTGGTATGACGAGTGGCAGAACAAGGTGGCTCAAAGAAGACAGAAAGATTCAATACAGCAAACGTGACATATATTCTACTTACTTAAAGGTAATCCATACAGAACTGTCATCCAGGCTACATCGTTTGGAATTTGATATTTTAGACTATAGTGTTAGAGAACAAACAAATTCATTAGTACATGTAAAGTATCTACGACAAAAACGTAAGTTGGATTGTTTATTAAAACAAAAAAGGAGTTCAAAAACTAACATATTAACTAATTTTTCTGACCACGTTTTCTTTGGTAGGTTTGTTAATTTATCCGATACCATATTTAACGAAAAAGAACATCAGTTACTAAATAAGGGTTTCAACTATAATTTAAAAAGCTCAGTAAATATTAAATCCCTTGAAAATTTAGGCGTTGAAACAGAAATCGCTTTAAGGAATAGCCCTGATTGTTTAAACAACAAGTTTCTAGCTTCTAATATAATCAAGAAAGAATTCATTAAATCTAGTGAAAGTCCAGTAAATCTAGTCATAAAATCTATCAAAAATCAGTCTAAAGATAACGACATAATTTTTACAAAAGCAGACAAAGGAAATACTATTGTAGCACTTAACCAAAAATTATATGTTGAAAAAACCCTTTCCTTTTTAGAAACCGGAGTCTCGGATGAACTTTTAAGATCTGATCCTACTGAATTATTCCAAAAAGAAATTAGACAAGCAATCAACAACTCAAGAAGTATTTTAAGTCCTTCAGACAAATATAATCTTATTTCTATGAACCCACAAGCTCCTAAAATGTACTCGTTGATTAAACTACATAAAGAAAATTACCCCATCTGCCCAGTTGTCTCTTTTATAACAGCACCTTCTTTTAAAATTTCACATAAACTAATTTTTTCTCTCATAAATGATAACTGTAAATTCGTTCCAAAATATAGCATTAAAAATTCTTTTGAATTAGTAGAACATATAAAACACATCTACCAAGAAATGCCCTTTTGATTTCATTTGATGAAAAAAATTTATTTCCCAGTATCCCGCCCAAAGATACGATTCATTTAGTTAACAATTTATTAGAAAAGAGTCACACAAATCCAGTTAAAAAACAAGAAATCATCAATTTTTTAAATATTTGCCTTTCTCAGAATTACTTTCAATTCAATAATAATTTTTACTCTAGCTCTGAAGGCTTAATTATGGGAAACCCATTGAGTCCCTTACTAGCTGCAATTTTTATGGACAATATCGAACACACTATACATCAAAATCCACTAACAAAAAACTTTCTTTATTGGTTTAGGTATGGCGACGATATTTTAGCTTGTTTTGTTGGAACACAGAGACAATTAAGTGTTTTTACTGATTTTATCAATAATATCCATCCCAATATAACTTTTACAACTGAATTAGAACAAAATAACTCTATTAATTTTCTAGATTTTAACTATACAGAAAAATGATAATAAACACGACTTCTCTATTTTTCATAAACCTTCTCATACATATATTACTATTCACGCTAGCTCTACTCACCCCTATCAACATAAATTAGCGGCTTATAACAGTATGGTTCACAGGCTAATTAATATTCCATGTCAAATATTAATTTTGAAAAAGAACTAAACATAATAAAACAAATTGCTGTCAACAATGGATATGATCCAAATCTCGTAAATAATATTCTTGCCAAGAAACAATACATATCCTAATATTAAAGATCAAACTAATAAATTTTATAAAGTTTTAATTGGATCACCCTCTGAACGAATCGCTATTTTATTGCGTAAACAGGATTTAAATGTTGCTTACAGGACAGACAATAGTTTGGGTAAATATATAAAAAATAATAAAGACAAAACAAGTAAAACAAAACATCAGGTGTCTACAAATTAACCTGCGGTGACTGTCCAAAAACGTACATAGGTCAAACAGGTAGAACGTTTAACAAACGCATTTCAGAGCATAAAAGTAGTTTTTTGAAAAAAAATTTGATTCAACCTTTGCAAATCATCTTTTACTTGAACATCATTCATTTAATAATAATTTTGAAATTCTACATATCGAAAATAAGGGCATAAAACTTAACATGCTTGAATTTCTAGAAATAAACAAATTAAAATCATCAGGTAATTTGCTAAATGACCAGTTAGAATTAAATAACTCTCCTTTGTTAAATTTATTTCACTAAACCGTCCTTTTGTCGTAGATATATAACCCACATAATTTTTAAGCTTTTTCATTTATTGTAACACCACTGTCTTTGGGTTTTTCCCTATATTCGTTACCTGTTGTTCACCTTTTAAATCTTGGCATTGTAGTATTTTAGTTATACCTTAACATCTGAAGAAGCTATTGTATATGCGAAACGTGTCATGTTGACAACAAATATATAAGTGAAAATCTCAAAAATTTAAGTTGTTTTTCTAAAATCACGTAACGGCCAAGAGTATTCAATTTTAGAATATATCTGGTTACGTTGTGTTAATACAAAAAAAAGTTGGAGGTTTAATTAGGTACCCCATAAAAGATATTTTTTGGCTAAGTAATTATGCTATAGTCTATCTACATTAAAAATTGCTACTCTAACCACCGATTGTACAAAACTTAATCGCTGTTTAGTTACAAGTTACAAGTTGCTTACAGAAATCTAGGAACTCGCTGTCAAATTTGACATTCCGTTAAGCATTTTAAACTCTAATTGAGCTTTCTGCAACAACCGGCCGTTAGAGCCAAAAAATCTAATTTGAAGCGAGTTTTTATGGCTAGAAAGCAAACCAGGAATCGTTTGCAAAAATTTAACAAATCTCTAGTTTGTAGTGTCTTTAAAGGCTAACTGTTAGCAGTGGCGGCTATTCAGGTGAAGTCGGTGAAGTGCTGCTTCACCTACTTCACCTGAACAGGAAAAATAAACAAGCAAACATCTAACTATATTTATTATACATCTCTTAAAATTTAAGTTTTTACATCCATTTATTCACCTAATTGGCAAAAAATAAACTGTACATCTCGAATAAATATTTTACTTGACCGTTGGCGGCATGTCTTTTTAAAACTTTCAGTGGAACTGTATTATAACAGCTATAACAGTGGCGCAAACCGCTTTGACTTTGTTGGAGGTGCTATGTTTAGTTTACGATTTTCCTACTATATTGCCATGACAACGCGTACGCGATGACGTCGACCACCGCATGGAAGATTAATGTTAACCATCGCCATACAACGCTATCGGTGAATTGCTAATGCAGTACACAACACCCACGTGTCGTTCAGTTTGGTGTGGTTGTTTACTTTTATTTTCGCAGATTTCGCTGCAACCGGTTAGTGCCTTTGCAGTTTACTTGACCGTTTTGTGTTATATTTATTTATGGTGTTATTACAACTTTATATGGTGTCGGGTTTATTAATTTACATTATTGATGAATCCGATCACGGATGTGGTTTGCATTTTGTTGGAAACTCCATTTAATAGATGGAAGGAACAAGATCAGAGTTTTACAAACAAAAATCTTTTTTGGCTTTTTCGCAACTGAATAAAAACATTTAACTTTAAATTAATTGAAGCAAATATTTAATATAATTACATACCTCAACATGTAGACTACATAATATAAATAATATTATTTAAGTCTGTTATATCATTTACCTTAAGTTTTTATAGACACATGTTTGTACAAATACTTTCATCCTATCGATACATAATATAAATAATATTATTTAAGCAAGCATAAGAAATTATATTATTTACCTTAAGTTTTTATAGACAAACAAAAAAGATTTTTGTTTGTCAATCTAAACGCAACAAATAATCTGAACACATTTAAAAATAACGTTATAGATGGCTGCAAACTATCATTTTTTTCATATCTAGGTTACATGTCAAACAAACTGACACATTTTAAAATTTTGAAATCAATTCTTTTCTATTATTTAATCTTTTTCTCTTACAATCGGCGCACTGATGAGTCCCGATAGGATAAAAGTATTTGTACAACTACTATGTGTCTATAAAGACTTAAGGTAAATAATATAATTTCTTATGCTTGCTTAAATAATATTATTTATATTCTGTATCGAAACATTCCGTAGACAGACTAGTCTACATGTTGAGGTATGTAATTATATTAAATATCTGCTTCAATTAATTTAAAGTTAAATATTTTTATTCAGTTGCGAAAAAGCCAAAAAAGATTTTTGTTTGTCAATCTAAACGCAACAAATAATCTGAACACATTTAAAAATCAGAGTTTTAATCGTCATCCTGGTTTTCGGTGTACAAATGGTTATGTAGTAGTCAAATATTACAAAAATTGTTTTGTTGGCCTAGTTTATTAGTTTCCAATAAATATTCAGTGTGGAATAAAAAAGGATTTGCAGGTATGCTAAATATATGAAGGTCTTTACATAAACATGAACTCGGCGGAGCATTTAAAATGTGAATTAATGCTAAAAACATTTGTAAAAAATCAAAGCACTATAGCTGACACTTTAAAAGAAAATGCTAAACTATATAAAATACATTTTAACGAAAACGTCCGATTAAATAGACTATTTATGTGCTTGATAACTGACGCAGTTGTGTACCTTCAAAACAAGAGTTAGTCTTTCGCGGTCATCATGAGAGCAGCGACTCAATAAATAGGGGGAATTTTAAAAAGCTTTTAGGTTTATTAATATCGAGAAGTTCCCAAGAACTAAAAGATTATCACGAAAAAATTAAAAATGTTTTCACTGGTGACTCGAAAACTATTCAAAACGAAATAATTAATTATTAATTGAATTTAATTGAATGCATTTCTGATTGTTTAAATGATCATGTAAAAAATGAAATAATGAACAGTCAGTTTTTTCTGTGCAAGTGGATGACACCACTGATATTACGCAAACCTCCCAGTGCTTCATAATTTTAAGATACGGTTAATTCAGAAGCTTCAGTAGTCGAGAGATTCTTAGGATTTTATAATGTCAGCTCTGCTAGAACGTCGGAGAATTTATATCCTCTATTGGATCAAAGTTTGGACCAATTTGACTATAAACATAAATTAATAGGGCAATGTTAGGATGGTGCAAGTGTGATGTCTGGCCATCTAAATGGCCTTTAAAAAAAAGCGTCGCAGGCTGTATTTGTTCTGATGCAGCAAAGTTTAAAAATATTTCTAAATGTCGAATTTTTTTGCAAGCATTAGTGGTATTCCCTCATTTTTTAATCACTCAGCCAAACGAACGTATGCTCTTACATCTGCATCTACGAGGCGTATACCAACAATTACAGAAACTCGTGGTCTTCAAACTCGAAGTTAGTACATGTGATTGTTCAAGTTGCGTTCTTAAAAAAAATCGTTTGACATTCATTTTTGCATATCTAACATAAAACGCTGTCGTGAAGCGCTCTGTAAAAAAAAGAAATGAACATTTTTTTAATACCATGCTTGATAAAGCAAATTCTATAACAGAAATAAATCATTACAAATGTGAACGTGCTAAGCTCTCACCTGAAGAAATTAGGTATAGAACCCGTTTTTATGAAATATTGGACCATATTTTAATGGAAATGACACTAAGCTTTCAAGACTCTGAAAAACTTATGGTTTTATTTTTGCCAGTGACAGTAATTGGAATATATTGCTGCAAGAGCAAGTGAAAAAAATTAATGACAAAGATATTTTAACCAAAGCATGTAAAGTGTTTTCCCTTATTTTGACAATACTGTCGACAAGTGCTGCAGTGGAAAGACGTTTGTTTTGCCTCAAACGTGTAAAAACTTATTTAAGAAATACAATATCTCAAAAAAGACTTACTTCTCTAGGCAATATTTCAATTCAAAAGGAATTTCTGGAGGAGATTAGGGCAACTCATCTATTTTATGAGGATGTTATAAATGAATTTGCTGCTATGAAGGATAGGAGAATTGATTTAGTATACAAAATTTAGGTAAATAGTAAAAAATGGTCTACCCCTTCCACATATAAAAAAAATTCTGGAAAAAAAATGATTGCGATATTTTCCTGCTTCATTTGCACTTCACTTACTTTTTCACCCACGAGCCGCCACTGACTGTTAGGCAAAAAGCTCGTTAGTTAATTTATGTCATTGGGCTATTCCTAGTGGGAAAAATTCATAACGGGGGAAGTTCCGGGTAACGGAAATTTACAGATTTTTAAACTAGTGTAGGAAACATATGACCACTTTCTTCAGTTATTGTGAAATAATACAATACAACAATTGAAATTTAGGAAATATATTGTTTTAATTATTGAAAAGAAATTTAATTTAGGGATAAGGGCCACAGTCTACATTATACACGATATCGATCATTACACCGGGTCATGGTTCACGATGATTTCATAATTGATCAATGCTGTGAAAGCTTCCGTTATAAATTTAGTTTATTTTTAGTGTTTTGCCCTCTAGCGGTTAATGTTGGAACTTGAAAACAATTCCCGGTGATATTCACTTTCGTCTTAGACAATCAAAGAGAGAGGACGCGTAACAACCATTTATGCGCCGTCTCAGAAGTGAGGCCAATTTATCCATCAACGCCATTTTCTGGTGGCAGACAATTGTGGTGGTAGCGTGGTTTTGTAGTGTGATTTTTAGAGAAAAGTGAACTAAAGACATTGTGATTATTAACGAACTAAAATGGTGAATTGTTGTGCATTTGGTTGCAAAAGTCGTAACGAGAGAAAAGAAGCTGGAATAACCTTTCACAGGTAAATAAAAGAAAATTGTATCCCTATAATTCGCGTTTTCAGACAAATAAGTAACTCAGCATTTTGGTCCTCTTTCATTCAGAATAGCTTATAAAATTATCTAATTTATGATCTAATTAAGCGTGAAGGTCGATTTATTCCAGTGGCGTAGGCCATGCTTCATGTGTGGTGAATATTATTATAATTCAATACAATGTATTTTTCTTTTTAGGTTTCCTCTAAAAGATGTGCAAAAAACTGCTTCATGGGTAAAGCAGCTGCATATTGCAGACTGGACACCTACAAAAAATGATAGGCTATGCTCGAAACATTTTGACCTCAAACTGTTTTATCGCGTTGGCGAAAAAAAATGTCTACTAGATGAAGCAGTACCAACAGTGTTCCCTGATGTACCAAAATATATGTAGCCAAGTAGTCATTATCGCAAGTTAAGTTTTATCAGCACTATTGATTTTTGTGTAAAATATAAATGACAGAATATTAATTCATCCCATCTATTTATCTTCATTCATAATTCACATATTATTTCATAAAATATTTTTTACTTTCCAACATATTGTTTGATTTTAATGTTCATTTTGCTTGTAATGTATTGTTTAAATTTAATATTAGCATTTGTTTGTATTTTATCTTAGTTGTTAAGTTTTTTTGTGACACCATTTATTTAAAAACACATTGATGTATTTTTATAAGTATAGAAATTTTTGTCTAACTTTTTTTTGATATATTGTGTATTTTATTTCAGGGGACAAAGAGACCTCATCAGGAAGAAGCATCTACTTCTTCAGTTCCAGACGAGGTTCCAGACACAGCAGTTCTAGATACTCCTAGAAAACAAAAACTGAAGCGAAAACTTTTTAGTCAAGTTGCTAAAAGTCGTGCAAAGTCTAAGAGAATTAAAGTTTTGCAAGAGAAAGTAAGAAGGTTGGAAAAAAAGGTTACCTCTTTGAAACAATTGATTACTTCTTTAAAACAAAAAAATCTATTGTCATCAGAAAGTTCTTATTTATTTGAAAATATGCCAGAAATAACTAAAGAACTGCAAAAAAGAAAATTAGGAAAGAAAATTAAGTACTCTCCAGAACTTTTTTTTTTCTCCAAAAGCTTACGATTATGTTAGTTCTGTGTTCGATACATGTTTACCAGACAGAAGTACTATAGGTAAATGGTTTAAAAATATTAATGCGGATCCTGGCTTTACAAGTGAGTCATTTGAAATTCTAAAAAAACAATGTGACCTTTCTCATAAGCCTATTTTTCTTGCTCTCATTGTAGATGAGATGTCTATCAGAAAACATATTGATTGGGACGGAGTTAAATTTTACGGTTATATAAATTATGGCATCGACTTACAAGATGACAATAATCCTATGGCAAAAGAGGTTTTTGTTTTAATGGTTGTGTGCATTAATGGTCAGTGGAAATTGCCAGTAGGTTACTTTTTAACTGATGGATTGAGTGGTCAACAGAAAAGTGCTCTTGTCTCCCAATGCATAAGTTTATTAACTGAGACAGGAGCACGTCAAATATTTTGGGTTGTGATAATAATATGCCAACCTTACAAACTTCTTTTACTTTAAGAGGAAACAATATTTATAATTTTTATGACCCTTGTCATATGGTTAAATTGATACGTTATGCTTTTTGTGAAAAAAAGGTTCTTATAGATGGCAATTGATATTTAATTAAGTGGGAATATATGGAAAATTTAGAGAAATTGCAAGATTCAGAAGGTTTGCATTTAGGGAATAAACTACGAAAAGCTCATATAAATTTGTTCAAACAAAAAATGAAAGTCAGATTAGCAGTACAATTATTAAGTGAATCGGTTGCTGATTCGCTTAATTATTGTGAGGAAGAATTGCAGTTAAAAGAATTTATGGGTTGTAAGGCAACCTCTGACTTTATTAGAATAATTAACCACTGCTTTGATATTTTAAACTCCAGTTCACTAATTCCTCCAGGTTTTAAAAAGGCAGTTTGAAAAAGAAATATAGAACAGAAAAAGTTTTATTGCTAACTCTATTGATTATCTTTCTTTATTAAAATGTCATGATGGGGAATTAGTAGTTCAATCCAAAAGAAAAACAGGCTTTCTGGGTCTTATAATTTCTTTAAAAAGTCCATTGTTGATGTATGATGAATTAGTTACAAATAACAAACAAATTAATTTATCTTCCTTTATATAAAGTCAGTCAAGATCATTTAGAATTATATTTTTCTTCAATAAGATCAAAAGGTGGCTTCAATAATAACCCTACTGCACGGCAGTTTATGGCATCGTATAAGAGATTATTAGTAAGAGCAGAAATAAGGGAGAGTGATATGGGAAATTGTATACCCTTAGACGATATACCTATTTTAACAGGATCAAGTAGATTCGGTTCACCTGAAGAAAATATTAATTCAAATAGGATGTATTTGAGCTGTCAAAATGAACCATTTCCTTTGGAAAGTGTTTGGCATGATCATAATTACCTTATAAATAGTGAGATGTTGAGCAATTGTTCAAAACAAATTATTATTTATATTGCTGGTTTTGTTGCCCGTCAGCTTATTAAGGTTGTCAAATGTTAAAGCTGTTTGACTGCATTAAGTGGTAACCGAGAAAACTTTTTGCATTCGCTGATAACAAAAAAAAGTCATGGTGGATTGACTTATCCCTCAGAGGATGTGATAAAAATTTGTAATATCTGCGAGCATTTTGTAAGAATAAATGAAAATGAGTTGGTAAAAGCCAATTTTAGCATTAATGTCTTAAAAAGGAGAATAATGTTTGAATGCATTGAATCCCAATGTTTTAGCAGTTTGGAACAACATGTTTTAATTTCTAATGCTAATTGTAACCATATATACGTTTTAACAGAATCTGTTGTATCAAAATATCTTAATATTCGCATACATTTTATAACTAAAAGATTGTCTGCAATAACAGATCCTGTTAGAAATCAATATGCAAAACTTATTTTATTTAGAGGACAATAAATGAGTGTTAATTTTTATTGTTCAAGTTTATTTTTTTCCTTGGATATCACTTTTCATTTTTACCTACTTAGATACTTTTTTATGTAATATATTTTTAGTAATGTATTTTTATGGTAATATACGGATTTATAATGATTGCATATTTTATTTCATCAACAATAATTGGTTGTTGGTCTTAGAGATCTTTCCTACGTTATCTTAAAATGTAGGTATATTAGAGCTATTAAAAGAGTGTAGTGATTAAATGAGGTATGTAACAATTTCTTTATTGAAATTTCAGTTTTCTGTAAATGTGATTAACTTTTATTATAATTATTAATAAATTACCTAAATGTATCGTTTTAGTCAAAAAATTTGCAAACTTTAAATAAAATGAAACCCTAAATAAAATAGGAAATTTGACATAATTTTTGAAATTTTAAACAAATTCCCTTCATTTTTAAAATTTGTTATATAACCCCATTATTAAGATTTAAATGTTCATTTCAGGCATCATTTTTACTTAAACCCGAGCGTTACGCCACTGGGCGAGCCAGCCTAGTGGCAGCTGCCAGCAAATCATATGCATAGATTACGCGTCCTCTCTCTTTCCTTGTCTAAGACTTTCGTTATATACATGTTTTAGCCGCCGTCTCCTCTCAGTTGGCCACCCTGTATCTGACACACCAAAGGACATCTAGAATTTATAATAGAATAGACAACATTAGCATTACAACAGCATGTAACTTAGGTTATATCAATAAACATTTCCCTCCTCCAACAAAGCAAATAAACAAGCCTGGCAGGCCAGTAAGATAAAGTTGTTTATGGCGACGCGTTGCTGATATGCTAAAACGGGCTCGCACCACCCCAGAACGCAAAGTTTTAATTTCACATTTACAAGACCGCTTGGTAAAAGTTTTATTTTATTTTGACATTTATTTAGACCCAAATTAAAATTCATTAACTTCTTTTGGCGTTTAATTTGCCCCGGATATAATTAGAAAAAGTAATAAAGCCAAAGTGAGCCCTTAGCAATTAAAAGAACCGAGCCCTTAGGTGGAATTAGCGTGGTTGAGTTGTACGGTTCGGCCTTTTAGGGATTCTTCGACATTCCCGCCGATGCAACATCTTTGTAGCTGGGCGGAGAAAAAACCGCAGAATATTTCGATTCAAAAGGGGTAAGCCGCATAGAAGTTTTTGGTAAAATTAGTGTAGCGGTCGAAAAAAACACTTAATAAATGTAATTTACGAAACATCGCGTTTACAACGTATTTTATTCATTAGGTTTGAGAAATTTAGAGCTTTCAAAAAAATTTGACATGCACATAACAAAATCTCTGGAATGAGGAAAGCATGCCTAGCTTACTTAATTCCATAATTGTATTCCAGTATTAATTGTAAAGTATCTTATGTCAGTAAGAGAAATTAAAACAGTTTTGTTGTGGCTGAAGCAGAATTGGCCAAATTACCTGAAAAAATTGGTAAATTTCCTTTATCCGCACTTTCTTTCGTTATGAATCTTTCCCTTTATTTGGAATAGTGAACTGCGATGTTTAAACATAGGTTATCATACCAGAACCACAGCCCAGGACCCTCCAGGTTCGAATCTCAGAACAAGACTTTTTCTTACCAAGGTTACGTTTTTACTTAAGACTTATAATTTATACCCCCGTATTCCCTAAAAAGGTTTAAGAGTAAGACCAGGTCTAGTTGCCATGGTACTTAAAACTCTTGTTCGCCAGTTATGTTTGGCTTATGTCACTGTTAAGCCTGGGTTATAGATTGAAAAAGTTTAGTAGTGTAAGTGTTTACGGTGGTTCTTAGCCCGAGTTATAGATTGAAAACGTTTGCGCTTTGCGTCGCCTTACTTTAATGTTTTAATTTGCTGAGAATGGATAATCAAAATCATGGTAATGATGCCTATTAAAGACTAGGCATTGTGGATATATTAGTGTGTGGCGCAGCTGTAAAGTTGTTGAACAGAAGGCGGTAAAGAAGATCGCGAATTCAGCCTGTTAATTGAGGTGGAAATACTCATAACTCTTACCAGTATTTTTTTTTAAATTAAAGACAATGACCTCAAGCAGTTTTTTTAACTGGACGAGGATGTTATGTGTATACAGGGTTATTCACGCAACCCGTTCATTAAAAGTTTTTGATGATGCCATTTAGATAAAAATTTCAAATTTTGGGATTGAGGTAAGGTCAAGGGGTACTTCTTTTTTAAAATATTTTCAACTTCCTGTCACTTTCGGTTTAACCGGAAGTTGGTATTAACTTGCTTATTTTAAATGGAACACCCTGTATTTTATAATATTTTTGGATTCTACGGAGAATTTTAATGTTATTTTATGTAGCATGTCCTATAACTAGGTTCAAGCGTTCTTAAGATATTTGACCTTGAACCGATAATGAGCCTTCAGGGTACTAAATTTTAAAATCTCATATTTTTGTAAGTTTTAAAGATATAATCTTCATATTTTGCAGACGATCGGTAAATAATCTTAGGTTTCTATTTTTTTTATTGAATTTGTCTATTTTTATACAGGATGTCCTAAATTCAGCGGCAAACATTCACATTTTCAAAGCCGCTAAAGTTCGTTTTTTTAAATGAGACACCCTATAACTTTATGCACTCTCAAATGTAGAATTTCATTTTCTATCGAACTGTATTAAGGTTCCCTATACCTATTCGTAACCATTTTCGAAATAATTGGGTTTTATAAAAATATCGTATGTATTTGCTTAAATGTTTACATATTCCAATGGTGAGCCATGGAAAAACAATTGATATCCAATATCCAATATGACAGATGATTAGTATGCGTTATTTATCGAAAGCTGTCAGTGATAAACTAAATCTTCTAAATCGAAATGGAAGAATACTCAAACGCTGATATTCGCAATCTATTTTATATTCATGAAGAATGTTATAAAATTTTGGAGAGAACGTGTCGTGTGTTTAATCAACGCCACCCTGATTTGCCGCCAATGAACAAGTCAAAATTCAAGAGGATTGAAACGAACTTTTTGCGTTTTGCTAAGGTTAAATTTACAAAAAATGTTCCGAAACCATTGACAAATGCCGAGGATAACGTAATAAACACATTAGCTTATTTCCACGCAAACCCGCAAAGTTCAATACCGTCTGCAGAAAACGATTTGGGAATTTCTTACGTGCAAGCCTTGAGACCTGGTGATGACGTCCGACTACTAGAATTTAACGAATTCATGTTTTTGAAAATTCAAGAGAATCCTTAATTCCTTTCAAAAATATTTTGGACCGATGAAGCGAATTTTCTAGAGAAGGAATAACAAATAGAAGAAACGAACATTCCTGGGCAGCAGAAAATCCGCATGCTTTACGCGAAACGCGTTCTCAAGAGAGGTTTAGCTTCAATGTTTTCGGTATAGTATTAAATGATCAGGTGCGGTACTATATTTATGAAGACAATTTAAACAGTGATAAGTATTTGGAAATTCTACGAGGGACGGTTTCTGAATTTATAGAAGAAATTCCTATTGGTGAGCTGCAAAATTATTGGTATCCATTAGATGGGGCACCTACACATAATTCCGCTGCAGTTTATCTCCAATTATCTCGAATTTTTGAAGATCGCTGGATTGGTCCCAATGGCCCTTGGAGATGGCCCGCGATCGCCTGATTTAACACCCCTAGACTTTTATTTATGGGGATTTATCAAAGGTAAAGTCTATGCTTCCCCAGTAAATAACTAACAAGATTTACTGGACAGGATACGAACAGCTTTTGCCGAATTAGAAAACGGACAAATTCAAGGAACCGCAGCAACTGTACAGAGAAGAATTGAAGTGTGTCTTCAAATGAACGGACAGCATATAGAACATTTGCCATAATTCAATTTTATTATTTTATTTATTTATTGTTGATTGTTAGATTGCTATAATTTTTAAGTTCACTAAAACAAGTTTAGAACAGTCTCGAATTTAGTAGATATGGTTAAAAATAATGTAAACAATTTATTACATTTTTTATAACTTTAACTTTTCCGAAATGAAAAAATTTCGTTTCAATCCCTTTCAATTTTCTTTTGTTTATTGGCGATAAATGAGGATGTTTTTCATTAAAAACATGGCACGTTCTCTCCAATATTTTGTAACATTCTCCGCGAATATAAAATAAATTGAGAATATCAGTTTTTGAGTGTTATTTTCCCTCTTAAAGCTTGAGTCAGTTTCTCTGTTTTCGATTGTAAAAAATTTTGGTCACAAATCGCGAGAGCTCTGTAAACAAATGAATTAATGACTGATTGCTTTTGTGTATATGTTGGGTTTCTATATACAGAGTGTCCTAAGGAACCATCCCCTTTCCTTTGTACAAGAACATCTAGAAAGGGAATCGTGCCTTCTGATTCAATTTCCATTGTAAATTTTATGTTAGCATGTTGTTGATTAAGATGAACAAGGAAGAACCCAGGGAGGTTTTCTGGACCATGTGGCTATATTACAAAAGTGTCGTGTATATATCTGATTCATGATTTTGGTTTTAGTGTAGACGACTCTAAGGCTTCCTCCTCAAAAGCTTCCATGAAGATATTGGCTACCACCGGTGACAGTGGAGATCCCATGGCTGCTCCTGAGGTTTGCTCATAGAAAGTTCCTTGAAAGACAAAATACGTTGATGTAAGACACGCTTCAATTAGATCTAAAAGTGAGTTGTCAATACTATTATGGTGAAATAAGTCTGATATTATGGAAATTGAATCATTTATAGGCACATTCGTATACAGCGATCCTACATCGAAACTGACTAAGATATCTTTGGGATCTAACTGGATTGATTTAAGTTTTTCTACAAAATGAGTAGAGTTTCTAATATATGAATGTGTTTTTCCTGTAAAATTATTAAGAATATTTGAAAGATATTTACCAATTTTGTAAGTAGGAGATCCTATTGCACTGACGATAGGTCGAAGTGGCACATTAACCTTATGTATTTTAGGTAGTCCTAGAACCGCGGGATCCTTGAGCTGCTTGGCCTTAACATCTTCTTCTCAAAGGATACATCAAGCAGTTACAATTAAGCAACAGAAAAAGTTGAAGCAGAACAATCCGTCCTATCTAAAGGTCAAAACTTCGCCATTACACCAAAAGACATATCCGTAGAAGAACCAAAAGACAAATCCGTAGTGTCATCCGTTGAAGCGACAATTAGAAGACTTCCAGCAGAAGAAGCTGACGCAATAAGGTATGAAACAGCGAAGATCATCAAAAATTCTAACCGGCCTAAGTCGAATATATCAGCTGCGGAAAGAACGGCAATAAAAACATTAAAGAACAACACAGACATTTTGGTCCTTCCAGCGGACAAGGGAAATGCCACTGTCGTCATGGACAAAACAGATTACGTGAAGAAAATACAACTACTTTTGGACGACAACATCTACAGAGTGATCCAAGCAGACCCGACCAACAAGATTTAAAGACGGATAACCAACCTTATAAATGCATCCAACCTATCAACAGAGGAGTTAAATACGCAAGTTAAAAAATAAAAACAATTAGGTATAACAGCACGCATTGAAATTATTAAAAACATTTAGTTAAAATAGTACAGTACATACCTTGAGAAAGATGTTATTTTGCCTTGCTTGGCGGTGTGGAGCTAAGCGATACACTGGTTAAAGAATTCTATTGTTTTTTTTATATATATCATTTAATTTTTTAGATTATATTTACATTGTAGACACTATTGGTAGATACGGGTTATTTTAAAAGTATTTGTGTGAGTCTGACAGTATACAGTATGTATTTATGATTGATGGAAATAGTTTATAACAATTGAATTAAATTAGACTGTGATAAATTTGGCTGAGATTGTCAATGTCTTTCCGATCGTTTACTGTATTTTTTTCTTTTTTATCTCGACCATTTCTTTGAATGTCAGTTTATGGTTATGTTGTTCTTTTGATAAGACCGTTGTATCCGAAAAATCAAATTCATGTTCCATATCTCTTTCGTGTTTATGTAGTGCTGTGGAAGCATTTTTTGTATATTTATGCCCATTTAGTCTATTTGATAGGTATTGTGTGGTCATGCCTATATATTTTTTGGGGCAGTTTAGGCAGAGAATGATCTAAACTACGTTTGATTGTTTTTTAATTGGTGTTTGACTGTATATAAAGATTTAAGGGTATTGTTAGATTTGTGGCATACGGTTATAACGTGTTTGCCGAGAATGTGTTTAATCTTTTCAGAAAGGCCTTCAGTGTATGGCAAAGATATGTATGTAGTGGTTTTATTGTTGTCACGATTATTTACAATATGTTTTGTGCCATTGTATAATTTATGGGTTCTTCGCTTCACATACAAAAAAAAATCACCTGTATAAAAGTTGCAAAATAAAGAAGTTACTTAAAATTTAAAAAAAATTATCACAGGCCTGATTTTTGACACTCTCGACAACTGCGCTGTGTGTTGCAAATAAAGCAGTTATTAGAATTCAATATTAAAAATTTTATCACAGACCTGACTTCTGATATTCGCGACAACTGCGTTGTGAACAGATAAGGTACATGTTTTTGTTTATTACTCATATTAGGTAATTTTTTTTATTGTATTCAATCTTCAATTCAGCCAGATTTCATTAATAAACGCTTTATCAAGGAAGTTAGGTTCTGCTTGCTTTGCGTTAAGATCTGTTTCCGAGGAGCTTAGCTTTTCTACCTCTAGAACTGTTTATTTTGCTCTTGTTGAGTCGCACCTCAGATATGCTATTCCATTCTGGGGTACATGTTGTGCGACTCAATTTGATCGAATTTTTATACTACAAAAAAGAGCTGTTCGTTACCTACTGAGACTTAACAGTAGAACTCACTGTCGAGATTTCTTTAAAAGATATAAAATACTAACCCTTCCTTGCTTATTCATTTTGGAATCGGTTTGCTTAATTCGTAAGCACGCACCTGCTCTATTAGAGAGACCTTCTCACAACTACCCTCTCAGAAATACTGAGCACGATCTCTATCTTCCAACCCCACACTCAGAGTTAATTAAAAGATCAGTAATCTACAATGCAAAAAAAATGCATAATCACCTGCCATTTAACATCAAATCCATAATATCTCTGACTTCATTTCGCAAGGCTTTGAAATCATTCTTACAGGAAAGAGCCTTCTACACCGTGAACGAGTTTTACAACACATAATTTTATCCTTATGAACCCCTAGTGTGATAGTTGCCATTACCAACCATTTTTACCGAACTTTGTATATGTATTTTTTTAATTGTTTCGTACTTTTTTATTTTTTACTTTGCTTTTTTATTTTTTTACATTATATTTATGAAAATGTTTATAACATAGTACGACTGACAAAGTACATTTCTAATGTACTTCTTTTAGGATTCTATGATATTAATATTCTAAATTCCTGATTTAAATATTATTTTTCTATAATATTTATGATGTGTTTTTGTCTTGTTTTGTTTGCTAATTTTGATGTTTGTAAACTATTTTTTTACAACAGCTTTGTCCACAAAATTGTAAAATTTTTTTTGACAATAAAGCATTTATTTATTTATTTATTTATTTAACCCATCCAGCCCCGCGGATGTTTGTACATTTAGATATAAGGCTTCGTGACATATAAATAAAGAAAATTTAGTTAAATTTAAAAGCAGAGCCTCAATGGATCCTGAATTTTGATCTGGAAAGCTGATTTTAAACCCATTTAATCCAAAATGAATGGTTGCCACTTTATATTTTCTGTTAGTTAAAATGGATTGATAACGTCTAATTATTATTATTGTCATTGTTACGTTGACATAGAGTCGAACGCAAAATTCATCGACGCGACAACACCGCATTTCTCTCAGTACTCCTCTACACATCCCGGAGTAAGCGTTTTAAAATAGCAACGGCGCTCCTGGAAGCGACAGCTTTCGCAGGATCAGGCGGGACAGTCTGACCGAGCATCCCTTGACGTAGGGGCGCGTTTCGTCGGTGGTCCACCCTTCTCGGAATAGATCGCGGGCTCGTGAGTTTTTGTTTACATTTGGTACGTTGAACCGTCTGTTGTTTGCTTTTGTGGGATTTTTCCTTTCAATCTGGTGATTGTGTGGTCGAGTTGGATTAGTTCTGGTGCTGGGCAGGTACCAGTGAGTGATAAAAAGTGTAAGTATCTTTGCCATATTTTTTCCGGCATGTTTTCTATTTCGTACAAATTTTAACAAAATAACAAATATTTTCCAAGATATTGTGATATGTGAATCCTATACATGTTTACTCATTTTTCTTGTTGAATTAGCTTTTGCTGCTGTTAAGTTATACAAGTGGGCGTGATAGGTAAAACTGTAAATAAAAAGTATCTCAAAAATTGCAGTTATTTGTTAATTGCTTTTATTTATTTTGACTTTAATATATTGCCTTTTGAGCTTTTTTAACTTTTCTGTTTAGTTACTGTTTTTGTTGAAAATCTTTCTCACTTTTAGAAAAAAAAATTCTGAAAATCATACAAAATAAAAATAATGAGTATCCTATAGCTGATCTGTATTTTAAATTTAATGTTTTAGATTTTAGATGGTATATTTGTGAATACAAGCCTTCTTTTCTATAAAAAAATTAAACACATCTTTGGAAAACTCTACCATCATTACAATACACGCGCTAAAAAAAACAATGATTTACAGTCACGCGTTTTCAATAAGTCTTATTTACAAAAAAACATACTATTTTTACTTACCAGGTTTCTTAAAATGCTACCTTTAAACCTAAAGATAAAAATTGAGAGAAAAAAAAATGAGTACAAAAGGGGGTTAAACTTTGAAATAAAAAAATGGGTTATCTACAACTATGAGAATTTTAAAAAGTTAATCAAATAGTAGTAAAAATATATACATATTGCTTAGATAAATTAATATTTATCGCCCTATTTTCTTTTTTGAATTCCTTTTGCTTCACCCAACCACAACCCTAGTCAGTTGGTTTTCGTGGTTGATTCGGCTTTCGCTTTCCCTCATGCGTTCCTTCCTATAGACTATTTTGTTATTTTCTGATAAAAATATGTATTTAACAAAGATTTGATTATAAAACATCTAGGTTTACGGCCACAAAAGTCTAATTTCCATTCCGTTACATGTATGCGTTTAATAAATCTATTATTATTTGTAAACCACAAAGCCGTAATATATTACACTGGGGAACAAAAAAAAAACTTTTTTCTGCGGCATTTGTTTTTGTAGTAAATTTAGTGACATTAAACACAATAAGTCCTAACTACATATTTTGTTTGTTTAAATTGACTCTACTTTCGTTTACAGTTAGCGATAACGCCTTTTATTCTATGCAACAAAAAGTGTTTATTTGTTGCCTTCGCGGCGACTTTACTTATCGCATCTAAGCGGGCCATGAAATAAAATCGAGTGCACAAATCTTTTTTGACAGTGACATTTCAGTCAGTTTAAAATTATTTTATTAGATATCAAGTGCTTTTTTGTCACTGTCTGAATTTTTTAAAAGAACGTATTTTTAATTGCTACTATATCAGTTTGTTCATTAAGTCGTTTAAGTTGGTGTTAAATTTAAAAATAACAATGAATTCTTCACGCAAGAGTTGTGTGAACCATCCCGACAAATTTTGCTACATATGTGGAAAATTCTGTCAAGAAAAACAGCAAAGAAACATTAACGGTTTTGTAAAACAAGCATACCAAGCATATTTTGGCAAGTATCTTGGACAGCAGGATAAATGGTGGGTGCCTCATAAAGTTTGTAAATCTTGTGTAGAGTCACTTCGCTACTGGACCCAAGGGGGACGCAAAGGACTTCCATTTGGGGTGCCGATGACGTGGTGTAAGCCATCAAATCATGTTGATGATTGTTACTTTTGTGCCGTGAATATAAAAGGTATGAATAAATATAAAAAGCGTACTTGGGTTTTTTTAAATATACAGTCGGCTAAATCACCAGTGTTGCATAGTGACTCATTGCCAGTGCCGATATTTAGTACCTTGTCAAACGTTACTTGTGATGATGTCGAAATGATGGACATTCAAAGTGACAGCGACAGTGAAAGTGAATTCGAATATTATAGTGCAACTGCAACGGTGAGGGGTTTTTCACAAGGAGAGTTAAATGACTTGATTCGAGATTTAAATTTGTCTAAGAAATCAGCAGAGCTTCTTGCATCAAGACTTAAAGAAAAACAGTGCCTACAGCCTGAGGTAAACATAACATCTTATCGAACGAGAGAGAAAAACATTCTTCCGTATTTTACCGAGGAAAATAGTTTAGTATATTGTAACGATGTTTCCGGACTTCTACATTTAATGGATCTTTCCGAATACCGACCAGAAGATTCATAGACAGTTCTAAAAGAAGTCTAAAATGTGTTTTACTGCACAATGGAAATAGATTAGCTTCAATCCCGATAGGTCACTCTACCAAACTTAAAGAGGAATACCAAAACATTAAACTGGTTTTAGAGAAAATTTTGTTTGTACAACATCAGTGGTCTGTATGTGTGGATTTAAAAATGGTGAACTTTTTATTAGGTCAACAAGGTGGGTAAACTAAATACCCCTGTTTTCTCTGTTTATGGGATAGTCGGGCAAAGCAAGAGCACTGGACTAGAAAGGACTGGCCGTCGAGAGAAAATATGACTGTTGGGAATGCCAATATTATTCACGAACCCCTAATTAGCCGGGAAAAAATCATTCTTCCGCCACTTCATATTAAACTTGGGCTCATGAAACAGTTCGTTAAAGCTCTGGATAAAAATGGTGATTGTTTTAAATATATTTGTCAAACATTTCCAAGCCTTAGCATGGAGAAATTAAAAGCAGGTATCTTTGATGGTCCCCAAATCCGCAATCTTATAAAAGACAAGAACTTTTTAAATCACATGAATGAGGTCGAAGCAGAAGCATGGAAAAGCTTTGTATCTGTTGTCAAAAACTTTTTGGGTAATCACAAGGCAGCAGAATATTGCGAAATTGTCACACAGATGTTAAAAACTTTTGAAAAACTAGGAGCTAACATGAGTATAAAAATTTATTTCTTGCATAGCCATTTGGATCGATTCCCGGATAACTTGGGCGATTACAGCGAAGAACAAGGAGAGCGGTTCCATCAGGATATAAAAATAATGGAAGAAAGATACCAAGGCCGGTGGGATCGTCATATGATGGCGGATTACTGCTGGACGTTACAAAGGGATTGCCCAGAACAAAGATACAAGAGACGGTCATATACCAAACGTTTCAACTAACTTTTTTTAGTATTTCAGTTTTATTGGCTTAGTTATAATTTAATATAACATAATAAAATAGCTGGTGGCATTCAAAATATAGATATTCAATATAAATAATTTTATTTTTTTTTTGTTTTAATTTATATGACACTTTTTTTTATCTCAGAAACTAGAGTCAATTAAGATTTTTTCCCACACTCCTCGTATTTGGGGCAACACAATTACTCAAAATCGACTTTCAGAACCCGCGCCGCAGAATCACTGTTCCCCTGTGTTATTGTATTGTATGGTCTCTATTTTTATTCTTTTTTTTTTCTCGTCACAGTTTCTAATTTTACAGAAGTGGTTTTTTGTAAGCATCTAGAGCAAGAGTTTTATTTTACACTCAGGAATTTAAAGAACATTTTATAAAATGTATATTATTTCGTTTTATTCCAATGTATGAAACAGAATTACGAATAGTAATACTAAAATATTTGAAAATAGTGTAATTCATTTTTTAAAAAACTACGAAGTTATTTCTTGTTTATTTTTGTTCGATCATAATTTGACACAATTCATCGATTACAAAATTTTAAGTGTAGAAATTTTCGATTAACGTATTCTTCGCCAATTGAGTATATCGTAATAGTAGAATAATAATTTACACCAGTTCATAATGAAGTTTGAAGAAAAATTATAGGGAAAATTCTCAATGTTAGGTAGTAATAGATAGTAAGAACGTATCATAGAAACTTATATCAGTCGTAGTTTTTGTAATTGCATCGATAACCGTTTCCGTCAAAGAATGTTTTGACAACTGAATAAAAATATCTATCTTTAAATTGATTAAAGCAAATATTCAATCAATAAAATTACATATCTCAACATGTAGAGTAGTCTGTCTACGGAATGTTTCAATATATTTGAGATATGTAATTTTATTAAATATTTGCTTCAATCAATTTAATGTTAGATATTTTTATTCAGTTGCGAAAAAGCCAAAAGAGGTTTTTGTTTGTCAATCTAAACGCGACAAATAATCTGAACGTATTTAAAAAGAATGGTTTGCTGACATTTATTGTTTAGTCTATGAAATGATAAGTTAAAGAAAGAAGAGAGGATAGAATACGAATAAATGTGGCTGAAGAACTGTTTAGATCCATTCTACAGGTCAGAAATCATAATCTTAGTCGTCATACGGAATTGGATAATCAACAGGGACGGCTCGTGGTATTAGAATGTGGTGAGGTATATTTGAAGAAAATTATTTTTAATATGGTTAGATTTCTAAATTACTCTAGTAACCACTCGACTTCGTCAATTGCATAATGAATTTTGAAAAAACATTTTATAAATCCTTTTTCAATTGAGATTTTTGCCAAATTACTTAGTCGCACCTGTCCAGTAGTATTTCTAATATAATTTTTAATTCATTTTGTTGACGCGGTTGTCACTGGCAAAATAATAGCGATACATAATAATTTAAAAAGTTCTGGCATACAAAGTTTCAAGTAATTATCATGAAAAAACAGCAACATTTCATAGGGGTTTGTGCAACTGTATATCATATCGTTGCCGTATAAAACGATTAATTCGCTTTTTAATTGATTTATATCAAATATATTGTACTGGGATTAAAGAAATGTAGTTTTTCTATGTCACAAAACCTAACCTCTATTTGATTCGTTATAATATTAAGAATTTCAAAAAAAATTTGCCTTAACTGTTGAGTTTTATCTGACATTTCAAATCCTTTACGACATTTCGACTGTAAAGCGCCGTAATCCAGTTTTTCATAAATTATATCAAAATAAGTACTGTTACTCCTAAACTCACGAATTTTAGATAGAGTAGTCTGTAGTAAATGTTTTGTTTTAACAACATCTGTATTTCTATTTTGTAAAATAGAAAAAACTATATCGGTTTGGTGAAAAATTAATTCAAATGTCAAAACTGCGCGTGAAGTAAAATTCCAACGAGTTGCTGCATTAGTAGGTATACGATTTCCTCCAATTTGTTCTAACACTTGGGTCCGCTTTGTAGATTTAGAAAGATATGATGAAAAACCTGATAGGGTTGAGAAAAATACTTGAACCTGATGAATTAAACTGCACACATTATTTAAAACCAAATTAAATACATGTGCATAGCAATGAGTAAACAATGCTTGTGGTGCTATAGATTTAATTTTTGTCTGTAAACCGTTTATTTCTCCCGCGATTACGCAAGCCCCATCATATGTTTGAGCCACTAATTTCGAATGCAAGTAAAATTTTTCGAATTTGGTGGCTAAAAATTGGAATAAATATTGCGCAGAACGCCCAGAACTTACGTCATAAAATCCCATGAATCGCTCAACAGGTTGACCAATTATAACGTAACGAAAAATGACGGATAATTGTGAATGGCAGCTAATGTCAGTGGTTTCATCAACTTGCCAGGACATTTCGTGCTCAGTTTTTTTATTTACAACATAAGCAACTGAATCAATTAATTCATTTTGAATTGTTTTGGATATCCCAGAAATAACTGATCTATTATCATTATCATGTTCTAAAACTGTTTTTAAATTTGTCTCATATTTACTAACAAGGATGACTAGCTCTTTGAAATTACCACGATTTAAAGAATCGTTTGATTCATCATGCCCCTGAAAGGTAACTCTTGCATACAGAGGTGTAATGTAATATCAATGAGACTTTTGAAAATTTGTCGGTTCTTTTTAATCCTAGCATTAAAATTTTCAATTTCTGTTTTACGCACATTGTACCGGGTGGTCGAAATTGGTCTGTTTTAACAGAGAAAACCTATTTCCTGACTAGATAGAGCAAAACTGACTTAGGTGTCATGGGCTCGATTTCTGAGAAATGTTTAATGGCAAAAACCGCCTGCCGATATTTTCACTGCCAACTGAGATATAGGGCGTTTTTCAATTTTCGGCCATTTTGAAAATTGTCCATAACTTTTTTATTTTGCGGAATATTAACATTCTGCAAAGACATTCTAAAGGCACTTTTTTATGTGCAATCCAGTGGCGTACTAAGATTTTTTCTATAGTTGTCCGTTTTATCATAAATAGGCAAAACTTTTTTTTTTCAAATGGAAATCATAGTTGGCTATAAATTATAAAAAATGCTCGCGTTTAGCCCTTTTCAGTGATATAAAGTTGTAGGTACTTATTTTCAAAAATAACGAAAATATTAGGTGTTTTTGGTTTACATCGAAGTAGGCCTTGGAATAATGACGCGCGTTCAATATTTTGAATATATTGCTGTCAGATTACTGTAGTCTGGTGTAATTATTGCGTTTTGGTGTTATCTTTATAAAGTTGTGTTAAGTTGCTGACAAAATATGTTTGAGAATTATGAAAAGTATGATATGTTAAAATGTTACATATTATCTAACGAAGTTCCTGAAGCAGCTAGTGAATTATATTTTAATACATTTCCCGAGCGGCGTCAACCGGATAACCGAATTTATCAAACATTAAAAAGTAATTTAGTAAATTACGGAAGTTTTAAAAAGTTAAGAACAAGACATTATGAACTAAAGGAAGAAAAGGAAATCCAGCAGCTAAATATAATTGGTGAGGTATTAGATCATCCTGGCACCTCCTCTCGAACATTGGCTAATATAACGAATGTTCCAAAGACCACCGTTTTAAAAATACTCAAAAAACATAAATTCAAACCGTACAGAACGAGAAGAGTTCATCAACTCCGTGAAGGGGACGCCGCTAGAAGATTGAGATTTTGTCAGTGGTATGAGCAAAAATTCATGGAGAATGAGAATTTTCCATTAAATATTATTTGGAGTGATGAATCCAGAGTAGATACTTCTGGTATATTTAATAGATATAATTCATATCACTGGTCCACTGAAAATCCACACGTAGTTGTGCAACAAGACCGGCAAGGTCGGTGTGGATTCAATATATGGGTGGGGATATTCCGAGGAAGATTTGTGGGACCTTATTTTTACGATGGAAATTTAACTGCAGATGATTATGTAAATATTTTGCGCACATATATTGTCCCTTTGTTGGAAGACATACCTTTAGCTGATGCCAGAAATATCTACTATCAACAAGATGGTTGTCCCCCGCACAATGCAAGGATCACAACTGATCTTTTAAACTTCGAATTTCGAGAAAATTGAATTGGTACGTGGGGCCCCATACTTTGGCCTGCTAGGTCCTGTGACTTAACTCCCTTAGATTTTTTTTTGTGGGGAATATTGAAGGACTTGATATTTAAAGGAAGAACCTTTCACACAAAAGAAGAATTGCAAGAGGCCACTAGGCAAGCTTTTGCATCTATTAGCCCAGTTGAACTAATAAATAGTTGCAACTCGGTACGCAAAAGATGCTTAGTTTGTATTCAACAGGGAGGGGCTCAATTTGAACAACTTCTCTAAATATATTTATCAGAAACCTATCTAACTGAATACCTAGATTTTCATAATTATTTTTTATTTTCACTTGTAGCTGTAAATAGTAGTTTAGTTTGTTAATTTTGTTCAACTTTGCTATGTAAACAAAAAAAAATAAAAAAAATTAATAATAAATAATTAAAATAACGTTAGCTAGTGTTATTTATAGTTGTGTTTAAGTTGCTAACAAACTATAAATCTTAACAATACATAATTGAGATATTGTCATCACAAATCAAAGCCTACTTCGATGTAAACCAAAAACACCTAATATTTTCGTTATTTTTGAAAATAAGTACCTACAACTTTATATCACTGAAAAGGGCTAAACGCGAGCATTTTTTATAATTTATAGCCAACTATGATTTCCATTTGAAAAAAAAAAGTTTTGCCTATTTATGATAAAACGGACAACTATAGAAAAAATCTGAGTATGCCACTGGATTGCACATAAAAAAGTGCCTTTAGAATGTCTTTGCAGAATGTTAATATTCCGCAAAATAAAAAAGTTATGGACAATTTTCAAAATGGCCGAAAATTGAAAAACGCCCTATATCTCAGTTGGCAGTGAAAATATCGGCAGGCGGTTTTTGCCATTAAACATTTCTCAGAAATCGAGCCCATGACACCTAAGTCAGTTTTGCTCTATCTAGTCAGGAAATAGGTTTTCTCTGTTAAAACAGACCAATTTCGACCACCCTGTACATTGCTGTGGCGATATTTTGCTTTTGTTTTCTCATGAGAGTAAGCTTGCAATTTGAAGAAATATGTTGAGTACTTTTATTGTGTAGCAACAGACCCCGAGACAAATTTTTTAAATCACTATAACCACTTTTTGACCAAACTTTGTCGCTATTATTTGTTGTAAATAAAATACGTGACCAACAAAATAATTTACTTAATGTTACACTACCAGTGAGCCAGTCGTACTTTTCATACCGATTTGAAATTCCTATCTTCCTTCTTTAACTATGTATAATTTATCTTCATAGGAGTGACTTGAAATATTCTGCTGATTTATTAAAAAATGTACAAGATCACAAGCATTGCGAGTATTTAAATTTACCTGGGGAAGTTGTAAGCTGCGCTAGGTCCCGCTAAATCAATTTTTCTATAATGGGTAACTGGAAAATTTAAATCAAATTAAATCCGAAAATGCAGACACCGCTATTGAAACTGAAAATTACTGACCACTCCACTGTTTACACTTTACTAGTTAATAGCTATAGTCAAAAACAGTGTTATCGTGCGGGTTATACGATTTATCAAAGACAAACTTTTTAAGTTTGTTTTTCTTTTATTACGTGTAATCATATCCTCCGCATAAAATCCGGAAGATGAACTAGATAGACCTATGATATTTTCATATGAAAAAAGAGGATAAACATGTAAATACCAGGAGTTGCAAAAACCTTTGAGCGATGTCACTTCAAAGTCAGATTGACAAGTCAGTGACAAAATGAGTATTAGAAAACAATTTTCGGTTTTTTTGCATTCACAAGCGAAAAAAATTGCATTAAATCTAATTTCACCGGCCAATATCCAGGAGACAGTAGCAAAAGCTCTGGGAATCGGTATAAGGACTGTGCAGAAAATTGTGCATGAAAAAAAGCATAATTTACTACCGAAGAAGATTAAGAAATGTACACGAAAAAAGTCAAAGACAGAAGACTTAAGTGACAATGTAAAAATAGATGTTCGTAATGCAAATTACGATTTATACACATCAAAAACTAATATAACCCTTCAAGTTTTAAAAGAAGCTTTAAAAAATCGAGGCATATTGGAAATTGGACTAAAATCGTCGTCAAAATTAATAAAAATGTTGGGTTTTCGATATAAAAAGGACTGTAATCAAATATTTTTATGTGAGTTGCCATATATCGTCAAAGCGTATCCAGTTTTTAAAGAAATACACGGAAAATGTTAATTCAAAATTTAGAAAAGTGGGATTTTTAGACGAGACTTGGATATTTTCTGATGGAAGTGGTTCGAAATCTTGGCAGGCCGAGTCTGTAAGAAGTGTCAAGAGAAAAAAGGGATGTGGGACGGGAAAACGGTTCATCATTTTGCATGCAGGTTCTTCAACAGGATTTCTCCCAGAAGCAAATTTACTGTTTTCTTCAACATCCAAAAGTAAACTAGAACTTCTTTTAATGGCAAAATCTATTAAAAAACAACAATATATGCCATAGATGAAATATTACACGAAAATGGACCTGAGGTTTTACGACTGCCGCCATACCATTGCCAGTTTAACGCAAAAGAATTAATATGGGCTGGGGCAAAATCATATTACGAAAAACACGTGAACGATGGCCTTACATCAGATGAAGTGCAAATTGTTTGGCAAGATTCATTAAATTATATTACGCCGGAGTACTGGACTGAAATCTATGGAACATACGGAGAAATTAATATGGGATTGGTGGAATCGAGAACGAGTTCTAGATCTCGAAATAGCACCAATGATCATTGCGCGATTTGAGGACAACTCAGAAGATGAGGACTTTTTAAGTGATGATGATATTTTTTAGTCTATAATATTAAAGAGTTTCTGAAGGATTATATTACTCTTTGACGTGTATAAATCATAAACTACATTATGAATATCCATTTTTGCATTGTAATTTAAGTCTTTTGCCTTTGGATTTTTTCGTGTATATTTCTTAATTTTCTTCGGAAGTAAATTATGTTTTTTTTTCATGCACCAGTTTCTGTACATTCCTTATAACGATTCATAGAGCTTTTGCCACTGGCTCCTGGATATTAGCCAGCGAATTTTAATTTAATAATTTTTTTATTAGATTTGACACCATTTTTTTGATTACTTTTTTAGTACATTTGTAATTTTGTAGGCAATAAATAAATAATTATAGAATACTTGTTCCAATTTTAAAGCGTGTTTAAAATATGTAAATTTTTTTATTAATTATAAGACAAAATTTGAGATATAAAAATCGGTAAAATCGCTTTACCAGAAACTCGGGGATAAGGAAAAATACTATTTATATATATATATATATATATATATATATATATATATATATATATATATATATATATATAGCCTGTATTTTTAGCATGCGTGGCCCTTAATTTTAGACTGAAATATGAAGAAATCGGATAAGTAGTTTTTTAGCTATGCCGCGAGCAGACACACTGACGAACAGACGAACAGTGTTTTTAACAAAAGTGTATAATATTTTTGCAAAATAAAATTTCTTTGTTATCACATTACAAAAAAAAACAAGTTTTCTTTGCACAGGGGTGGCCCGCATTTAAATAAATGAAATTTCTCCCTGTGTATTTGTAAATAGCCCATCGAGATTTAATAGCTCGATAAAAGAATGACACAACATTTTGGTATTCACTATGTTTTCTGATTTGATTCATAACGTTGGTGACCTTTGGACCCGCACGATAAGACCGCATTCGACTATAGCATAAATATGCAATCAACAGTAATAAATTAAAATTAAGAGAACACTGCAACCTGCAATCGAAGCAAAACAATGTGGAAAACGGCAAACGTAACCTATTACCTAGTTAAAACTAGCCCAAACCACGTGCAGTTTCAATTTTGAACCTGTTAACGGCTGTTTGTCCAATCGGCCAATCGGAAATCTACCGCTTATTCCCTTTGAATTTATATCAGAGGCATGCCTCAAAAGAATCTTTTTATGCGCTAACCCTAATTAATACTTAACTCGGCTGGATTACTACGCGCCACCCGCTTACACACATATTAGTAATACGCTAGACAAAGAAATGCGAGGCATGCCTCTAACAATAACACTTCTAAAGAAAAAATGAAATAAAGTCACAGAACCCATCCGATAAGACGACTGACGATGCGCGTTTGGATTGGAGTAAGATAAAAGGCAGGGCCGTATTTCATGGATATCTCATGAAGCAAAATTATGCTGTAAATGCTTATAGATGCAAATAGTAAAAATGTAAAATTGAGATTAAAAAAGTGAATAAGAAGTAATATAAATGATATAATCGATTAACACGTATAATTTTCCAAATTTATTGCCTCATGGGACAAGCCGCCCCTGATAATCAAGTATTAATGCAGTGTGTTTAATTTCATAAAATCACCATAGATCAAAATAAAAGAATTGTGTTCTGAGGAAATCTAATATCCACACAATACTAAATACTTTTATAAAAATATTGTTAAATACCTCATGCAAATGAAAGAGACCACAGGAAAGAAAATTCCTCGGTTTTTTGTTAACCAGTGTCGGGTTGGGGCAATTGGGCGTTCTGTCTGCTAGGTCGAAGAACCTTAAAGTATCTGTAAGTAAAACATAAAAGGATCAATCTATTGTAGAGAACATCAGCCTTTAACATATCGCATGAATACTGTAAAGGAGGGTTGTTTCCTGAATTTCAGAATAATATTGGAGAAAGATTAGATGATATTTGTCGCTAAGCACAGATTTAGAATAAGTTTAAATTTTTTTACTTCGAACCTTGAAACAATTTAAAAATACATCGTGTTCTTGTAGACGAAACGTCCTCATGTGATTGAAATTAAATGTAGCCTAAATCTCAATAAAGTCCTAACTGGCTCAATCTGGGAAACGCCTTTTGAATTTATAAATATGTACTGAAAATTCATACTCTTATTACATCAGAATAAGAAGAATTTTTTACTTTGATTTTATAAAAAAATTTTTTGGCCGTCAGTTGCATTCGTACCACAATTTTGCTAGTTTATGCCTATATCACACTTAACGCATACACACAATTTGAAATTAATCTATTACATAGTTTTCTCAGGATGAATTTTTAACTGTTTTGTTAGGTCGCATTGTTGAATTCATACCAAAATATTACCAGTTCTATTCTATGTAACACTTGATTTTGAAGTAATTTTTGAAAATTGGTTATTAGTGATAATGTTTTCAACATTTTTATCAGGCCACCGCGTTGTCAAATTTTTGATACGACGTTTTCTTTTTTTAGAAACATCACCAATTAGCATTGATGACAGTTTTTCAGTGCGAAACGTCGGATAAATGTCAAGTGTGATCTGTCGTTGGATTTAATCAATCAATCAATATATGCTTTATTATTCAAGACCCTAAAATCTTATTGACACAGCCATTATACTTAATCCTAGTTTTAATTAGGAAAATTAAGAAAGAAAGAAGGGTAAACAAAATGTGTAATGTTATCGAAAATATACGCTTGTTTTCACTGTATTACCCTAACAAATCCTGCAATAATCTAACCTAACAAAATATATACACACATACATACACAAGTAGAATTAAAATAAGTATATGACAAGGAAAAGAGGCTTGACAAACAACATATTAGAAAAGTAAAAAGTAAGAAAGTAAATTTAGGTGGGTAGAAAAATTAAAATCATTTAATTTAAGTATATCATAGAATATATAAAAAGATAAAAGGAAGTATAATAAAAAATAATAATTATTATATATACAAATAACAAAAATAAAATATGTGAGAGAACATTATTACGTATTAAAAACATAATTTAAAACTAGAAATAATAAAAAAAACATGAAAAGTTATCACAGTAATATTCATTTAAACCATATTAAGCTTTTACAAGTAGAAGTTCCTTTACTTTTTTTCTAAATTTAGGAAAACAATTGTGCTCTTTAAGTGCCGTTGGCAAGTGATTAAATATTTTTTTGCTCTCATATATGACAGACCGTTTTGTCAATGTTGATGAAGGCATCGGCAGAGGAACATTGTGAACTTGTGCTAGTCGTGTATGATAGCCATGCTCAAAAGCCACAAAACTATCTCTATGTCGAAAAATTAGACTCACAGTCTCGAAGATAAACAGGGATGTTAGAGTAAGAATCTTCTGGGAAACAAAGGTTGGTCTGCATGATTCCCGATACCCAATATCAAACATTGAGCGAATCTTTTGCAAAACGAAATGGTGTATAAAAGGCCCTGGGAACACATTCCACAAAAAGCAATGCCATACCTGATACGCGATTCGATTAAGGCATAATATACACTTTTTGCCGGTGACACTCCAAGCTCCCTTGAAATTATCCGAACGGCAAAGCAACCTGCAGCAAGCTTCCTACCCAAACGCGAAACATGAGTGCTAAACTTTAAGTCAGAGTCAACTGTTACTCCTAAAAATTTTGTGTTTTGTACGTTAGACAATGGGCAATCATCAATGAACATTCCACCCATATCACACTTGAAGCCAATAACGCTGGTTTTGCCGACATTAAGGGAAAGCAAATTTGAATCAAACCATTCTTTGATTTTAAGCAAGTCAGACGATGGCCACTCACATCTTGCCATAGAATCGTGGTGTCGTCTGCAAACAGTGTTAACTTTCCCCCGATATCGACAAGAATTAAAGTTAGAATGTTGAAGACTAAAACAAAAAAATTTCGACTATTTAAATAAAAGGTGGTTGTGAAAAAACGAAACGTCGGAATGAAAATCTAATTACGTCACCTTGTAGAGCAGAGACAGTGGCAATAAAAATGTGAATCTTACTTTGTTCTATCTTTAAACAAAAATTTAAATGAAATCGCAAGTTTTCGGTTTTTCCTCAAAAATAAACGTCATATTGCAGGGTTCAGTAGAGCGCAGCTTTTTCTAATTTAAACATCTCCAAATCTCTGATAGTTTGCGAGATCCCTGTAGAATTCATTCTTATCCGGGTCAACCTGTATACGCATGCCAAAATTGAAGTTAAACGATTAAGAGGAAGGGAGTAACAATTAAATAAATACGATTTGAAGAGTGTATTTAATAAATGGGTGGCAAAAACTATCATTTTTATTTATTATATTATGTGGAAGTCTTTTGAATTCGCGAATAATATCTTTTACTTATTATTATGTATGAATGTATGTAAGATTTTTTCTTTATAATTAGGAAAAATTTTATAAATTTGTCAAACTTAGTTTCTTACAATTTGTGACATTAATCTCCTTTCACTAACCTTTAAGAGCTGGGGTTGGCAAGAACGCTCTTCATTTGTTACGTAATTAATCTGAGGAGGTCTAGTATCGATGTTAGAAAAAGAAATACTATTAATATCTAGAGTACTATTGGACAAATTGGCTGCATCTGTAAAATAAGAGAAAATATTAAAAAATACCTCAAACCTTCGTGTTAAACGACCCAGCCTAACTTAACCTACCTACCTACACAGTTCGCATATAGGTTATATTTTTAATTTACACAAAACAATTTTAGTTCGTATACTAAGTATTTGCGATCCTGAATTCATTCCGTATTTCCAGTGGAGCCCTGAAACTTTTAATGTAAAGAGGGTCTTCAACCACATCATTGTGAAGCTCGTTAAAATGCCTTTACAACGACGATCTAATTCTAAAGTTAATGAATGTAACGAAATAGTTAACGTAATAGCGGATTTAATACCGAAAATGTCCAGCATTAGATTTGTAGACCTATAAAAAGTTTTAGGCTAGATACTCTCGCAAACATTCTGTTATTTTTTTTAGCATGTATTTGATAACATAATTATTACTGCTACTATAATTTCTAATAATTTTGTAAGTCTGAGTATATATTACAGGCAGGGGCGCGCGGTGAAATTTTAAGAAAGGGAAGAAATTTTTAGAAACTTACCTATTTGTTATGTAATTCGATTCTTCGATCATTTTTTGTAAATTCGTCAATGACGTCGATGCTCAGACATATTTTGAAGAAGTTTATTTTCAATGGACAACAGCGATGTTTAAATGTTCAAAAATTGCATTCTACTGATGAACTTGTGGCAGGTATTGTCAATACTAATTCACACAATTTCGACACTTCGGTGTAGGCATCTTCCAGCTCCGTGTGAAGAAGAAGAAGAACTGGCCATAATGTAGAAGAAGAAATTTAAATGCATCTTCTGGAAAAGTTTTTCCTTTAAATGCATCAAAATTGCAGAGCTCGAGGAATTTAAAATCATTTAAACCGTTAAATCTATAGTTTATTTGTTGCTGAATTTGATCGATCGAGAGGCTTCTGTATGATGTTTGAACATCTCTCACCTTGTCTGTTCGAAGACGCTTGGCTTGTGGCTCTACATTTAACGTTATCGTTTTCTCCGAAAATAGGTCAGTCATCTTTTTTTGACTTAACATGGACTTAAAATCATCCACTTTTTTTAGGCAAAAAGCAATATCATATGTTTTAGTTTGTAATATATTAAAAACATTGTCCGAGATTGGAAATATTTCTGAAAATATGTTCAACAAATAATTAAAATTAAAATCTCGTTTCAAACAGTCCAAAACCCCCTAAAACTATTTATTGCTTCTAAGTCCCACGTTTTATTATTTGCTATTATATTTTTAATCAGTGATTCACGATTTTCGGATACTGTTAACACAAATCTTCCATTGTAGTTCTACCTAGTAGGAGCTACTTTGGGCAATCGTTTGTGGACAATGGAGTCCAAAGCTTGTGTACGTTTTGTTGACTCGGAAAAAAAAGCAGCCATGCCACTTAAAGTAACGAAAAATACTTTACACTCTTTAATGTGATTGATGCACTGGGATAAAACTAAATTTAATTTATGAGCAAAACAATGGACAAACACAGCACTTGAGAAAGTTTCTCGAACTTTAGCTTGCAGACCCCCTAATTGTCCTGCAATCACTGCAGCTCCATCATAGCTTTGAGCAACTAATTTTTTCTCTCCATTAATTTCTTTAGTAACGTTATAAACTACGGTATATAATGCATCTGCTGTACGATTTTCGGACAAACTCTTAAAACCTAAAAATCGCTCTTGAATACTTCCGTCTGTTTTAACATGCCGTATTACTATAGATAATTGGCTAAAATTGCTGTTTTCGTCCAGAACAATAGTAATGAACCGCTCCTCGCCAATCTCCTGCTTAATTCTTTTTAGAATAATGGTTGCAACAGCGGAAATTAAATCATTCTGGATTCGAGTCGACGTTCCGCGAAAAACGCTAGACTGCTCTAAATGATTTTTTAAGCAATCATCATATTTAGCCATTAAGAAACCCTTGTTTCGTCATGACCTATAAATCCCAATTTGTACTGTCCGAGAAAACAAACAACATCGATAAGTCTTCTTAATATTTGCCTATTTTTACCGACTAGTTCATTGTGTTGGCGTTGGCGGTGACTAATTTCCAACTGTTTATTAAAAGCGTGTTCAATTTTGGTTTTGCCGAAGACTTTTTCTTTTATGACGGCCTGCAAATACGCTTTGGACATAATGTGTCTTTTTACAGCTTTATGGAAATTGTTTGAGGCTTATCAGCAAAGTTCAATGTTGAAAATCCCTTTATTATCAAGACACACACCACACATTCGCACATACCCGTCTTACTAAATTCTCCAATATTTTCAACGTTATTACCGACAGCCGAAGTTGACGGTATTTGCATATCCACGCCCGTATTATTGTCTTCCATATCGCACCATGCACGACGCGACGTACAGGGTGATCAGTTAAGGGTAGCGAGCGGCCATATCTCATAAGACATTGGTCGTATAGATTTGAGAAAAAAAAATCATCCCGTCATCATCATATCCCGTTTATTGTCTTCCATATCGCACCATGCACGACGCGACGTACCTATCACACAACACACGGATAGCCGTTAAAACAAAGAACCTACTCCAACGATAGCTTCCGACCCCACTTAAAGCTCGCGACTGAAATTTGATGACGTAAAAAACCAGAACGTATCTTTAGATGGTTCATACCTTTTATAACACTTCCACTTTATTATAGCCAACCACTATATCATTAGAAAACCATCATTTTACAGCATTAGATCATACACGAAAAGGCGTCAATAATTCTGATAATATATGATCGAGTTCAAATCAAAACAATTACGTCTCCCATTTATTATGTCTATGAAAACCTGAGTCTAAGCATTAGTAAGACAGATAATTGTATTGTCCTACACTAGACTGCACCAAATTACTTGCTCTACAAATTTCCTTTACCAATATCAACGTTGGAAACAAACTACTTTAAAAACAAAAATAATGAGGTCCGATTTTTCATTCAATAGCGTTTCAGTGGTTTTATAAGTAAAGAGATATATGTCAGATAAATAGGTATAATTACAAGTTTTTATTTTAATATAAATCCTCTTTGCTCTTTCAACGAACGAGGAACAGAGCCCTAAATTTCAAATTGTTCAACGATCGATAAAAACACTTCAATAACTGATTTATAAGGGAAAAAGGGGGTGAATTGTATGAGTAAAGTAGTTTTATTTTGTTTTATATCAAGATACTGTCACGATATGCCTTCAACGGGACCTGACATTTGGCGGACCCTCATAGCATCGGAAATTTCATAAATATTAGATTGTCGCGGCTACAAGTAGGTCAAACAAATAGCACTTTGGACGGGTTCTTTTCAAAGGTGGTCTGTCAGCGACTTACGAATTGTTAAATTAACTACATTGTTTCGTCAGAATAAAATACATTGCTTATTTTAGTCAGAATTGAATATTTTGTGTACAGGATAAGGAATTTAAAATATCTATGATATTTTTTGGAGGGTAGTAGGTAGGTAAATACAAATTTTTATTCAAGATATTACGTTGAAGTGAAGGTTAACACATTGTCTATTTAGGGGAGGTCAAAAGCAAAGAATAAAAATATATTACTTCTTTCGTAAAAGGGAAGTATTATAATCGTGAAACTCCGCGACATTTTTGGAGATCTTTGCCTTTTAAGGACCCTAGACTCCGCAAAACATTTTTTTCTGTCATTTTCGCCAGCCTGGCCGTCTGTCATTCTATTGGCACGTAGCATAGCTCAAAAACTACTTATCCGATTAATTTCAAATTCTGATCAAAAGTTAAGGGTCATATGGAGATAGAATAACAACATTTTGGCAAAAATCGAATATAGCGGAACAAAATGGCGGCTTCACAAAATGTAAAAAAATCTTTATTAAGAAACTACTAATCGAATGGAATGGAAAAAAGATATTATGGTAGAGCAAAGTGAAGAATGTGCTATTTCTACTGATCGTCAGTGTAATAGACTCGCCCACATACAAACTAGGTAAATCTCTTTCAAATTTTCTTAATCCATTTACTGGAAAAACAGATTCTTTTATCAAAAACTCTGCTCATTTCGTCGAAAAACTTAAGGCAATCCAGTTGGATCCCGAAGATATTTTGGTCAGTTTCGATGTAGGATCACTATACACAAATGTTCCTGTCAACGACTCAATTTCAATTATATCAGACATACTGGATCATAATAATCTTGATAAGAACTTAATAGACCTAGTGGAAGCTTGACTTACATCTACTTATTTAATTTTTCAAGGAACTTTTTATGAACAAATCTCAGGGGCAGCTCTCCTTTTTCACCTGCGGGAGCGAATATCTTTATGAAAGCCTTTGAGGATATTGCTCTAACATCCGCTCCACTAAAACTAAAACACTGGTTCAGATATGCAGATGATACTTTTGTTGTTTGGCCCCATGGATAGGATAATCTCCTCATATTTCTGGACCACCTTCCAAAGCTCACAATGGAAATTGAATCTAATGGAACGATTTTTTTTCTAAATGTATGTGTGCAAAGAAAGGAAAATGGTACATTAGGACATTCTGTGTATAAAAAACCGACGCATACAAATAGATACTTAAATGCAAATTTCCATCACGACCCAGCACAAAAGAAATCGGTTATTAAGACACTAGTCTTTAGAGCTATTTCGATTTCTGATCAAGATTTTCTAATTAACTAAACTAACAGAGGAAATGGTTATTGCACTAAAGATATTACGCGTTCAATCACAGATATAGTAATCCAACTCCGCCATTCCCTACATACATGGCACTACAGGCAAAATAAGATGATTACTTCGGCGGTCCAACATACGTACAATCTTCAATACACATAAGAAGATTGGACCATGCTTGCGATCTTTATCTTTTTAAGAAAAACGTATATTGTTCCTGCTCAACTCCCAAATTTGATTATAATTTCATTGTATACCACAGATAACAATGCTGCCCTTAATAGACTGAGAACACTTATCACTGCTCATTTATTAATATTAATATTAAACAAATCTATTTTGGGCATATATATCATTACCAATCAAGCAAGTTTAAATTAATGAACTTTTGTCGAGAACCCGCATAAACAAGGATTGTTTAAGTATTCATGCCGCATTTGTGCCTGGTGACAAATGAGCACGATTGTCTTTTATACGTTTAAAGAATTCTCTTATAAGGGATAATGGAATGTGTGTGGTTAGTGGGGGAGAAGATGATTTGGTAATTGGAGGCACCAGTTTAATTACGAGAAATCTGAGGCATTTTAACGGGTTATTTCTCGAAAAGAAGATCTCTATGTAGTTTAAAACGCAATTAGCAAGAAGAGGTAATAACTAATAAATAAATAAATAAATAAATGACGTGTTGGGTTTGTATAAAGTTATTACCAAATAATTATATGCATATTTAAACTGTGTTATCTATCCGAAGAAATTTACGGATAATGACGAATTCACGGATTTTATATATTGTGCTTGGTTGATTTTTTATATTATTATTATTTATTTTTTATAAATTTATTTACATACTTAGTTTAAAAAAATAAATTATGTCATTTATTATTTTTCGTTATAAAAAGAAACTATTATTCCAGGAAATAGTAATTTATACCGAATATTTACACATTTTATTAGACCCCCGTTTTAGTTTGCCATATAGAATTCCCAATGAATTTTTTTTGTGCAAAACTTCAAGTCACTTCGATAAATAGTTTGTTGATAGTGAATTTAAATATTTGGTTGAGATGTTCTTTCGCCAAAATGGCTTCGCACTAACATGTTTATCTCTATATTACATTTGATCTTTATGCAAATTTTGAGGTCCATTTGTGAGGCCTGCATTTTGTACCGCCATACTGGATTTTTACCGCAATAATATAATTCGATTCCCATATGATCTTTGATGGTTCACTAAAATTTGAAGTCAAACAGAATGCATAATGCAGAATGATAGGAGAATTATGTTTCTCGATATCTAGGGAATAATCCAAAACTCTAAACATCAAATAAAATTAATGGAAGAATTTCACTTTTTGCTGACGACATAAGCATAACTTGGAGTGATTTTGATACGTCTTTACACTCTAGTATCTCCAAAGACTTGGTTATAATTAAGGCTTGGTCCGATTCCAATATGCTTTGTTTTAATGTCGATAAAACGGTGGCGTTATCTTATAAGGGAACTTTACAACCACTTCAGGTACATAACAGCAATATTGAATACGTAGAGGCGGTTAAATTCCTGGGTTTAAATATAAATAACAACCTAAAATGGTCTAATCATATTGACACCTTAACTAACAACAAAAGAACTAGACGTTCCTTCTGCCAGACTTACTTATTTCTCTTTATTTGAATCCCACCTCCGCTATGGCCTTCCCTTTTGGGGCTGCTGTACCACCGAGCAATTTCGTAGTATTTTTATGCTTCAAAAGAGAGCCATTCGTTATTTGTTTGGTCTAAATAATAGAGCTCACTGCCAATACTATTTCAAAAAACATGAAATATTAACACTTCCTGCATTATTTATTTTGGAAACGGTATGTTTGCTGAGAAAACATATAAACACCCTTCCAGAAAGGCCACATCATGTATACCTTACCAGAAACTCTAGGCATGATATATATCTTCCCATTCCTTCCTCAGAATTAATAAAAAAATCAATTATTTACAACGTCATAAAACTTTACAACAATCTGCCAGTACATTTAAAATCTATCCCTATGCTTGCACAATTTCGAAAAAACACCAAAGCATACCTCATTGAGAGACCATTTTACAGCGTTAATGATTTTTACAGCGAGTAAGTCTCTTTAAATTGTCACTAAATTCGCTTGTTTACTTAAATCTTTTGTGAGTCATGTCCTAACTCGTAATATAGAATTTTGAAAATCTTCATATAGAGAAAAGAACTGTCGAACATTCACTTAAAACTTAAATATTTTTGTTAGGTATTGGATTAAAAACAAAATTTAATTCTTTTTTGTATACTACATTCTACACTAGTTCATTATACCTTCTGTTTAACATCACAATTATTTGTATAACTATAATAACATAGATTTTAAGGTCGCATAGTTGCAATTTTGATTTCAATGTCATCGAAATTATTCACCTCGTACATGTGTGTTTGTTTACTTTTATAAGGTTATTAGGATTCATTAACTGTTTTGCGGTAATGTTATGTTATATTCTAACGTGTGTTTTACGATTTGGTAAATTGATAATTTACATTTTTAAAAAGCATTGACCTATCGAAATTCTTTTCGATTAATGTTTTGATATGTCTTATTTTAGGTATATTTTGCTTTGTCCATAAAATTGTAAAATTTTTCTGCGGCAATAAAGCATACTTTTGTTTGTTTGTTTGTTAAAAGTTGTTCAAAAGCCGCAGTAATATTGGGAAGCACACCTACTTTTTACTTTCCTGTGTTAAAGGAAGTATTGTAATTGTGAAAAATCACCCTCCGAGACTTTTTCCGATCTTTACGTTTCAGGGACCCTAGTTGTCGAAAAACATGTTTTCTGAATTTTATCGGTTTATCTGTCTGTCTACCTTACTTGATTGACTATACACTTTGGTCAAAAATTAATGTTAATTACCATAAGTCAAGCGAATATTTGAAGCAAGGATCAGAAGGATACCAGCCATCGAGGATATCGATTTTTGTCTAGAGAAAATGTTTTAAAATTTATTCGTGAGGCACCGAATGAGACGTTTTGAATGAACAAAGTATTGGTAAAGAAGTCAGAAATGTTTCAAGTTTTCACTTTTAATCTGCTCTATGCATGTATGCCAAATACAAATATGAGCGATCCTGACAAGTATACAAGTCACTGTCTGAGTCGAACATCGGCAGTTGTTCTGGCGGAGGCTGGAGCCAGTAAGACCACGTTGAGGCATTGGTTGCTGAAGGATATATAGAGGACAATATATCGTCAAAAAAATGAGGTTTCAAGGACGCTGACAGTCGTACCTTCTGGATCTGGCTTTTCCTTACAGAAACTTGGCAATCTGACGATAACCGGATGGTAAGTAGATATTTACATAATATTTTAATTTCATATTTTGTAATTTTATTAATAAATTTTATTAATATTATTACTTTATTAACAAACTTTCATTACATTAATCAGTAATGATTGTATACAACATGAATAAATATTTAAGTGTTTATAAAGTTTTCTCATAGAATGCACCTAGATGTGGGACATCTGTATGTACACAAGAGAAAAAGTATATATATATTAGACATAGCTCTAAACATGACATTAAATTGTATCACAACACAATCAATACAAGAGGATATTTTATACAATAGAAATTATTAAAAGTCAAGACACTTTTTCAGATTATTTGCATTTTGTATTTCTTTGTTTTTATTTGCTCTAGTTACATAATTATGATTTATGGCAATTTTCATTACTTCATGGCAGTGTATATAAAAGCATTTCTGGAGTAAAAAGCATGCTTGTTGGATACAATTTATTTTTTTTTTAGTATTATTTTTATTAAATATTTTTGAATGATCTTTAATTTATAAAGACTGGATTCATATAGTCCACCCCAGACTAGTTTTATAAACAGTTATTAATGTTTTCCTGTTTAGAAACTCTCTCAAAAGATAGACTTTATGAATTAGCATTTTGATTTTTTTAGATAAATAATCGATGTGTGGTTGCCATTTTATGAATTGATCTATGATTATGCCTAGGTACTTTGTATGTGATGTTTTTAAAAGACTGGAAATATCAATAATAATATTGTTAAAATAAGGTCTATTAGCTCTAGTGAGAGAGAATGCGATATAGTTTGTCTTTACTAGGTGTAAAATTAGCTTATATGTTTGAAACCAATTTTTTATTTTTTTAACTCCAATTATGGCTTGATGTTTCACGATATTCTATGTATCATCCGCAAAAACTATTAGTGTATCATCAACATAAGACACAGGCAACCCATTTAAATTAGTTTTTAATAATTTTATACCCATCATTTTTATATGATATATGAAACGAACGAACGAGGTCGAGTATCTTTCAAAAATATTAAATTCTATTCCCTTTACGCAATTATTGTAAAAAACTTGAAGAAGTTTATCATGAGATACAGGATCGAAAGCTTTCGCGAGATCTAGAAATACAGCAATACACTTTTCATTATTATTTAAATTATGTACAACTTCTGTTACAAGTCGGTGCATCGCGTCTGAAGTATTATACCCCTTCACAAACCCATGCTGATTTTGTGAAAAAATGTTATTACTTTTATTATGTTGACAGTTATTACTTTTATTATGTTGAAAGTGAGTTAATCTCTCCTTTAGGCATTTTTCAAACAGTTTAGCCAGATTACTTATGAGGCTTATGGGTCGATAGTTATTAGTACAACTTAGTGCTCCAGCTTTACGTATAGTCGTGAGTTCTTTAAATCAGTAAAAGAAAAGTCAGTATTATTATTGTTTTTTACCATAGTATAATGCCATCATTTTTGGATTACAATTGTCAAAGCAAAGGTTTCACAAGTTAAAAGTCACTGTTTTTATTAACGCTTTTAAACAAAAATATCAATAAAATTTTTTTTGCGATCAAACATTGCATAATAATGTCTCTAATAAAATTTCATCCTGTATGCCAGGTTGTCAATGTTTTTATTTTTTATTATTTCCATATGATATTTAATATTTGAATAATGTACTTAATTCTTTACAAATAATTAATTTTTTTGCAGTTCACAATTAACTACAATTTTTATTTTCATTGCAGTAATTTTAATGTTTTTAGAAACACACTACCATTTGTATCTAATTCGATTTCATCATTTTTTGCAAATTCGTCATGAACGTGGCAGGTATTGTCAATATTAATTCATTTTCAATTTCGACACTTCGGTGTAGGCATCTCTCCAGCTCCTTATATTTTAAAAGTTTTATATACGTTTGTTCCTTAGAGTTATTTTTTGCGCTAATGTCATCAGTGTCATAAATCACTTTTAGAAAAGTTTTTCCTTTAAATGCATCAAAATTGCAGAGCTCGAGGAATTTAAAATCATTTAAACCGTTAAATCTATAGTTTATTTGTTGCTGAATTTGATCGATTATTTCATAAGAGTCGTCTGTAAGATGTTTGAACATCTCCGACCTTGTCTGTTCGAAGACGCTTGGCTTATGGCTCTACATATAACGTCATCGTTTTCTCCCAAAATAGGTCAAAGTCATCTCTTTTTTGGCTTAACATGGACTTAGAATCATCCACTTTCTTTAGGCAAAAAGCAATATCATTTGTTTTAGTTTGTAATATATTAAAAACATTGTCCGAGAATGGAAATATTTCTGAAAATATGTTCAACAATTAAAATTAAAATCTCGTTTCAAACAGTCTAAAAACTTTATTGCTTCTGAGTACCACGTTTCATTATTTTCTATTATATTCTCAAATAATTCAATCAGTGATTTACGATTTTCAGATACTGTTAACACAAGTCTTCCATTATAGTTCCACATAGTAGGAGCTACTTTGGGCAATCGTTTGTGGACAATGGAGTCCAAAGCTTGTGTACGTTTCATTGATTTGGAAAAAAAAGCAGCCACGCCATTTAAAATAACGAAAAATACTTTACACTCTTTAATGTGATTGATGGACTACTGGGATAAAACTAAATTTAATTTATGAGCAAAACAATGAACATCACTGCAGCTCCTTCATAACTCTGAGCAACTAATTTTTTCTCTCCATTAATTTCTTTAGTAACGTTATAAACTACGGTATATAATGCATCTGCTGTACGATTTTCGGACAAACTCTTAAAACCTAAAAATCGCTCTTGAATACTTCCGTCTGTTTTAACATGCCGTATTACTATAGATAATTGGCTAAAATTAGTGATATCAGTTGTTTCGTCTAGAACAATAGCAATGAACTGCGCCTCGCCAATCTCCTGCTTAATTTTTTTTTAGAATAATGGTTGCAACAGCGGAAATTAAATCATTTCGATTCGACGTTTCGCTAAAAACGCTAGACCGCTCTAAATGATTTTTTAAGCAATCATCATTTTTAGCCATTAAACTAAGCAAATCTTGAAAATTTCCTCTATTTGAAGAAACCCTTGTTTCGTCATGACCTCTAAATCCCAATTCGTGCTGTCCAAGAAAACAAACATCGATAAGTCTTCTTAATATTTGCCTATTTTTATCGACTAGTTCATTGTGTTGTCGGTGACTAATTTCCAACTGTTTATTAAGAGCGTGATCAATTCTGGTTTTGCCGAAGAAATTGTTTAAATCGGAAAAACCAGTTTTATTCCAGAGACCTTTTTAATTTTCAAAAAGTAAACATAGCCAACAAAATAATTTGCTTATATTTTCACACCCTGTTAGCCATTTAAATTGTTAAGATAATATTTTAGCATTTTTAATATAAACTAAATTAATGGTTTCCTATTTCAAAAATTACATTTTAGAAGATGTTTTGTAATTTTTTTTGGGAAAGCACTGCTTCCCTTGCTTCCATGGATTGCACGCCCTTGTTTATTTTAATTAATGCATTCAACTGTTGTGTGATCGCCCGCACATTTACCGCAATAAGTTAATGAAAAACTGTTTTTTGTGTCTTTATGCTCCCGCGGGCCATAAAGTACATTATTATATAATTGGTAAATAAGCAACAATAACACAACAATAGACTAACATCACATAAAAAAAATTAAAATATGTCATAAACATTATTGCTGCTAATTGTATGTGATAAAAATAGCATTATCTGAACGTGTAACCTTTAAATACACTCCACATAATGAATGACCTTTTCCGCAGTCAACATTATTTCTATCGATTCATTAGCAAAATGCCAGACCTATCCAAAGTTAGTCAATGAATCTTTGCGGAAATAAAAGAACATGCGCCTACCTAAGGGTGAGTATACCCCTTGACGTCTCGTGAAATATCGTCTATCCGCTTTGGTGTTTAACGCTGCTTTTGTTTAGATAGGGGAACCGGTGGATGTTGCAGTGGGGTGGTTTACGTTCGATTTGTTCGTGTTTGCACAATTGGATTGTTGCCCAGACACACGAATATGCTGTGAAAATATGTTACGCGGGCAAGTTCTTTTCTTTGCTATATTTTTTTTATTCAATTAGGTTTATTTGCTACATTAGAGATCAAAGTTTCAGAAAAAATTGGTAAATTTCCTTTATCCGGAACTTTTTTATTTTATTTTATTAGGAATAGTGAAGTGTGGCTCATTTTAGTATTTTTAAACATTTATATTAGGCACTATTTTGCCCTACCCTATTAGATTCCTATCAATATTTTACCAGTTTCTACATCTATGTTCACTAAACTCTTTCTGTCGGACCCCCGTATTCACTAAAAAGGTTTAAGAGTTAGACCAGATCTAGTTGCTAAAACTCTTAGTTCACCAGTTATGTTTCGCTTATGTCACTGTCATTTTGTAATTGTGACATTTAGAAAAAATATTTGTTCAATTGTTAAAAATGTCATCTTAAACCCACAATTGTCAAGTTAGACCTGGTCTAAATTTAAACCTCTTTAGTGAATACGGTGTTAAAATTGAATAAAAGTATAATAAAATATTGAAGATTGATTTTAATATTATTAAAGATTGAAGGGTTAAAGGGAGAGCTGTTGAACCGTTATCAATCTCTCGGCGAGGACTTTGAAACTCGGCCGCTAGATGGATTTAGTGGTACTCTTTGGTTTTCCAAGGTCTATAGGGCTAGGCTGCCGTCGGCTAACTAGATAACTAGTGATCGGTAGAGTGGGTCGGGGTAAAAACAGAAGAAGTATGCGCCATCTGTTTTTATGGCCCTTAAAAGAAAGCCCGAGACCGGATGAACTTAAAAAAAAAACAGAAAAACTACAAAAACTTTGCAATAACACCAATATCCTTAATATTGAAAAATATATTTACGAAAACTTAGCATTATAGCCTTGTTTATACATAGATTATAGTCACACAAGTTTAATAAATGAGATTAAAGACATATTAATAATTATTACCTTCTCTTACGACTATTTCCTGAGTATGAACAAAAGAAAGAAAGAGAGAGCTGTCTATAACATATAGGAAGAGGTCGTAAGACGTGACGTAACCTAACCTAGGATTGTTTCAAATAATTTTGCATGTTGCACTTAAATTTTTATATATTTAATAAGTGGTACGAGAGAAAGCTCATCAAGATTTAACTATGTTAAGTATCTCAGAAAGAAAGGTAGTGTTGGTTTTATACCAATTTAACTTAAATTAAAAGGCTATAAAACTTATATCATTCAAGTTTTAAGTACAGTACTTGTCAGTGATTCAATTACCTTCGAAATAGGTTTATTTAACCCAGTTTAAAAATAAATATGCAAATTCATAAACCAACAGTGCGGTGTACTGAGTGCTATTCATTAAAAGTTAAAAACTAGACATGATTTAGAGTGTTTCGTTAAAGTTCATTATACATTAACTCTATTATCAAAATGGAATTGGCTCTATTTGGCACATAACACTAACAGACAGTCAAGTATGTTCCCAAGACAACACACACAGATCAAACATGAAGTTGATTATATTTGATACGTAGAAGAGTCTGTCGAGGGTCTCACAACAGCATCGAGGATGTACATATGGTTGGCAGGCAGGCCTAGTTTCATACAGCTTGAAACATGACTCCTGAGGAACTGCAAGCGAGCTTCAGAGTGACTGGGCTACTGCTAAATTTCATCAGCACACAAGAACATTGGACCAAAACACCAAATAAAAAAAGGCCTAAAAGGAACAAATCAAGCAATAGAAGAAAGTTCGAGAACCCAAGGTAGGTAAATTATACATTTTAGTTTTAATAATAAATATTTGTGAGAGAATGATGAAAATGAGACTTACCAATGATATATTGGCCTTTTCAAAGAGTCAAGAACATGTGACTTGGAATGAAAAATGGGTTTCTTCCACTAAAATTCTAATTTTAACTCAGCTAGCATAGCTATAGGACACTTAAACAATAAGTCACCCGAAGTAATTACAATGGACCCATTTTTCGAAGAAAAATCGGCAAAAATGCCCTAAAGACAACCAAAAGTTCCAGAATATGGTCTGCCTTTTTTTTAACTCCTTCTGTGACTTTTTCTTTCTCCTGTTGGATAGAAACCTAGATATTTTTGATACAACCCTGATGTTGGTACTATTAATTGTCAATGAAGTTGACAGATATTTCAAAATTAATTTAAATTAAGATAAATTTTATTTTTGTTTTGAGATAATTAGGATATACCAAAATGAAGATTTATAAGATCGTATAAATTTTCTTTACTCTGATTTCCTATTTTTCTAATTCCTAACCTTATTGTTTGTTATTGTTTTTACTAAAGTTTATGTAATGTGCTTTCTCTTAATTTCAGAAAAATATCAGCTTTATTTCTACAAAGGGGCTTGATGTTACTGAAAAACAATAAATATAGTAAGAGCTAATGAGAGCTATCACGAGAATACAAGGTAAACTTTGATTTCTATTACTTAACTTAGCCTAAAATTGTCAACTCCATAATCATGTAACAAATTTGGACCTAAAATTATTTTAATAATTTGTTTCAGAATGAGAAGAATGTGCCTATGGAGGTCTCCACTACTTGGTTTATTGTTATAAAGTTAACCTAGGATTACTGAGATTGTGATTTTAAATTTTGAATTAAACGATACAAAAACATTAAATATGTGTCTTATTTCAACTATGAAGATTATAGGAACTGGTAAGCATATTTTATAGATATTATCTTAAATAAAAATATAGAAAAATTCCAAATTTCTGTTAGGAAAATATAACCCGTTACAACGGGTGGAAATGTCTTAATTATTTCCGTTTTATATCTCGAGTCATTTTGAAGTGTAAGCTAATTGTTTGTCAGTCGTGTGCGGTGATGCATGAAGTCTCGGCCCCCTGATTATCTGAACCGTGAACTTTTTAGAGGTCAATTTGAGCTAGAAGCGGCTTCCATATGTTTAGAATATCGACGCTAAGCTTACTGAATATGCCTTGACTCCTTTCTATAAATGCTGCTTCTATAAACTTTCATTTTCGCCAATGCGGCTTCCTATGCAAAAATTCAAGCTTCGAATATTTCGTTAGGCATTGGTTTAGCCAGACGTGTTTCGTTATGCTCGATTTTGACGTCTCTCGTTATGAATTATTACTTTTATTGGGAAGAGTGAAGTGTGATCCAAGTCAGTTCAGTACATAGTCACAGTATATATGTGTTACATATACTGTCTCTTCATTTTTATTAGGCACCATTTTGTTCCATCATATCGGATTCTTACCAATATGTATACCATTTCCTTTCTCCCTATGCCATACTTGACTTTTGGGTATAATTTAAGGTAAATTCAATAAGTATCCCATATTCACATTTCATTTTTCTGCAAAATTTAAAATCAATTGAAAAAGATTTTTTTCCGTTGTTTTTTCAAAAATTTTATTTGTCCGTCATTTTGTTTCGCCATCTTAAATTGAAACCCGTATTTGCAGTCTTTACCTACTCCATTGGTCCGGTCCGCAGATATCCCAGATATTAAATTTCTGAATGGTTTTCATTAACGATCCTCTTGTTGTTATATTAGAGTGGTGTATTATTTGGGGTTACGATCCAGTAAAAAAAACAAAGGCCCTTTTTTAATTTACTGACGTTTCGCCAAATTACTGTTGCATCCTCAGGACACATACATTTTATATCCTGCATGAAACCCATATTAGTCTTTATCTACTCCATTGGTCAGCATATATTTCCCAACCCTAAATAATACACCACTCTAACATAACTACAAGTAGATCGTTAAAGAAAACCATTCAGAAATTTAATATCTGCGAACCAACGGAATAGGTCAAGACTAATAATATGGGTATCATGCAGGATATAAAATGTATATGTCTTCTGAGGATGCAACAATAAAGTTGAGAAACGTCGCCAATTTAGAAACAAAAAATTGCTTTTACTGGCAATATGGCTATCATGTAAGATATAAAATTCATGTGTTCTGAGGATGCAACAATAAAGTTGCAAAACGTCGACAATTTAAAAAAAACTTTCGATTTTTACTGAATCCTAACCTCAGATAATAAGCCACTCTACCATAAAAACAAGAACCATTTAGAAATCTAATACCTGGGAAATATCTGCGGACCAACATATAGTAGGTAAACACTGACAATATGGGTTTCATGTAGGATATACAATTTATGTATATATATATATATATATATATATATATATATATATATATATATATATATATATATATATATATATATATATATATATATATATATATATATATATATACATGTGTGTCCCAAAAGTGATGGATCAAATTAAAGTAGGAGGTATTTCGGTTTATTTCTAACAAAAAAAGTCCTATAGACATATGTCTGATTCCTTACCGTTTCCGAGTTATAGCTATTTTTGTAATTTTTATGATATTCTCACACTTCATCACAAATTTTTTGTTTCAAAAATTATCTGTTAATTTTTTTTCTCACATAAATTTTTAATAGCATTCCTATTAAGGCTTCTTTATTGTGCAGAGCACTTTTTTATTTTGCTCTTAATTACACAACCTACTGCCATTTTAAAGCACATTTTTGGGATTTTAATGGAAAAATATATATATATATATATATATATATATATATATATATATATAAAATAATCAGTGTGTAAAAGGAATAAATCCCATAATACATAAAAAACTACGGTCAGGAATTCTGTTTTAAATAGTGTACTTTTTAAAAATAATCAAACAATTGTTATTGCTGAAATGTGTTAAACATAATTGTAATGTCAAAAAACTGAATTAAATGAATACATTTAATATTTATTTATATCAGAGAAATAAGTAATGAGTTTTTATTTATAGCCTAAACATTCTTCAACTATTTCAAATGTTTATTTGCCAATTGAATTATCTGTTTATCAGCAAAATTCTGCAAATAAAAAAATAAAATTTTTATTTTACCAAAATTCCATTGCCAAAAGTAAAAGTTATTTAAGTCGTGTATTGACAAGTGTTCAGTTCTAACAAGATTAACAAAATGCCTTTTACCTCGCAAAATATGCAGAAATGCATTTTGTTTATGGATTGTGTAATGGACGTGCTCGACGTGCTGCGAGACTTTATCGTCAACGTTACCCGAACCGACAACACTATCCCGATTATCGTGTTTTATTCAACATTTTTAATATGTTGCTGGAAGGTTACCTGGAGTCCCAATAGAACGTATAGGAAGGCCAAGGCAATATGACGATGATGTGGAAGACGTGTTATCCAATTAGAAGAAGATCCTTCAAGAGGTACTCGCCGGACATTGCAAGAACTATGGGAATACTCCAATCAAAATCATCGCATATTAAGCAAAATCAAATGCATCCATTCCATTTTCAACGAGTTGGCACGACATTATTTTGAAGCAGTGCAGACTACCCATTCAAATTGCGATTTTGAAAAATGTTGCAGCGAACCAGAAACGATTATAATTTTTTCCAACACATTTTTTGGATAGATGAATCCAGTTTTTCCGAGACCAATAGCGGCAATTTTGACGATTTACATAAAGTGTAAAGGTGCACTCATCCTGGGCAATTGAATAACGTTGTTATCTAACATAGCCATCATTTGTTCAAAAAATAAGTTCTGTATCATAATCGTCTTCCATGAGCTCCTGAGTTGGTATCACTTTATAGGGATGCATTTTATTTTCTTTTAATGTTCGAATAATCGACGAATGGCTAATATCGAACATTTTACAAGACGATGTAAACATCTTATTGGGTTTTCCTCAAACTCAAGCATAATATCCAATTTAGTATCATCATTTATTGAATTGGCAGCTGCTTTTTTTTCTGCCTCACATGTCCAAGCTGTGAGACAGCTTTTCTTTTACTAATTGTCCCTTGGGATATATGCGGCAAATTTGGAAATTTTTCATGAAATAAGCGAGCAACTTCCACTTGTGTTCGTGTCTCCATAACCAATCATTTGTAGAAGTGTTATTTTATGCATTTCTGTTAAATGAACCATTTTTCTGATATTAGGTATTATGCAGTTAACGAAATTCAAAAGACTATGACACTGACACTGACAACTACTGTCTTGCAAAGAGAAAGGCCAGGCATTTTACACAAAAGTAAACAAAACTTAAAAGTAAACAAAACTGGCTCTTTTTGTTCCATATCAATAAAAAGGAACGCTAAAATGGTTTTTCAACATTCTTTTGAAGACCTAAATATTAAATAAGTATTTGTGTTGTAAATTTTTGTAATCAAATGAATAGTTCAGTAACCAGAGCCACTTTCATGAATAATAATAAGTCTCCGATATTAATAAAATAAAAATAAATTTGAAAACACTTAATATTGACAAATAGATGAAGATTATGTTTAACATTGAACATAAAATATGTTTAGAATCTCCTAAAGAATCCAAAAATTAAATAATATCCGGGGTGTTGCATTTGAAATAAGAAAGTTGGCATTGACCATTTTTACAGGACACACCCTGTATAAAAAGTTTTTATTGGAGAAAATGAGCAACTAAAAATACCAATAAAATGGCAGTAGGTTTTGTAATTACGCCCCCATTTATAAATTATCGAATTTATTCCATTTGGCTGATACACACTGTATATATATATATATATATATATATATATATATATATATATATATATATTGTACCTTTGATATCAAAAAATTTCAATATAATGAGAGAATATCGATAAAATTGTAGTTTTAGCTATAACTCAATGAGTTAATCCTATGCCCATAGAAAATAATTAACAAAATATTTATATATGGTTAAAGAAATAAAAAACGAAATATATATATATATATATATATATATATATATATATATATATATATATATATATATATATATCCTGAGAATGCAACAATAGAGCGAATATAGCGAAACGTTGACAATTTAAAAAAATCCTTTTTTTTTACTGGATCCTAAGCCCAAATAATACACCACTCTAACATAAAAACAAGAGGGTCGTTAATGAAAACCATTTAAAAACTTAATATCTGGGAAGTATCTGCTGTCCAACATAGTATGTAAAGACTGAAAATGTGTGTTTCATGTAGGATATACAATCCATATATGTCTCCTGAGGATGCAAATAAATTGGATGAGTAGATTTTTAAGAATAATTTTTTAAGACTTCATTAGGCCGCCATTTTGTTTCACCATAATGTATTTTTACCAAAATATTACCAAGTCATCCCCATATAGCGCATAATTTTTGACCAACATTTGAAGTAAATCGGGTAAGTAGTCTTTAAGCTATGCCGCGAACTGACAGCCAAACAGACAGACGGACCGACAGAATTGATAAAACACATCTAGCGACGCTAAAACTTAAAGATCTATAAAACCTGAGAGGGTGATTTTTTCACGTATTACAAACATTTTATTTGGCGCCATTTTGTTTCTGCCATCTTGAATTAGTACCACTATTTTACTACTGGATCCCTATACCACAATTAGTTATGGCACACAATTTGAAATCAAACCATTGAGCAGTTTTTTCAATCAGAATTTTTAAATATTTTATTATGCCGCCATTTTGTTCCGCCATCTTGAATTCTCGTACCAAAATTCTACCACTTGATTTCAACATAATAGTTGATGTTTTCGCAAAGTTTGAAATAAATTGGATGAGTTGTTTTTTAATAATAATTTTTTTAACATTTCACTCTCCGCCTTTTTGTGTCGCCACAATGGATTTTTACCAATATGTTACCAGGTCATATGACCCTAAATTTTTGACCAAAATTTGAAGTCAATCGGATAAAAAGTTTTTTAGCTACGCCGCGAACAGACAGACACACAGACAGAGCGACGGAATATGAAAACTTGTTTTTTGTCATCAATTTTTTTTTTAACGATTACAATACTTTCCTTTTACGAGGAAAGTATAGTTTGACAAACTAATCTTGACCCGCGACGTAAGGGGGAGGATTGTCAAAAGCAGACCGTTTCCATGGACATGCAAAAATCTAACGTATCAGCTGCGAGGAAAGCATTGTCTCCATGGATGCTCGCATTCTTTTCATAGTTCGTGATAAACTTGCCAAACTTTAAAAAGGCAAAGAAGAATTTCTCCGTTGTAAACTTAATACATGTCCTTATGATGCTTAAATGACTGAAAAATTCTGTCAAATGATTGTCCAAATAATAAAAGTATCATCCTAAGCCAAAGTTTAGGACTGATTTGAGCAGTATTTCTTCATATAAATATTGGCTTCTACCGGAGGGAGGAATGACCCCATTGGAAGATCATCATCTTTCATGCTCCGACATATTTTGGAGAAGTTTATTTTCAATGGAAAACAGCGATGTATGCGAAAGTCTCTCCTGCCCCGTTGAATTTCTCACGAAATTTTTTATACGTTTAAGTGTTGAAAAATTGCGTTCTACTGATGAACTTGTGGCATGTATTGTCAATACTACTTCACACAATTTCGACACTTCGGTGTAGGCATCTTCCAGCTCCTTGTTATTTAAAAATTGCATTAGTTCCTTAGCGTTATTTTTTGCGCTAATGTCATCAGTTTCGTAAATAACTTTTAGTTCAAATCGCAGTAACACTCGGTGGAAGAACTGGCCAAAATGAAGAAGAAGAGATTTACACATATCTTCTGGAAAAGTTTTTCCTTTAAATGCAGTAAAATTGCAGAGCTCGAGGAATTTAAAATCATTTAAACCCTTAAATCTATAGTTTATTTGTTGCTGAATTTGATCGATTATTTCATAAAAGAGGCGTCTGAATGATATTTGAACATCTCCGACCTTGTCTGTTCGAAGACGCCTGGCTTGGGGCTCTACATTTAACGTCATCGTTTTCTCCCAAAATAGGTCAAAGTCATCTCTTTTTTGGCTTAACATGAACTTAAAATCATCCACTTTTTTTAGGCAAAAAGCAATATCATTTGTTTTAGTTGGTAATATATTAAAAACATTGTCCGAGAATGGAAATATTTCTGAAAATATGTTCAACAAATAATTAAAATTAAAATCTCGTTTCAAACAGTTCAAACACTCCCTGGAACTATTTATTGCTTCTGAGTCCCACGTTTTATTATTTTCTATTATATTCTCAAATAGTTCAATCAGTCATTTACGATTTTCAGATACTGTTAACACAAGTCTTCCATTATAGTTCCACCTAGTAGGAGCTACTTTGGGCAATCGTTTGTGGACAATGGAGTCCAAAGCTTGTGTACGTTTTGTTGACTTGGAAAAAAAACAGCCATGCCACTTAAAAATACTTAACACTCTTTAATGGGATTGATAGACTGGGATAAAACTAAATTTAATTTACAACCAAAACAATCAACAAACACAGCACTTGGGAAAGTTTCTCGAACTTTAGCTTGCAGACCCCCTAATTGTCCTGCCATCACTGCAGCTCCATCATAGCTTTGAGCAACTAATTTTTCTCTCCATTAATTTCTTTAGTAACGTTATAAACTACGGTACATAATGCATCTGCTGTACGATTTTCGGACACATTCTTAAAACCTAAAAATCGCTCTTGAATACTTAGTGATATCAGTTGTTTCGTCCAGAACAGTAGCAATGAACCGCGCCTCGCAAATCTCCTGCTTAATCTTTTTAGAATAATGGTTGCAACAGCGGAAATTAAATCATTCTGGATTCGATTCGACGTTCCGCGAAAAACGCTAGACTGCTCTAAAAAACTTTTTGAGCAATCATCATATTCTATAATCATTAAACTAAGTAAATCTTGAAAATTTCCTCTATTTGAAGAAGCCCTTGTTTCATCATGACCTCTAAATCCCAATTCGTGCTGTCCGAGAAAACAAACAACATCGATAAGTCTTCTTAATATTTGCCTATTTTTATCGACTAGTTCATTGTGTTGGCGGTGACTAATTTCCAACTGTTTATTAAGGGCGTGTTCAATTCTGGTTTTGCCGAAGACTTGCGCGTTGGACATAATGTGTCTTTTTACAGGTTTATGGAAATTGTTTAAATCGGAAAAACCAGTTTTATTCCAGAGACCTTTTTCATTTTCAAAAAGTAAACATGGCCAACAAAATAATTTACTTATGTTTTCACACCCTGTTTGCCATTTAAATTGTTCGTATTGTTTTTCCGGATAAAAAAGTCTAATACAGTTTCCTTTGGAAATTATTTGAAGCTTATCAGCGAAGTCTAATGTTGAAAATCCCTTTATTATTAAGACACACACCACACATTCACACACTTACACACACTCTTCTTACTAAATTCTCCAATAGTTTCAACGTTATTACCGACAGCCGAAGTTGACGGTATTTACATATCCACGTGCGTATTATTGCCTTCCATAACGCACCATACACGACGCGACGTACGTATCACACAACATACGGATAGCCGTCCAAATAAAGAACCTACTCCAACGACAGCTTCCGCCCTCACTTAAAGCAAGCGACTGAAATGCAAAAATTGCAAACAGCCGGTGGAAAGTTCAATAACCCCTGGATCGATTCACAGGAAATCAAGCATACAAGACTTGGCTGCAGAGAAGCTAGCTTCCCGCATAGGTTCTATTCGATATCTATTGTGGCTCGTTCGGAGGCAAGGCCGCATTTATTATGGGCTTGATAATTAAGATAATATCTTAGCATTTTTAATATAAACTAAATTAATTGTTTCATATTTCAGGTGTTTTGTAATTTTTTTTGGGAAAGCACTTCTTCCCTTGCTTCCATGGACTGCACGCCCCTGGCCTGGAATCTAATAATGATGGTAGCAGCTCACTTAAAAATATTTTGTCGACTGAAAACCTTTAGGAAAAAACTACGAAACAACTTTTCCTTTGAAAATATTAAGAGTCTGATTAGGCATATTATGATTCATAAAGATACTTTGTTACCTTCTTTTTGTGGTACATTTACTTGCATACAAATTCGAGTTTCCACGGCATATAGCTTAAAACCGCCCTTCGGAAGTAAATACTAATATATTTATTCAACGTTAGCCATCACACCTCGTCCTTAGCGTTATTCAAAATATTTCCCGACCAGGAGAAAAGGCATCGGATAAAGTGTTAAAATGTCAAATCGCTGATAAATTTATTTCCTAGCACGCGAAAGGCAAAAAGCGGCATGGAACAACAATGGAAAAAGAGCAAAATGATTTCTCCATCCTCCGCTAAGACGGCACAAAAAGGGGACAAAAAAGCTTTGGGACATTTCCAGCGAGTATGGGTGTTGTCGATTATACGGCGTTGTTGCCACGACAAGGCGGTTATGAGCTTTTTCCTGGACGGTATTTAAAAAAAATGTTTTTCTGAAGTGTATACTGACGATTTATTTAAATTACTTAAATATTTTATTATAAATTTGTTGTGAATGTTTCTTTTTTTCCACTTTTCGTATTTAGTGGGGCTTCTGCTTTATAATTAAAATCAGTGGCGTACTCAGAATTTATCGTTAGGGGTTATTTTAGTACATCATAAAATGTTTGACCGTTTAGTTAAATTCTTGATCATATTTCTAGGGATGTTTAGTAATAAAATGTTAATGTTTAAGTAGATGGTCCGAGCCCTCTGGCCCCTTTTGACTGTGTAGGGTAAACAGTACAGTTGTTGGTACTCAGGGTATTATTAGCACCCTTTCATAAATATGGATATATTAAGTTTCCAATATTAAATACACAGTTTTTGATAAATGGAGTAAGATCTGGCAATATTGCCATTCGCCATCCAGTAATTGCATCATACTAGTTTTGACAGTTAGTATTGTTGCACTTATATGAACAAGTGCATGACCTGTGTGTTCCATAATCAAGTATAATTTTAGTAAAGTTCATAAGGTAGGCTTGCTATTTTGGCTTGATTTTAAGTATTTTGGATTTAAGTAAAATTTTGATATGGTTATGTGTACAATAAATATCGTTTAAAGCTTTAAAAAACGCTTTCGCTGGTGATTTTTTCCCGCCCTTTTCATTTAATTCAGGTGCCAATTAGTATCCACTGGATTGAACGGATAAACAATTATTGGCACTAAGTGCCAATTACTAAATAACGTTTTCTACGTTTTTTACTAAACTTTTCTAGCCCATTACATTTCCTTACGATAAATTTGAATTTTTTATTTTAAAAACTTACAAAAATATATTCAGATATAGTTGTTGGCACCATGCCAATAACTGGATTTTGTGTGTGCCAATAACTAAATCGACTTTATTGTTTCAATTTATATATTCCCAGTTAGGATGGTCCTTAGGTAAACAATTCGTATTTTTTACAGAAAATGCCGAAAGTTTACGAAGGAAAGAAATATAATAAAAGATATAGTGAAGAGATTCTGCAAAAAGCGTTACAAGAGATAAAAAATGGAATGCCTAAAAAATCATGCATCAAAAAAATATGATTTTCCACGTGGTACACTGCAGTTTCGATTAGGTGAAAACTTCTCTAAAATTGCCATCACTGAGCACTGGCTAAATATCAATTAACCTGTTTTTATTAAAAACTATACCACAATTGCCAGATTTAATAGAACTAATTTAACTCATGGAGGCACCATGATAATGTCTTTAAACAACGATTTTTCCGAAATATCAAAGTATAATCATTTATTATCTGAAAAAGTATTTGAATTTTCTATCGTTTATCACAATACTTATGACCTTTATATTATTTGTATTTATAGAACACCTGATGCTGATGTGCAATTATTCTGCCATAACCTTCTAAGTTTGCTCGAGTCCCTTCCTGTAAAAAGCAAATTAATCTTATGTGGCGATTTCAATATTGACTTTTCCAGTGTGTGTGCTGCTCAGGAATGTCTTCAGTCCATCTTTGAGTCATTAGGAATTGCCATGCACGTCAACTCACCAACCAGAATTACTAAGACAAGTGCCAGTACTATAGATTACGTTGTGTCTTCTTTCGATCCTAGCTCCGTCGAATGTAATGTCTTAAGTCCAGGTTTCTCCGATCATGAAGCAATTTTCACAAAATTTTCAATTACATCCAAAGCCAAAAATTCCTCTAGACAAGTAGGCCGTATTTTTTCGGTTAGAAATTTCATTAATTTCAAACACCTATGTCAAATAACTGACTGGGACTCTCACACTTATGATGTCGACACTGAATTTTCTCGTTTTATAAAAACTCTAACTAATATAGCTTCTGAATCTTTTCCTCTTAGGCCTATCAAAAATAAAAGAAGTAAACCCTGGTCCACTAAAGGTTTACGTATATCTTCTAAGAACATGCGGTCACTATCTCATTTAAAGAAATTTTCGGACAGTGTCTTTTTTCATAATTATGTAAAATCATACAGAAAAATTTATCATAAGACTATTAAAGCCGCCAAAGATTTTTATTACAATAATAGACTTTCTAACGCCAAAAATGTAGCTAAAGAAACCTGGTCTATCGTAAATGATTTAAGAAACAAAACTCCTTTATTCAACACTATCCTTACCTCTCCTGAGGACCTAAACAATTATTTTGTAAATGTAGCCAAAGATTTGACTAAATCCGTATCTCAATCTAATGACCCAATTTCATATCTCTCTAATCATAGGGTAAACCTGCACAGTTTCTTCTTTTCACCAGTAGTTTTATCAGAACTTCGCAGTACAATTAACGATATCAAAAATAAATCTTCCTCGGGAATTGATGGGCTTACTTTAAAAATGTATTCAAGTCTGCCGGAGTGCACTCTAGAGCATCTGACTGCTTTGATAAATATGTCTTTCCAAAATGGTACTTTTCCAAGCTGCCTTAAAACTGCAATAATCATACCTCTTCACAAAGGAGGTGTTTCAGAAGAAGCTTCGAACTATCGCCCAATTGCACTTCTCCCTACGCTATCTAAGATCATCGAAAGACTGGTTAAAAAAAGGCTTTTATCATTTCTGTCTAGATATGAAATACTTACAAAACATCAATTTGGATTTTTAAGTAACAAATGCACAAGCGATGCCATGTTTTCCCTTCTTAATAGAGTTTACTCCAGCCTAAACAACCATCACGCTACGGCAACAATTTTCTGTGATTTTTCCAAAGCTTTCGATTGTGTGAATCATAATATATTAACTAACAAGCTGCAGTACTATGGATTTAGAGGGGCTCCTCTCGATTGGTTTAAGTCATATCTTAGCAACAGAAATCAAGTTGTGAAAGTTGACAACAGGATGTCTTCTTGTAGGCCAATGGAATATGGAGTGCCTCAAGGCTCGGTACTAGGCCCTATCTTGTTTCTTCTGTTCATAAACGACATGGCTAATTTAAACATTAGTGGAAAAATATGTCTCTTTGCGGACGATACCAGCTTTACGTGGAGCCACCCAGATGTCACGGACCTACATAGGATTGTATCTAATGACCTAATCACCATTAAATCCTGGTGCGATTCTAATCTCCTATGTTTGAACATCTCTAAAACGAAAGTCTTGTCTTATAAAAACACGCTGCAACCTTTTGACCTTAATGGCACCACTATTGATGTCGTAAACTCTGTAAAATTTCTAGGGCTTCTTGTAGATGATTCTTTAAAATGGGATCCACATATCGACGCTTTATCAAGGAAGTTGGGTTCTGCTTGCTTTGCGTTAAGATCTGTTTCCGAGGAGCTTAGCTTTTCTACCTCTAGAACTGTTTATTTTGCTCTTGTTGAGTCGCACCTCAGATATATATATATATATATATATATTCCATTCTGGGGTACATATTGTGCGACTCAATTTGATCGAATTTTTATACTACAAAAAAGAGCTGTTCGTTACCTACTGAGACTTAACAGTAGAACTCACTGCCGAGATTTCTTTAAAAGATATAAAATACTAACCCTTCCTTGCTTATTCATTTTGGAATCGGTTTGCTTAATTCGTAAGCATGCACCTGCTCTATTAGAGAGACCTTCTCACAACTACCCTCTCAGAAACACTGAGCACGATCTCTATCTTCCAACCCCACACTCAGAGTTAATTAAAAGATCAGTAATCTACAATGCAAAAAAAATGCATAATCACCTGCCATTTAACATCAAATCCATAATATCTCTGACTTCATTTCGCAGGGCTTTGAAATCATTCTTACTGGAAAGCGCCTTCTACACCGTGAACGAGTTTTACAACACATAAATTTATCCTTATGAACCCCTAGTGTGATAGTTGCCATTACCAACCATTTTTACCGAATTTTGTATATGTATTTTTTTAATTGTTTCGTACTTTTTTATTTTTTATTTTTTACTTTGCTTTTTTATTTTTTTTACATTATATTTATGAAAATGTTTATAACATAGTACGACTGACAAAGTACATTTCTAATGTACTTCTTTTAGGATTCTGTTATATTAATATTCTAAATTCTTGATTTAAATATTATTTTTCTATAATATTTATGATGTGTTTTTGTTTTGTGTTGTTTGCTAATTTTGATGTTTGTAAACTATTTTTTTTACAACAGCTTTGTCCACAAAATTGTAAAATTTTTTTGACAATAAAGCATTTATTTTATTTATTATTTATTTAATTCGTCATGGACCCCCACCAGTTTTAAATATGAGAGAGGAGGCCGTCTTAGTAAAATGGATAGAAGATAGTGTCAGAAAAGGCTTTCCGCAGAGAAAAGAAAATCTTCAGTCCAGTGTTAAAGCTTTTCTGGACAAAAACCCTAGAACAAATTGCAGCAAGGAGAAACAACCCCTCCCATGATTGTATTTCCTTATAAAAGACTCCTAGCTGACATTACTTCAAATATTCCAAGTAATTAGGGAGTCGAAACCTCTTCAAATTGATGGATGAAAGCCGAACTTTTTTACGAATATATCGGCAATGTTTTCCATCATCATCTTGTAAAATCCGAAATAAGGTTCCCTTTAATCTTATTTGAAGATGGACATACAACACATCTTACATATGAAGTAAGTGAGTTATGTACCAGACTTAAAATTGTTTTAGTGGCATTATACCCAAACTCTACCAGGACCCTCCAGCCTGCAGATGTTTCGGCTTTTAAACCCATCAAAAATCTTTGGAAACAGGGAGTGTTAGAGTGGAGAAAAACTAATCCAACAAATTTACTAACAAAAGATAAATTAGCACCTATTTTGGATAGAGCCATAAATCAGTTAAAACCCGAAACAATTATAAATGGGTTCCGTGCGTGCGGAATTTTTCCATGGAATCCATCAGCTATAGTTTATACAAAATGTTTAGGCAAACTAAAATTACCGAAAGATACTGTAAATTCAAGAATTTTAAAAAACACAACTCTCACTTTTTCCAAATTTAAAGATATAGTGGGAGAAAATTTATTTCAATGCATTGAAAGTATTAACGCTGCAAATATTCAGTCACAAAGTGAACATTTTCAAGCACTCATCAGTATATATAAAGTCTTTGTACCGGACCACATTGTTGCCTGAAACAGAAAGCAAATCGAAGAATAGGAATATACTGGAAGAAAGAACCGAGAATTTAGAGAGATCACTTGCACAAGATAAGATAAAAATTATAGGTAATGAAAAATAAGTGGATACATATGAAGAATTTAAAAAAACTGAAAATATACATCTCGGCGATGGAGACGAAAACGTCCAAGTCTTTGATTTAAATGATATCCCAATTATTTTTATGTCATCTCCATCTAAAACAGTAGAAACATATAATAACGAATCGCCATCTGTTAAAAATACGTCACTTGAAATGTTAGATGAAGCGACATGTACCTTGAAAGCAACTAAGGAAACTCCCGAACTAAAACAAAATGACCCTGAGTTAATAACTATAATGGCAAACACCATGACCCTTAGAGAACTCCCCAATGAAACACCGGAAATAAAAAAATATTTAATGTGGCCTGATACGCCACAAGAAAAGGTAAAAAAAATCCGAAAAACTGCCGTTTGTATTGACATCTGACCAGTGGAAAAAAATTAATTTAGAAAAGTTAAATAAAAGAAAAGCAGAAGAAGAAGCTAAAGAAAATAGAAAAAAAAATTAGATTAATTAAGGCTAAACAAAAGATGGAAACAAAAAAAGGTCCGGTAAAAAGAAAAAGACGACTACCGCAAAAAGCTAGGAAAATATCTGAAAAAGGAAAAACAAATAAAGAATGCGTTGAAAAATTAAGTCCATGTCTGCAGTTGTAAATGTCATTTCTAACGTTTTAATAAGAAGTAAGTGTGATGAAAATAAATCTTGTGAAACGAATAAATCGTTAAAACCAGTGCATGTCAGAAATTTATTTGAAAATGAAACAAGTAACAATAATTCTATTCATGTATATAATTTTGAAGATTTTGTTAATAATAAAAAAGTGTTTCCAGGGCTTTGCTTTATTTGCACTTTTAATATTACAATTCAATGCATTAGAAAACATAATAATATGCCACCAGTTGTAAAAAGCTATGTTTGTCAAGCTTGTCCAAAAACAGTAAGTAAAGATTTAAATAATAAGTACGTATGAAAAATACATTTAATGCACTATATCGTTAAAAATAATTTAGAAATTACTTTAAGTTTTTTATTGGTTAAAAACAGAAAGAATGAATAATAATATTTATTTTAAAGCACTATTAATGTTTTTCGTACCTACATACCAAAGGTTTTTGAATTATCATGACACATTTTTTATTTTATAAGGGTTTATTGTACCTAAAAAATATAGTTTTAAAAATTGTAATTTTTTTAGTAGTTTATAATGTTTGTTTTGAAGGATTTATGTTGTTTTTCCTACTTACCTAATGTTTCTGAACAACCATGAGTTTAAAGTATATTGAGAATCGTGTTTTGTAGACAACTAGATATGTTATAAATCTTATGTCTTTTGTTGTAATAAATATAGTATAATATACCTAATAAAGCTATATTCGTAGTTTTGTTTAATTTTTTACAGGTGCCAATAATTGAATTTTAAAGTGCTAATAACTATATTTTGGGTGCCAATAATAGATTTTTAGTTCAACTAGATATTTATTGTGTTTTAGACGTTAAAGTATCACTAAAGTTGTAAACGGTAGTTTAAATATATATGAAACGTGTAAAAACAATTTTGTGTCATTTTTCTGTCAAAACAAAAAATTACAGCAGAAGTAATCAAAATAGTTTCTTAAAGTGCCAATTACTGTACCCCTTACCCTAATTGATTAAAATATTATTTTACCAATAAAACAGACCTATTTTATTTTTTAAGCCTGATAAAGTAACAGTACTTCTATACAGGGTGTGTTAAAAGTCTGGAAACGGCTTAAATCTTTTTAATTTGTTGACCGATCTAAACCACATTTAGTACAGTAGTTTAAGGGGATATTATGCGCCCATTGATGGTATCGGAATTTTTGCCACGTGTCTAGTTTTTTAGAAAATCTATTGAATTTGTATTTTTTAAATGGAATACTCTGTTTATTATTTTATTTTAGGTTTTATAGTACATTTCTATTAATTTTAGTATAACATGTCTTATCCCTAATATCAATAGTTTTTGAAATAAAGACGATTTGGTATGTTATTGCTAATAGGGCACTCCAACGATCTCTCAGTTGAATGTCACCTATCAGCTGTTTTTGCCGGTCATAGGACAAACAAATCGATTTTTTACACGGGAGTATATGGTATGTTTGTTATTTATTTTTATTTTTTACCTTAAAATGCCTTTTTTTGTTGTACTGCAAGTTATGGAAGTGGGGGGATAAGAGACAATGTTACTTTTATTTTTAAGTTTCAAAAATTTTGAATTTTAGATATGAAAAACGATTCAATGAACTTTCGTCGAGGCGGCTGAAGTGGATTACTGCAATAAAGAGAGGATTTACCTAATACTAAATTAAATTAGGCCCAGCAAAACATTTCATATTAATCATTTATTAAAAAAACAAAATTAGTCTAGGTAATTAACAATTATTATGATTCTCAATAGAGACTCTAGTCGTTGTTTGATAAAGTTATATTATATTTTGTACCTTTCCATATTTCAATGTTGTATTATTTTTTTATGTTTTACCAATATTAATGGGCCTTAAATAATAAAAACTATTTGTATGTACCATTTGAAATAGGTTTTTAAACTAATTTTTACCTTTATGCACTCTGTAATTACTTTTGTTTGGGAAGTTGAGGTAATTCTACTCAAAAGACTCATAGTTCTCAAATTCATTATACGAGTAACACATATTTTTTTACATTCTATCTTAAACTTTGCCACACTCTTTCTCTGTTTGATAGCAGAGAGTATGTATTTGTTTTAAGATAATATAAATCTATACTAAGTGGTTGATTGAAAGAGAGGCAGTAAAGTTAGTGTGCAAATCACCGACTGCTCAGGGTTCGTTTTCTATTGATAAGGGCGCCAACAGTTCTATACCAGTTGACTGTTAACCGTTCTAGATGTTATGAGTACCACTCCTCAAGACCACTAAGATAAAATTAATTAAAGTTAATAGAAAAAAAAGCATATTTAACAAATAACATTTATTAAGTTAAGTGCTCCCCAAAATATTTCCAGAAATATGTGTCTCCTGTAGGTTATTTTATATAACATATGAAAGAAATTGGCCTTAATTGAAATTAAAAAAAAATGACGAATGACTGTGTAATGATCCTATGTTAATCAGTTTTCATACCTCATATGCTGAGAGAAAAATCTAAAGTATATTCAAATAAAGATCACTATCCAAATATTAGATCAACTGTGTAAAACGTTTTATGGAAATAGCTAAAGAATTACAAAACAACAAACTAAATGTTCAATAAAACCTGAAAATTAAGTAATACGGATGAGAAAAGAAATTTTCAATCAGCTAATGACAGGTAAAAGTAATAGACTCCAAAATCTATAAATGTTTATAAACAAAATCTTTAAGTTGTTTTAATTTACCGAACAATTTGATCTAACAGTAAAAATTTATCAAAAGATGCAAAATAATCAAGCAATTAATTAATTTCATTAATTGAAATACAATTAACAATAATAGAATAAAAGAAGAGAGTATTATGTGAATCTAAGAGCAAGCAAATAACAAGAAAAATTTATATAACTAAGTTTCAAATCCAATCACCAATATTACCTAACAAATTGACACCATTGTTTTATATCAAAATACCTTTCTAAAGCAAGTAAATACAATAAATCATAAATATCATCACATATTCCAGTAGTGTTACCTGTCTATAACACTTATTATATACCTTGTATAAACGAACTAGATCTTATAAGTTAAAATTTCAAGATGTGATCACACTTTACAACAACACTGTATCTTAAAGTATATTATACTATCAAATGTTGGCAGAAACCTATAGACTATTGTGTCATAAACTTATACTGTGATGTTCTGTATCTTAAAGCCTACTATACGGTCAAATGTTGACAAAAACCTATAGATTATTGTGTCCTAAACTTATAATGTGATATTTGAGTATCAGCATGAGTTATAAAGTAAAAATAATCTTATTGACAACATCAATAATCATGGTTTATGCACACCAGCAGTAGTTAGAACTTTATATCAAAAAGTATACTCTATACCCAAAAGAAATAGAAAAAGTCATAAAGTTGATCAGCAATAAACAATAAAGTCAATTCAGCACAAGGGATGTTAAAATTAAGATACTTATCTAAGTGTCTATCAGCATCGGTGATCAGCATTCTATGATGTAAGTGTCATCGAAGACATTTCCAGCAGGAAAACTGGGTACGTACACACTTAAGTACTAAGTAACAGACTTCTGCTCCACTTACAATGACACATCCAGGTTCGAACCCTGGTTAGGAGAACAGGAAAAGAAGTAGAAGAGAAGAGAGAAGAAGAAAAAAACCCTAGAATAGTACAAACGTCTAAGATTTACACCCCAAATAAAAGTATATAGGTCTGTTTAACAACTCAACACCCAGTATATCAAATAAAGAAAATAATTCCAAACAAAAATGTATCAATATTTCCCATCTTGACTTCATTTAAACCAATTTACCCAAATTAAAAAAAATCTTAAGTCATTCTATTATAGAAATTCGAAATATTAGGCTCGTACATTATATACAAAATATAAGCAACATATCTATTAATTAATACTAATATAGGTACATTACAGCCCTTATAGTGAATAGTAACAAGAATCCACCCTTAAAATCTTGTAGATATCAATACTTACTTAAAACTAAGATTTACCAAAAGTGTCTCTCTGCAAAACCTATGTCCGAATGAAGAAAAATCTTGTTATGCATTCAGGATGGAAGTTCTTAAAGTTAATTAATTCTGAAGGGTGGAAATTCCAAACTCAGGATTACAAGCACGATAAAGGTATGGACTTTCTTTTCAAATTCTGAGTTTCTCCATAACTTCTCAAAAAAAATAAGACGGGGACAAAATGTAACTTTTTTTTTTAGAAGCTCGATGGTATAATCTTGTCCTAGAGTGCAAGTATATAATTAAATTATTTCTAGACGTAAATAAGTTTAAGTCTAGTAAAGGGTAAAGGTTTCATTGCCCTGAAAAAAATTGAGTTCCTTCCTCGTCATCAGGTTTATTGTAAAGACATAACTTTTTATTCTTTTTATATTCACTCCGAAAATGTTATATATTTTTTCACTCTGACATGCATGACTATTAATTTAAATAAAAACTTGTTTGTTTTATTAATATATATGTTTCATTTATAAAAAAAAATATATGTACTGGGTGTAGTAATATATATTAAACACCCAGATTGAACTAAGTTTAACCTGAATATACATAATTTAAAATGAACAACTAGGTAACTAACAAAGTCCATATTTGTCACTTGGATCTACACTACAAAAGGTATAAAAATATTTTGTTTGCACCGATCGGCTACTTAGGCGTTCTCACTTCGAAGCTTCAGAAAGTATTCTCTTGTCATAACTAAGTTTAAATTCAAGATCTTTCGATGAAGCATAAATGAGGGTATCATCTGCAAATAAATTAATATCGACTGCACTGACAACATGCACTATATCATTTATGTACAAGATAAATAATAAGGGTCGCAGAATAGTTCCCTCTGGTACACCATGATCATTTACCACTTCATCAGAAACCTTACCATTCAGAATCACTATTTGCTTTCTATTGTTAAGATAGCTTTCAAACAATTTCAACACATTATTCCGTGTTCCTATCATATATAATTTAGCTAAAAGATTTTTTCTATAAATAGCTCTTTGCAAGTCCAAGAATACAGCAATTATACTATAATTACTATCCATACTGGTTTTCTATTCATCCAACACACACTGAATAGCAGTTTCACAACTATGTCTCTTCCTGAAACCAGATTGTTTGTCTGTTATAAAATTACTATTATCTACAAAATCAATAATCTGATTATAGACAGTTCTTTCAAAGACATTTTCTAGAGCAGCTAACATATTAATAGGCCTAAAATTTGAGGCATCAAAACAATTTACTTTTTTTGAATAGATACTATTGTGGACCACTTCAATCTGCTAGGAAAAACACCTTGTTCTAGTGAACAATTTATAAGATTAATTAGTGGATCTTCTATTGCAGCATAAATATTCTTTATAGTTTCTATTTCAAGATCATCAAACTCTATAAATTCAATATAATTTTTTAAATTGCTACACTTTTCAGCATCACATTTCTTTTTTTTGCATATACAAAATATTCATATACATACATGCTTTGACTTTCATCTGTTTTTTTCCATTTTATGGATTCTTTATTGTTCATCCCTCTCTTGCACTGCATTCTGAAGTGTTTCATTCCACCATGGCTTATATTTAGATAATATTTAAATTTGCTTTCTAGGCGCAACCTCATTAAGTATTTTAAAAATATTGTCAAGCATAATGTCACATTTGCTGTCAATGTTCATGATATTAAATTTCCAGTCAACAGTCAAAAGTTTAGCTCTAAATAATTTAAAATCAACATTTTTACCACGAGTTTCTACAAAAAATGGGAAGGGCTTTTCTGCGTCAAAAATATGTATATCTAGTTTAATAATAAAATAAACTTATTGTAGGTGTTTCTAATATTCTATAATCCACTTCAGTTGTATTTGTAAAAACCAAATCTATTAGAGAACCCCCCTGTATTGAAGGACTTGTTATCTGAGATCAGTTGGTCTAGTCCAGGGGTGCCCAAACGGTCGATCGCGAGTGCTTTTAAGTAGATCTCGAGAAGAATTTTTTTTTTTATAAGTAGGTACTTAACTAAACTACAAAAATGTATTACGTAATAAAATAACACTCTGCTAGCGGCAAAAGGCGGTTTTATCAAAGGAACGCTCGGTACTTGTCAAAAAAAGCCGGATGTTTTATTGTTGCCGCTTTTCTAGAAATTTCGGGCGGCGCGTTTGACGGGAACATTCGGGACTTCCGTTCACGCTGATATAAATGTTGCGCCTGCAGGAATTGGAGTCATTCTGAATTGCAACTTGAAGGCAATACTACGTCGATACAAAGTTTATTATTAAATAGTACAAAATGAGTGCAACGAAGAAATCTAAAACGTATCATTTTAATAACGATTGGGAGGAAGAATTTTTGTTTTGTATGGTGAAGGATAAGTGCATTTGTCTTATTTGTCGTGCGTCAGTTGCAATACCTAAGCGTGGTAACTTAGAGAGGCATTATAAAACGGTTCATAAAAACTATGAAAAGGATTTTCCGCCACAGAGTGAATTAAGAAAACGAAAAGTACGTGATTTGATATCTTGTTTGAAAAAAGAACAAACCATGTTCACAAGACCAGCCAAACAATCAAAAGCTGTTACGATCGAGTCATTTAAAATATCCCATAGCATTTATTGAAGCGGGTGAGACTTTATTTGGAGATTTTAAAAATAAAACAGAAATCATGTCTGCTATTAGAGAACTTCAGTTATTTAGTCCGACTGTCACAAGGGGTATTGAAGTCATGAGTCAGGACATGGCAGATAAACTAAAAAATGATATCATGGAATGTACATACTTTTCTTTACAGTTCGACGAATCCACCGATATGACAGACATTGCCCAGCTGTGTATTTTTATTCGGATGGTATTCAATGACATGTTGGCTAAGGAAGAATTTTTGACAATCATTCTTCTGAAGGGGAAGACCCGTGGCGAAGATATATATGACGTTTTCTTCAATTTTGTAAAAAACTACAAGCTACCAATATATAAATTAGTGTGCATTACAACCGATGGAGCACCAGTAATGACTGGAAACAAAAATGGTTTTGTGGCATTGTGTCGAGCTAATGAAGATTTCCCTTAATTTTTTTCAAACCATTGCATTATACATCAACAAGTCTTCTGTTCAAAAGTTTTAAACACGGAGGAAATTATGAGCATTGCAACAAAAATTGTGAATTCCATCCGTGCACGTAGCTTGCAACGGCGGCTCTTTAAGTTGCAGTTGGAAGATAGGGAGTCAGCTGAACACACTGATTTAGTTCTTCACACGGACGTCAGGTGGTTGAGTCGCGGAAAATTCCTAGAAAGGTTTCAAGAATTATTGCCCGAAATAACAGCTTTTCTAGACGAAAGAGGTGATGACACTCAGATGTTGAAAAACGAAAAATGGCTGACTGATTTGGCATTTTTGACTGACATCACAATGCACTTAAACACCATTAACTTGGAGCTTTAAGGTAAAGGAAAACTGTTATTGAGATGATTAGCGCAGTAAATGCATTCAAAAGTAAATTACAACTTATGATAGATCAACTGAAAAGAAAGGATCTGAAACATTTTCCGTCTTTGAAAGCAAGGATTTCTCAGTTGAATTATGATACGTATGAGGCTGAATTATCGAATATTTTGGGACAATTCGAAATGCGTTTTTATGATTGTAATAAACTGGCAAATGTAGCATCATTTATGAATTATCCTTTTTCATGTAAAAACATTGAGGAATTAGCTACTGAAATAGCAAGTCAGTTTAATATGAACTCATGTTCTGTTGAAAATGAGTTGGTGCAGATTATATCAGATCTACATCTCAAAGCTCAGCATCTGATACAAATTTCTGGTGTTTTATATCTGAACATAAATATCCGAATCTAAGGCAAATCGCCCTTCAACTGACAGCAATGTTTGGGTCAACTTACTTGTGCGAATCTGCATTTTCTGAAATGAAGATAATTAAGTCAAAATATCGCAATCGACTAACTGATCATATGCCATCATACTTGCGATTAGCACTCAGTGGTTACGTACCATCTTATCTTTAACATCCAAAGTCACTCCTTAGTTAAGTTTAACACCATATGTAACTCTTGTCTATGTCACATATGTCACCATATGTCTCTCTACTTAACTATGAGTTTTTTCATTGATATTGTAGAGAAGAACCTAACTACACCTAACCCAAACCTTGACTAAAATAATGTATATTGTGCGGAAAGCTAATATCTATATATGCTACGGTACACCCTACCTAGGTAGGTAGGTAGGGTGTATGTATCGTGTATGTACGACAACCCTGCATCACACATACTTGCAGCCTCTCAGAGTCGATCGTAAGTAGTCTAAAAATATTGAGGTAGATCGCCAGCAGTTCAAGTTTGAGCACCCCTAGTCTAGTCCATTCTTAGCACTAAAGGACTTTAATTTGTTTGTATATGTGTTATTTGCAAACCAATTAAAATTAAAATCACCCACAATAAAAACATGACTCTTAGTATCACTGAAGGAAATATTGGACCAAGTTTCAAAAAAATTTACCAGGTCATTTGTATATAATCCTTAACAGGGCAGACCGACAGGTCGAAGAAATTGAAAAAACCAGTTTTTTGGCATCTAGAAACATAACGATCTCTAAAAACCTGGAAGGGTGATTTTTTTCACGATTGAAATCGTGAAAAATCACAAAAGAATTACATAAATCCACACCGAAACTGTGTTTCAATGTATTGTGTGTGCGGTTCTTTGAAACAAGGTAAAATTTATAGTTTGAGGTAGAAGCACACTACAATAAAACCGCCATAAATATGAATAATAATAATAATAGTGTAAAGAATGTTCTACGATGTTTTGAACAACTGGGCCAAAGCACGGTATTTGAAATATTAATTATAACAGAACTGCTCCGGTCCAATTGTATAAATCTGCTTGAATTCATTCCGTGAAGAAAAATAAAGGATTTTCCAGAGAGAGAGATAAATGGGAAAATTTAGAAAAGAAGCACGGAGCCTGCCTGCGAGCAGTATACATTAAAAATATCGCGTTCCTTTGCCGCTTTCTTTTCTCGTAAAGTTTCTTTAATTATCTGTATTTAGTACCATTTTGCCTTTATTTCTGATGAGAAACTGTTTTTGATATTTCCAGTAATTTAAATTTACGACTTTAAGGAGTCCTTTTGCGAACATTTCTCTTAATAACTTAATTATTACTAGAACTTAGGGAAGTTACATTTTTATGCTGCGGGGGAGAGATGCTTTTGTAATTTTCTTTCGTAGTCGAGCAGTAGATTTTAACAAGGGCTTGGCGATGTACCCATTTTTCGCGATAACAACGACATAAATTTATTGTACAAATTTCTCGTTAATTTCTTACAGCTGTATTACGGGATATTATTTTATTTGTGACAAAAAAGGTATATACCCCGCCAATAGGATTTTTGAATTCGAATTATTGTTACGAGTTCTCTTTATATTAAACTGCAATATCACTAACTTTATTAAAGACTCAGTACAACACAATTATTAAACTTTACGTTATCACATTTATATAGAATGAGGGCATAAACTCTGGAAACCTTGAGATATGTCAAAAACAAAAAAAAAGTTTCATATAAAAGTTGTATAGTTCCTTACGATTTATGATTCAAAAATGTCTTGAAATATACAGGGTGTTTTAAAATCAAGTTACACGCCAAAACTTCAGAATCTCTAATGGAACACCCTGTATATTATTTCATTTTAAGAATCTACATGAAATTCTGATCATATTTTATTAAGCATACCCTATCCCTAAAGTCAACTGTTTTTGAGATAAAAAAATGAGAAAACTGTTTTACAAAATTTTTTTAATAACGATTAACAACGATAGTCTAAAATTCTAAATGCGTTTTAACGTAATAAATGCTGGAACTGTTGTCCGTTCACTTCCTGACAATATCCTAATCGATTGATGAACTCTTGTTGTAGATTTCGAATGAAAGGTAGGATTTGTCGGATTTCATCTCTTATACGATTTTTCAGCGCATCGATATTAGGAGGTTTGTTCAAATAAACTTTGCTCTTTAAATATCCCCACAGAAAATAATCTAGGGGAGTTAAGTCCGGGGACCTGGCCGGCCATTCGTAGGGACCACGGCGTCCTATCCACCTGTTAGGAAATATTTCACTGAGATACTACCGAACAGGTAGCGCGTAGTGAGGTGGTGCTCCATCTTGTTGGAACCACATTGCTGCATTAGGCATATTGGGCTCATTACCTGGATACAATTGAGCTAAGGCAGCAATCAACTCGAGTTGTAAAAAATCAAAATAAATTTCGCCGGTTAAATTTACGTCGAAAAAGTAGGGACCTATAATTCTATCTTGAAATATTCCAGCCCAAACATTGATTTTCTCGGGATATTGCGTATGAGCCACTTGAGCCCAATGGGGATTCTCTGTAGACCAATATCTACAGTTTTGTCGGTTGACAGTACCATTAAGAAAAAAGGTGGCTTCATCGGAAAATAAAATATTTCTACAAAAGAATGGATCCAGGTTGCACCGCTCTTGCATACTTTCGCAAAACTCAAGTCGGCGGTCAAAGTCGTCTTCATTTAATTCATGGATTAATCTTATTTTGTAGGGATGATACTTTGCCGTGTGCAGAATATTTTTTACCGATGATTGACTAAGGTTTAAATCTAATGCTACTTGACTTGTAGGTAAATGTGGATTTTCGTTATAACTGAGTAAGACATTCAATTTCATATTATTATCTAGTTTTGGCCTACCTGTCCCGGGAAGGTCTTTTACACAACCATGTTCACGAAATTTTTTGATAATTTTGCTAACTGTGGATTTTTGCAATTGCTTGTCCTCGCTCGGGATGCGTATTATTAAAAAGTTCACATACTTCGTCAAGATTTCTTTGGCGATCTCCCCAGCCAAACATCATAAGAAAAAGTAACTCTCCAACAATATGTTAAAAATTGACACAGTCTATTGGCAGTACATGACAGTTTCTATGGGAGTTCTAAAATAATCCACCAGGTTTCACTATGCATAGGGAAATGAGTTAATTTTGTTTAAAGCCAAATTTCCATTTTCTCATTTTTTTATCTCAAAAAACAGTTGACTTTAGGGATAGGGTATGCTTAATAAAATATGATCAGAATTTCATGTAGATTCTTAAAATGAAATAATACACAGGGTGTTCTATTAGAGATTCTGAAGTTTTGGCGTGTAACTTGATTTTAAAACACCCTGTATATTTCAAGATATTTTTGAATCATTAATCGTAAGGAACTATACAACTTTTATATGAAACTTTTTTACCCAACTTGTATAGTTTTTGATATATCTCAAGGTTTCCAGATTTTATGCCCTCATTGTATAACTCTATATATACAATAACTCAGATAGGTAAGTTTGCATTTTATGAACGAGTCCATATGACTGATTGGAGCTTCGTCAGTAACAATGACGTGTGCGTTGAAAGTAAGGTTGCTAGATTTATAAGTATACTTGAATCCGCATTTGAAATCTTTCCCTGAAAAACGTTATCGGGTAAGATCGGATCAAGCGCATAAAATCAGCTGATTCACAGAAGATCTAAGGGAAATGAGGCAACAATTGTTATTTTTAGAGGAACTTAGTAGACAATACAGGCATGCAGATATATCTAAAATATATAGATTTAAAAAAACGATATAAAAATGCAATACGCATATATGACACCTAAAATATATACCATGTGGGATATTATAAATAATCAAAGATGTATTAAAAAAAGCAATGCAGGGCTATATCTCTGCCGAAACCTTTAATGAATATTTTAGTCAAATAGCTCAAAAAATATCAAATACCATCTCAATCCTAAGCGGGAACCCTCTCGACAATGTCAAATATTACATCCACAGATATATGTTTTAATGAGGTAAGAGATATATAAATAGTCTTAAAAATAAAAAAAGTAAAGATATATTTGGTCTAAATATAGAGCTAATCAAATCTATTAAAAATCTTATAATAATTCCTCTTACAGAACTTATTAACCAATGCATTAATAATAATATTTTTCCTTCAGTATTAAAATGTGCCACTATAACTCCACTTTTTAAAAAGGGGGATGCAGAACAAACGGAGAACTATAGACCTATATCGTTATTGCCAATTATTTCAAAAACTTATGAAAAATGTATGTCAGTACAGGTTGTCAATTATTTTGAAACTAACAACTTGTTCTCTCAGTGCCAATATGGTTTCAGAAAAGACAAAAACACAGTCTTGGGTATTTTGGATTTGGTTTCTTGTATTATAGACTCTTTCCATGGGTTACAGTTTGATGCAGTTCTCCTGTGCGACCTAAGTAAAGCATTTGATTGTGTCGACCATGAAATACTCTTGTGAAAACTTACAAAATATAACTTTAGCCCCGAAAGCATAGAGTTAATAAAATCATATCTACTAAACGGGAGGCAGGTGGTAAAAGTTTGCGGAGTGTCATCACAGGAAAGTTTAATCAATATTAGAGTCCCTCAGGGCTCGGTTCTTGGTCCCATTCTTTTCCTCATATATATTAATGACTTACCTGACCAAGAAATACCTGGTAGGTACACTTTATTCGCGGACGATACAACAATCTCTTGTGTATCTGATGATATTGAAGGGGCGTTTGAGGCTTTAATGGTGGCACAGGAGAGGGCTGAAGAGTAGTTTAGTCTGAACAAACTGCATCTCAATAAGGAAAAAACGATCAATATAATGTTTTCTTTGAGGGATGATCGAGGTGTGAATGAGGGAGTGGAGAGTGCTAAATTCTTAGGCGGGCATCTGGACACAAAGCTACAATGGGGCACACATATAGATAATTTAAGCAAAAAACTAAGAAGTAACATCTTTCTTCTGCGCAACCTTGTAAACAATGTGTCCAGTGAGGTTGTGCGAACTGCTTATCATGCCCTCTTTCATTCGCATATCTCGTATGCTTTGCTTGTCTGGGGACACTGTGCTGGGACTAGCCGCATTTTTGCTTTACAACGTAGAGCAGTAAGGGTATTGGCTGGTCTTGAATATAGGGATAATTGCAGAGCAGCATTTATAGGTCTAAAAATTTTGACAGTGCCATCCCAGTATATCTTTGAGAATTTGCTTTACGTGAAGCAGAACGAGAACTGTGTCAGAACCCATGGAGAGGTACCCAATCACAACACTAGACATAAACAAAATCTGATTACTCCCTACTGGAGGTTAAAAAGGTGCCAGAGTGGCCCTGGGTACTGGGCTATAAAGTTTTATAATGTTCTAACTGAAAATATAAAACTTTTGCCTCTTAAACATTTCAAAAATAGGATTAGGGATATTTTAATAGAAAATGCATTTTATTCTTTCAATGAATTTATTTGTTTTAATTTCTATGTGTTGTGATTCTTGTATTTTATTATATATATTTTGTGGTAATGTAGTCGTTTTAAATTTATTTAATTTATTTATATTTATATAATAATACTTGAAGATATTTATTGACATATGTAAGCATCTCTTAATATGCATTAACATGAATAAATTGAGTAAATTGAATATATAAGACTTATTGGCTTTCATACAGTATGTTCAAAAAGTTCCGGACCCCCATCTGCATTATACCAGGAAATTTTTTTCAAGATAACTCAAATTTCGTATTTTTCTTTAACAGGTATCGCAAAATATACAGAAGAACTATCAGGGCAGCGAATGAGTTATAAATTAAGGATAGTTTAGGTACTTCTAAAAGTAAGCAAAAGGAAACATGGAGGATGGTTAATGAACTGACAGGAAAAACGCGTTCTTCACATATAGATTCTAAATTAAATCCCGATCAATTTATTCAGTTTTATTGTTCAATAGCTTTTGATTTATGTAGTAAACTTAGTGCAATGAGAGACCCTAGAGATTATCTAGGTCTAACTAACTGTCCAAGAAAATAAAGACACTTTTAAAGAATTAAAAAATAATAATGGTGCAGGATGGGATGAAATTTCAATAAAAGTACTTCTTCATTTACAGGATAGGGCCATGGAAGGATTTTCAGATGCTATTAATCATTCTTTTCAGCTTGGTATTTTTCCTAATACTTTTAAATTAGCAAAAGTGTTACCATTACACAAGCGTGGTGATTGTGACTCAGCTTCAAATTTTAGACCTATTTCTCTGTTGCCTACTCCATTAAAAATAATAGAAAAACTAGTTAAAGTTAGGTTAACCAGTTTCTTCAGCAAACATGAAATATTTTGTGAAGAACAGTTTGGTTTTAGCGAGTCTAATGGTACGAACGATGCAATTTTTTCATTTTTAGAAAAAATATATTTAGGATTGAATAACAAGGAGGTGGTCGCAGCAGTGTTTTGTGATTTGTCAAAAGCTTTTGACTGCGTAAATCATAGGATACTGTTGTAGAAAATGGAAAAGTATGAAGTGAGGGGTAGAGCTCTAGACTGGTTTAAGACGTATCTTACGGGTCGTACTCAGAAAGTCTTTTTTAATGATGCATGCTCTGAGGAGCAGGAGATAAAGATAATGTAAACAAATTTTTAGGCATACATATAGACAATAAATTAAAATTCGAAACCCATATATCTTATGCAATAAAGTATCATCTGGGTGTTATGTAATTAAACTAATTTTTAATGAATTAAACCAGCAGAATGCATATTTTTCTCTTATAGAGTCTTATTTGTGTTATGGGATATCTATTTGGGGGTCTTGTTCTCAGTACCTTTTTGATATGTTGTTTTTTTTGCAAAAAAGGGCCGTAAGATATATATCTAAGGTGGGATATAGAGATACTTTATTTTTACGTTACAAGATTCTTACCCTGCCGTCTTTGTTTCTACTGGAAACAGCATGTCTGATATATAAGAAACATAGAGATGACATTAATTTCTTTTCTGCGTATCATACTCGTCAAGCTGGCAATATTAGACTTCATATACCATCCACTGCCCAGGTTAGGCAATCATCATAAGTATCAATATCTCGAAAATGTACCGTTTAATAAAAAAATGTAAAGTTTATAGATCTCTTTTATGTCTATGTGAAAAAAGTAGCAAAATATACAGCATACACCACAAAGATGGTAGAGACAAAAGTTACATATTTACTTCCCTCGTAAAATTGTAATCGTGAAAAAATCACGCTCTGAGATTTTTTCAGATCTTTACGTTTCAAAGTCCCAAGATTCTAAAAAACTTATTTTCTCAATTTCGTCGGTTTGTCTGTCTGTCTGGCGGTCTGTCTCTTGGCGGCATAGCTGAAAAACTACTTTTCCGATTGATTTCAAATTTTGGTTAAAAATTTAGGGTCATATGGGGATGATCTAACATTTTGGTAAAAATCCAATATAAGAAAACAAAATGGCGGCCTCACTAGGCTAAAAAAAATTTTAGTAAACGACTGCTTATCCAATGTATCTCAAATTTTGCACAGAAATCAAATATTCTGTAGGAAGCAACTGGTAAAATTTTGATACAAATCGCAGATGGCTGAACAAAATAACGGCTTAATAAAATATTTAAAAATTCAGCCTAAAGAACTACTTAAAGGACTCAAAATGGAATCACAAAAATAACTACTCCGCTGGCTAATACCATGACCGGCATTGAATTACATTGTGACTCCTGGCTTTCGTTGGGAGCATTAAATGATAGTATGTTTTCATTCCACGTACACCAACGTCGTAACAAGAAAATGATCCTTGTTTGGAACATGTTCTGCATCACAGCAGACACAATGATCCAGTTTAGTCAAACGACGATCGCGATTTCGCTCTTATTAGAGCTTATCAGACCGCCATAGACTTGCGACCCCGTGTAGGGCAAAGGCACAAAATGGAATCACAAAAACAACTACTCCGCTGACTAATACCATGACCGGCTTTGAATTACATTGTGACTCCTGGCTTTCGTTGGGAGCATTAAATGATATTATGTTTTCATTTCACGTACACCAACGTCATAAAGAAAATGATTTTGTGATCTATAAACTTCAACAATACTTTTCATAAAGAAAAACACGAGTGTAAATGCGACAAAAATGCTCTATCCGATGTTCAAAAAAAGATAATCGAGCCCTTAATGACATGTAAAATTTCATCGTTGCGCCCTTCCGCTCGAAACAATTACTGCTTGTTCCCTACCAACACCGACCCGTAATTAAACTGAAAAGAGGAATTTCCGGTTGACACACATTTCGCCCCGAAAACGCACGAAAACCTCAATTGTTTTCACGTCGAAAATTTCCTGACTTGTATTTTTGATGAATTTCCAGTGATTGACGCGACTGCCGATCCAATAACCTACATGTTTGCGCTGTTAAATGTAGAGTAACGGGCATGGCTCGTCCCTTGTTTGTGGTGTAATTCTTTTTTAAATTCTCTGTGGAGATTGTTTTTTTTTTTATTTATTATTCCATTAAAAATAGGTTTTGTTTCAATGTAAACATGTTTTGCCTTTTTCTTAGCGGAAAAATATATATGTAAATATACAGGGTGTCCCCCGATTGTATTGACGATACAAAAAATTTTGTGTTTGTTGTTGACGAAAAAATTCACTCAAGTCTTATTTTCCTTATCATTTTTTTTAGCATTTGAAACTCTTAAAAATCTGATGTTAAACTATCAGTTGAAGAATTTCTCACAAAAAATATTACTTAAAGGCCTTGTCGACCTGTTTAAATCAAAAATCATTTTACAAATACAAAATTCCTTTATTGCGTTCGTTTGCTTCCGTTCATTTTGACATGGATACTGGTACACATATTAGCTGACTTTTGAAACTGTAGGAGAGCCGTCTTGCCCTCATTCAAGCGTAACCCACTATTTGTGCACCAGGTTGCCATTCTTTCCGCAACATCCGACAGGCCCAGCGACAGCCCAGTTAGCGCTCTGTCAACCATAATGACTGATGTATCATCAGCGAACTGGAACACAGAGTCAGTACCCAGGTCACCGCTCAATCCATTCACATATAAAAGAAAAAGTAAAGGCCCCAAGATGGAGCCCTGGGGCACTCCCATCCTGATTTCCGTACTCTGCGAAATATATCGACTGTTGCCCATTGTAAGACTAACCAGTTGTTTACGGTCTGAAAGATATGAACGTAGAAGATCAAGACACTTCCCCCGTAGTCCAATATTAAACAGTAGAACATATAGGATATCATAATTTATTGTTTCAAAAGCTCTAGATAGATCAAATAACAGGGCAGCTGCTGTCCTCCCCTCATCCAGGGCCTCTGTAACGAGATTAACCGCTTTAAAAATGGCAGAACTTTATGACAATCCAAGAATGATACAATTCGGTTATATATGACCCTCTCGAAAACTTTAGAGAAACCAGGTAGAAGTGACACGGGTCGATAATTCCCCATGTCATTCTTCGCCCCCTTTTTGTGGACTGGGACAATCTTAGATGTCTTAAGTGCACCAGGAAAAACTGAGGAGAGAAAACACTCATTGATAATATCATGTAGTGGTGAGTAAATAAACTGGTTTGCTAATTTTATAATACTTGTCGGTACATCGTCAAGGCCTGTGGACTTCTTATTGGGCAGAAGGTTTATAACCTAAAAGACTTCTGTTTTGGTTGCTGGGTGGTGAAAAATAGTAGGAATATTGTTAGCCTTAATACTTGGGAAATAAATTTGATCTTCAGGTGGCAATGTGAAAAGATCATTAAATGCATTAGAGATATCTATCGGGTTTGAAAATGTCTCTCCTGTGTCTGACCTAGTGACCGAGTAGCTACTGACCTATTTTGTGCACAGGTTATTGCGTTATTATTACAATGTATTTTTTTTCTGAAATGAACTTTTTCAGTCCTTTTTGTTCCTTTTTATATTGTTTTAAGATATCCCTGCAGCCAGTATTTCGATAAAGTCTGTATAAGTCATTAACATGATCTGAATAAAGTTTTATTTCTCTTGAAATCCATTTTTGTTCCCTTGTCCTTAATCTATTAGATGTCAGTGGAAAGTATATGTTAAAATAAAAGTAGAAGATGTTAAAAACCTGTGACAGTTGTTTTCTGTTTTCTGTAAAACCTTTTCTTGATGAAAATAGGGCTAGCAATCCTACAAGTGAAATTTCCTCTAACTGACATGACAATACTATAATGATCTGAAAAGAGGGTCTGTATTATATCACAATTTATGTACCCTGGCTCGACGTTGCTGAAAATATTATCCAATTGACTACCAATCTGGTGAGCAAATCTTGGCCTTGTAACTCCCCAGACATGAGAGGACAGGCCATAAGACAACAACAGGTGGTTAATCTGGGTCATCTCTTCGCTGGTTTCTAAGAAATTAATATTGTAATCACCACAAAAAACCAAGATACTATTCTGTTCGTAAAGGGCTTCCAAGAGCTCAGCAAACTTATCTTGAAAAACATTAATATTTAAAGATTTTAAGGAGACGGTATATAAGCAAAGAAGGTTTAATAATGGGAAACCCTTTAAATCTAGTTCTAGCCGAGATATTTACGAACCATTGAGAAACTAAAATTAATGAACCTTTCCCTAGTAAAAATTTAATTTGTTGGTAAAGGTATGTTGATGATATATTAGCATGTTTTATTGGTACTTACACAAAATTAAAATAATTTTTAGATTATATAAGTAACTGAAACAATATTTACAGTTGAATTAGAAAATAATAAAGAATTTCTTAGACTTTTCCCATAAACAGTCTCATGCAGACATTAGAATACACAATCCTTCTACTCTTCCTTTTGCACATAAATAATCAGCCTATAATAGTTTTGTTCATAGACTGATCAACATACTTCTAAGCAATGAAAGTTATACTAAAGAGATAAATATCATACAGCCGGTTGCAGAAAGCTCAATTAAAGCTTGTCAAATCCGAAAGCTCGGTTAAATATTCTAAACAGCAATTAAGTTTCAGTGCCGGCTCGCGGGTGAAAAAGTAAGTGAACTGCAAATGAAGCAAGAAGATATCGCAATAATTTTTTTTCCAGAATTTTTTTATATGTGGAGGGAATAGAATATTTTTTTACGACTTACTTACTATACTTAAATTTTGTATACTAAATCGATTCTCCTAATCCTTCATAGCAGCAAATTTATTTATAACATCCTCATAAAATGGATGAGTTGCCTAATCTCCTCCAGATATTCCTTTTGAATTGAAATATTGAAAAGAGAAGTCTTTTTTGAGATATTGTATTTAAATAAGTTTTTACACATGTGAAGCAAAAAAAACTTCTTTCCAAAGCACTTGTCGATGGTATTGTCAAAATAAGGGAAGACAATTTATACGTTTCGGTAAAAATATATTTATTTTTATTAATTTTTTTCACTTGGTCTTGCAGCGATATAGTCCAATTACTCTCATTGGCAAAAATACGACCAAGCTCATTTTTTAGTCGTTGACTTTTTGATAATATTTTCCCATACAACAGTCTTCAAATCTTAGTGTCATTTCTATTAAAATAGAGTCCAATATTTCATAAAAAAGGGTTCTATACTTAGCCTTAATTTCTTCAGGTGAAAGCTTAGCAAGCTCACGTTTATAATGATTTATTTCTGTAATAGAATTTGCTTTATCAAACATGGTATTAAAAAAAATGTTCATTTCTTTTTTCACAGAGCGCCTCACGACAGCGTTTTATATTGGATATGCAAAAATGAATGTTAAGCGATTTTTTTTTGAAGAACGTCAAATAGTATGTCTATGATTGAGAAAATTAATGCCAGAAATGGTCACAGTTTGTAATACATTCAAAGACATCTTTTAATTTATTTCAGTCTCGAATAATCACATTTACTAACTTCGAATTTGAAGTTGTAACAAGACTATAAATAAATATAACACAAAACAGTCTAATTAACTGCAAAGGAACTCTTTGCAGCGAAATCCGTGAAAATAAAAGTAAACAACCACCGCAAACTGACTGCGAGAAGTGGGTTGTGTTGCGCCTGCAATTCAAGAGGTTTGTATGTTATATATCGGGTACGCGTTGTCATAACAACATAGTAGGAAAATCGTAAACTAAACATAGCACCTCCAGCAAAGTCAAAGCGGTTTGCGCCACTGTTATAGTTGTTACAATAAAGTTCGATTGAAAGTTTTAAAAAGACATGCCGCCAACGGTCAAGTAAAATATTTATTCGAGATGTACAGTTTATTTTTTACCAATTAGGTGAATAAACGAATGTAAAAACTAAAATTTTAAGAGATATATAATAAATATAGTTAGATGTTTGCTTGTTTAGCAGCACTTCACCTATTTCACCTGAATAGCCGCCACTGTTAAGTTTTGTGCAACCGGCTGTTAAAATAAAATAGAGGTTAATAACGATTATTATAAAAATCTCATATGCAAAATAGTAAAAAAGAAACCATAAGAAAAGCATTACAGTTTACCTTACTATAAGCTCAAAGAAAATACTAAATTTCCTTACTTTCACTTGCAAAGGAAAAATACCATCAAATATTGGTAAGCAGGGGCGCACTGTGGTCAATTTCGTCAAATTAACCGGAAAAAATTTTTGGTGAAATTATTAATTTCATGTGTAACTATATCTGATTTTATATGTTAGGTATCGGAAAATTTATTAATAATATAAATAATTTTTACAGAGATCTGTTATCATTTTTGAAAACTTGGGTTTTTCTAATATTTCTTTATTTTAATTAGGTTTTGGTTTTATATGCAAATATGTTACTATTTAAAAATAATCTGTTTATAAGACTAATACTATGTATCTTATTTTGCTGATTGTTGTGCTTTTAAAATTAAAAAAATATTTTTCTTCAATAGTGTTTAAATATTATTAAACGGAAGAAGATATTTTGACTTGTTGTTAACAACGTTTTTACAATTTGAATCCTGAACAATAAGCTGATCTTATATACTACATCTTATACTACTATACTATTGAATGGAACTTCAAAAACGTTATTTTCTAAAATAATTGGTAAAGTTTTTTTACTTGAATACTTTATTACTTTAAATTAATTATCTTTGTATTTATTAATTTGTTATACGTATTTCTCTATTGGATCAAAAGACTGAGAAGAAATTTTTTTTACAAAAAAAAATTCTCGACTTCCGAAGAAATTTGTTTTTGTGGTTTTTTTTTTGTGTATTGTTTCACACATGTTGGATCAAACGTAATAATATTTTAAAAATAAGGTTAGTAGAAAATGTCTCAAATTAAATATCTCGTATGATAACTTTGAGGTTACTAACACGTTAGAATTTTTAGATAAAATTAAGAATGTTCACTTAAAAGAAGGTGAAATTTTAATCTTTTGATGTAAGCTATTTTTCATTTGTTTCACGATAATGCCCATATATTCCACTAGCTTTAGACATACCTAAAAGAACTCCTTGAAATCAATAATTTGAAGAAAGAAATTATTATGCACGGAAGCTGGCATAACAAAATTATGTATGAATCAAAATTTTTTTCAGTACAACAATAAATATTATAAACAACTAGAGGGAACTGCGATGGGCAATTGCTTATCTCCGTTCCTTGTAAATTTGTTTAAGGGCAGATTTTTTGAAACCCAATTCAAAAAAGAACTCAAGTATTTCCCAAGGGTGTGGTATAGATACGTAGACGATATATTTGCTATTTTTGATACTAAAACAGAAAATTTGGACACTTTTTTTTTCATTAAACAATAAATACCCTTCCATTAATTTTACGTACGAAAAGGAGAACAATGGGCAATTGCCTATTCTCGACACGTTAGTTATTAGAAATAACGATAAATTAGAATTTGATATTTATAGGAAATTTACTAATACTGATAGATATATAACATCCGTTCATTTCATTGCCGTCAACACAAACAATTTTGGCAGCATTCAATTTTTAACTCACAGTTGTTAGTCAATTTTCCACTAAGTAAAGAACGTTTTAACAATGAAATGAACATTAAAAATATAGCTAAAAGTAATGGATATAATGATAATTTTGTACATAAACTAGTAAATAGACATAAGCATAAGAAAATGTTAAAAGATGCCGCTGCAAAATCTTCAAATACCTGAGGCTTCCAATAAATTTTTGATAGTAATCCCAATTATGATCCCAGATATAAGAGAGGTCTAGAAAAAGTATTTAAAAACGTAGGTTTTAGAGTAGCCTACAAAACGGAGAATAGTTTAAAAAATCTCCTTGGAAACCCCAAAGACAAAGTCGACTTGAGGGAGAGGAGTGGCATCTATGAAATTAGCTGTAATGACTGTAATCTAAAATATGTTGAAAATATTTCCCCATACAACTATAACAAATTTTTAAACGGGCCAGTCGGAAAATTTAAACTATATTCGGAAAATTTAGCAGAACCTGCCAAACATGAAAATGTAAGTTTTTCACAGTCTTGAAATCTTAGTGTCATTTCTATTATTTCTATCCAATATTTCATAAAAAAAGGGTTCTATACTTAGCCTTAATTTCTTCAGGTAAAAGCTTAGCAAGCTCACGTTTATAATGATTTATTTCTGTAATAGATTTTTCATCAGATTTGTCACAGTTTGTAATACATTCAAAGACTTTTTTTAATTTATTTCAGTCTCGAATAATCACATTTACTAACTTCGAATTTGAAGTTGTAACAAGACCATAAATAAATATAACACAAAACAGTCTTTTTAACTGCAAATTTGTTATAATTTTTGCAGCATTATATCTTGAAAATAAAAGTAAAAACCATATGAACAGCATTTCTGTTTCTTCTATACGCGCGTCTGCAATTCAATACGAGAACATTTTATGGCGCTGGGCTCGACGTCATTTTGAAATACGCTTGTTTGCTTCGTAACAACAACAACCTCCGGAAAATCGTAAACTAAAAATAGCACCTCCAGCAAAGTCAAACGGGCTTGCGCCAAATGTTATAGTTGTTACAATAAATGGTTTGCCTTGAAAGTTTTTTAAAAAACTGAAACCTCATAAAATTTTTTCTCTTAGATTAAAGAAAATGTATTTTTTACCAATTAGGTGAATAAACTAACCATGTAAAAATTAAAATTTTAAGAGATATATAATGTCAAATATAGTTAGATGTTTGCTTGTTTATTTTTCAGTATTAATGACAAATACTTCACCTATTTCACCTGAATAGCCGCCACTGTTAAGTTTTGTGCAACCGGCTGTTAAAATAAAATAGCGGTTAATACCGATTATCATGAAAATCTCCTATGCAAAATAGTAAAAAAGAAACCATAAGAAAAGCATTACAGTTAGTTTATCTTACTATAAGCTCAAAGAAAATACTAAATTTGCTTACTTTCACTTGCAAAGGAAAAATACCATCAAATATTGGTAAGCAGGGGCGTGCTGCGACATATCTAATGAGGGAAGCGATTAGGATAATGGCTAAATAAATAGTAGAATACATATCTGCATTCAAAACAAATGTAGGGTGATACTGATTATATTTTTTTTATCCATCCCCTTAACTTTTTTACTCTTCAAATTAAAGTTATTAGTTTTTTACCAGTTTGTAGGTTCTTAGATACATACTTTACTAAAGTTATATATATTTTTAATAAAACTCTCTATATATTTTAAAGAAGAACTTTTCAAAAATACTATATATTACTACATTTGCCTTTACAGCTTTGAAACATTTAACTTCTTAAAACACATTTTCCTCATTAAGAATATTATGTTTTGAAAACCGTTGAAATTTTTATTTTCACAGTTAGGATAATATTTTGTTGTGCTAATTTGTAGGGTCTTAAATAATTTTCTTTTTTACACGCTGAATAAAAGTCCACAAACTAGTATATTGCATATGCCTACCTAAGGAAGTAATCTACTAAGTATCTATCTAACTGCACCGAGAAAATCCATTTTCTTGTATTTTACACACTACACATAGGTACGCAATGGGATTGTCTACTCTCTATTTGAGCCATCTCTACCGATAACACACAACTAAATATAGAAAAAGCGATCGAACTTAGCGGTTTTCGACCGCCGAAATTCGCAATAGGAAATTCCTTCGCGACGCAACCGATCTAAAATAAAATATCAAAGCCACCGTCCTAGCAACCATCCGAGAAAAAGCGCCGATATCCTTCGCATCTCGACAGGCGGAAATTCTATTGGCCCGACGCCACGGTCACCGATTATCTCCAGATCCGATGCCGCCATGGATGATTAATCTCGTCCGGGTGGAGATTTATGAAGTCAACTAGAAACGCAATACAGGTTTTGCGTTTGGAAATGGGAGGCGATTAATGAAGACAATTTGAAAAATAAAATATTACACAGGGTAACAAAGTGAAAACAAAAATTTGGTGCTGGAAATCTAACATCTGATTTTAGATGTTTTTAATGTGCTGATTCCAAAAATGCCACCAGATTTTTTCTATCAGCTCTAGTTTTTGAGATACAGGTTACAGGTTAATTGATATTTTTTTCTGATAAAGGACAACAAATAAAGAGATAAATATGTACTTAATCGTCAAAATAGAAATTTCCCAGAATCTAATTAACCAAATGGATACCTGACCCAATGTTCCTATACTAGGAACTACTCAATACACTGCTCTTAATTACTTTTATACCTGTAATTGCCTATGACCGGATCCTTCTATACCTGCTTGGCTGTACTCGATTTAGTATATTACTGAGTTTTCCCAAGTAAAGTTGTGCTATCATTTTGTGTGAATTTTGGTCGTTTTGTAGTATCAAGACACTAAACTGAAACAATAATACAATAACTTTGAAAGAGAGCAGAAAAACGATTTCTGACTTTGTGAAAAGAGCTTATCTTACCTATTTTGACGTTCATTTAGGAGATCGAGATAAATCTTGGGCTCCACACTTCATAAGTAAAACTTGTGTTGAACATTTGCGACAGTGGAAAACTGGAAAGAGGAAGTGCCTAAAGTTTGATGTACCAATGGTTTGGAGAGAACCGCGAAACCATCATGACGACTGCTATTTTTGTCTGGTTAATATTAAAGGCATAAATAGAAACAATACACACAAATGTACATATCCTGATCTAGATTCTGCAAGAAGGCCTGTAGCGCATTCGGAAGAAATACCCGTTCCATCATTCAGCAGTCTACCCGAACTGACAGAAGATGATACAGAAAAATCAACGACTTACGAAGTTCAAAAAATTCAAACAGAAAACGACAGCGAATTTGAAGCAGATATAGCAACTCCGCAGTGTTTCAATCAAGAAGAACTAAACGATCTTATAAGAGACCTGAATCTCTCAAAGGAATCCGCTGAATTACTTGCATCCAGATTAAAAGAAAAAAATCTACTTTGTCCAGGTACTAATATTACATTTTATCGTAAAAGAGATAAGGAAGCCTTTTTTCCCTCAGGAAAATGACTTGGTATTCTGTAACAATTTAAAAGGGCTCTTAGAAAAAATGGGTTTGCCTGAATACACTCCAGATGATTGGCGCCTTTTTATTAACAGTTCAAAACCTAGTTTAAAATGTGTTCTTTTACATAACGGTAACAAATATGGCTCAATTCCTATTGGTAATTCTACTACTATGAAGGAAGAATATGAAACAATTGCATTAGTTTTAAGAAAAATTAAATACGAAGAACATCAGTGGGCAATTTGTGTTGATTTAAAAATGGTTAACTTCCTCCTTGGACAGCCGAGTGGTTATACAAAATAACCTTGTTTTTTGTGCCTTTGGGACAGCAGAGCTAAAAATGAGCACTGGGTTAACAAAAATTGGCCTTCAAGAGATGTAATGATTCAAGAAAAACAAAACGTGATCAACGAACCTTTGGTTTCAAGAGAAAAAATCTTACTTCCGCCCTGCATATCAAGCTAGGTTTAATGAAGCAACTTGTGAAGGCTTTAAATCGAGATAGAAATTGTTTTGGGTACTTGTCACGTAAATTTCCTGGCATTAGCAGAGAAAAACTAAAAGCTGGTATATTTGATGGTCCTCAAATAAGGCAACTTGTTAAAGATCCACAATTCACCATATCAATGAACGAGACTGAATCTAACGCTTGGTGTTCATTTGTTCAAGTAGTACAAAATTTTCTTGGCAATCATAAAGCAGAGAATTACGTAGAATTAGTGGAAAAGTTCACTATCTCCACAGCCACCTAGATCGTTTTCCAGAAAACTTAGGTGATTGTAGTGAAGGACAGGGGGAAACATTCCATCAGGATATTAAAACTATGGAAGATCGTTATCAAGGACGATGGGATAGCCACATGATAGCGGACTACTGCTGGAACCTTCAGCGAGACTGTCCATTCTAGAAAGTCGTATAAAAGAAAATTTTTATGTGATTAGTGACTAATGTAATTATGTAAATTAAGTTTTTGCAATAAATACTTAAATCCATGTGTCTTTGCTTTTTTAACTGGCAAGCTAGATCTGATAGACAAAATCTGAGAACTTTTTTACATTCTGCATCCAAAATTTACCCAGGTGTTGGCCTGTGTTATCAATATATGATCTTCTATTTTTGATCTTATAAGAGTAAGAAAAGCGGTGCTTCCATGGACTGTACGCCACTGTTGGTAAGTGTTTATAAAATAAAGGTGCTTTTAGGACTAACAACAGGTTTGGTATTTATAAGTTAAATTCTGGGAGGTGTTTAATATTTTATTTTAAGCACGACATTTAAATCAAGAATTGAGCATACATTTAGTTACAGAAAGCATACAGATAATTTCAATTGCTCTATACATTTAATTCAGGAAAACCATACTTTCGATGAGAACTTTGAAATTTTATATGTAGATGAAAAAGTAAAGAACTTAATTTACCAGAAATTATGCAAATAAATAAACATAAAAATAACATATTATTAAACGATTACTTAGACCTAAATAGTTCCCCATTGTTAAATCTTTATTAGGCTATAACGGAAAATCCAGAACATTTATTTACGTAATATACACAAAACGGGATCAGGTATTTAATACCTACCGTCTCTATATATGTATATGTTTTCATGTAATTTCCCTGTTAGATGATTGGCATGAGCATTCCATGTTAGCTCCGAGCCAAGGTAGATGAGGAATCTGACAGGTTCAAATTTCTCATTAAAATACTGCAATGTATAGTGAAGTGTGTTTAATTTTGATTCGTTAACGCTGGGTTTGTTGGACAGAAAAAGAAAATCTAAATACAAAAATTACTCACTATTCAAAATATGATTTTTTTTTAATTCTTTGATTTTATACTAAATTTGAAAAATGAGAACTTTTTCGTAGCACAAAAAAAATTTAATGAATGAATCTCTGAGAAAACTTCTCATTTTCTAAATTTAGCATACAAGTCGTTCAAAAATCAAATACTTTTGGAAAAAGGTAAATTTTCAATAGTAAGTCATGATTTTATATTTAAAATATACGATAAACAACTTTTCATTATTACTTTTCTGCGTATCTTTAAAAATACTTAATTCTTGACCTCAATTAACTTTTTGAAATTCTGAACACTCTGTACAGGGTGTCCGGTTTTGGTTGCAAAAGCCGGGTATTTCGCTTATTTTTAAAGAACCTTGTGGTTTTCACGAATCTGAGCTAATTTTTTGTGAAACTCATGAAGCCTTAAACAAAATTTTCATAGCCTTCTTCGTTTATGAGATACAGGGCGAAATAGAAATTTTTGCATTTTGGGACCCCCCTCGTATCTCGGTTATCCTTTAACTTAACTAAGGTAAAAATTGCTGCTTATGCAGTTTTTTACGCTAGATCCAGTGGCGTAGTCTTATTTTTCATTTGAGTTGTTATTTTTTAGATATGACCCAAAGTTGTGTTTTTTTAAATGGGACACCCTGTATATTTGTCCAGAAATTGATTTGTCCTTTTAAAAGCTTCTCAAAAATATATAATAGTATGGGTCTATTTTAATAAATAGCATCAAAAATCCTAATTTTTATAATTATCATCCCAAATTTTGCAGTAGGCCATGCAAAACGATGCCGTTTTCTTTTGTTTTCTTGGAAGCAAATGACATTTCCCAATTTTGTACTCGTATATAAAATATAGCGCTAGTTTTTTGTATTTATTTATTGTGTAAAAATATATTTGTATTATTATGGAAGAAAACCAAACTTTTGAACATTATGAAAAGTACGATATGTTAGCTTGTCTTATATTAAGTAATGAAAATGTTGAAGCGGCTTCTGAGTTGAAATACTATTGCTTAATTTTATTTAGATATCCAGAAAGGAGGCAACCTAATATATCCACTTTTTATCGGATAAAAAAGAATTTACTTAATCACGGATCATTTATCAAACCTCGTACGAAAACATATAATAAAGAAAATCGGGAGGCTGAGGAAATTACGGTTTTGGCTAATGCAGAAGCTTACCCTACAAACTCTTGTAGAGCCAGTGAAAAGAGCATAGGGATTCCAAAAACTAGAGTACAAGAAATTCTAAAAAAGCACAAATACCACCCATACAAATTTAGGCTTACAGCCAGGGATGCAGAGCGTCGGGTAGTCTTCTGCAATTGGTTTCGAGAAAGATGCGATATGGTTAGAGATTTTGAAAGGAAGGTTATATGGTCAGACGAAGCACATTTCAGTAATTCTGGTATACTCAATAGGCACAATAGTACATTCTGGTCCTAGGAAAATCAACACCAAATATTTCCCAGAAGACAGCAGGGCAGGTTTGGTCTAAATGTGTCCTGCTTCATATTAGGAACACATATAAAATTTTATATATTTGAGGGAAATCTAACAGCCAATCGCTATATAGAAATTTTAGAGGCAGCTATACCTGAATTACTTGACGATGTTCCTCTAGCGCAAATTAACGAAATTTATTTTCAACAGGAGGGTGTTCCTGCACACCATTCTGGAATGACGAGATTATTTCTGGACAATAATTTTACCAATCAATGGATCGGAACAAATGGATCTATAAGATGGCCCCCTAGGTCCCCAGATTTGTCGATTTTAGATTTCTTCCTATGGGGATATCTGGAAAATAGAATTTACAAAGACCACTATGATAATGTCCAAGATTTAGGAAATGCAATAAGAGAAAATTTTCGCTATTTACAAAATCATCCCGTTATTTTGCTTAATTCCCTAAAACGAATACGAAAATTGTGCGAAGCATGCATAGAACAAAATGGAAATCAGTTTGAACAGTTCTTTTGATTTCCTTGGTTACTGTAGTTCTTATATGACAGTTGATTTTTGCTGAAAGGATTGTTACATAATAATTTATTATTGTTTTGTTCTTGTGTTACATAAGTCTAGGTAGGTGGTACTTTTTTGGTGCGAAATTATCAATACATATTTTGATAAATAGATTTAATTACATATTTATTTTGATTTATTGTTAGGATGTAGATATTGTTAACGACTTTAAATAATAGGCAGCATCGTTTTGCATGGCCTACTGCAAAAGTTGGGATGATAATTATAAAAATTAGGATTTTTGTTGTTGTTTATTAAAATAGACCCATACTATTATATATTTTTGAGAAGCTTTTAAAAGGACAAATCAATTTCTTGACAAATATACAGGGTGTCCCATTTAAAAAAACACAACTTTGGGTCATATCTAAAAAATAACAACTCAAATGAAAAATATGACTACGCCACTGGATCTAGCGTAAAAAACTGGATAAGCAGCAATTTTTCCCTTTGCGTTAAGTTAAAGGATATCCGACATACGATGGGGGTCCCAAAATACAAAATTTTCTATTTCGCCCTGTATCTCATAAACGAAGAAGGCTATGAAAATTTTGTTTACGGGTTCAAGAGTTTCACAAAAAATTAGCTCAGGTTCGTGAAAACCGCAAGGTTCTATCTTTAAAAATAAGCGAGATACCCTGCTTTTGCAACCAAATCCGGACACCCTGTACATATGTATATTATTACTTCCCCATATAACAGGCAATATATTGTATTATTAAAACACTATATAGGCCATAGGGGGGAGGCAGTATTCGAATCGCTAAAAAATATAAATTGAGTGTTATCGACGTATTAGAAAACCATATTTTCAGAAAAAAAAACCTTATCCAACGATAAATTCAAGAACGGATAGACTGATTCGTTTCAAATACGCATAAAAAATAGTTAAAGAATTGTTACCCTTGTTTTCTGATGCAATGCGCGCTTTTGTTTTTACGTGCTTCTGTCTTTGAAACTTCTTGTAATATAATACATACTTCTCGCAAATGAAACGAAATACAAATGAGAAAGCGATTTGGAAAAAGTATCAGTCTTTGAAAAAACATTTAAACAAAGAAAAAATTTAATCGCCAATTCCACGAATAAAACAAACATGTCTAAGGATATTGTTAACAATATCCAAGGCAAAAATAGTACCAAAAAAAAATAAAAGAAAAGTAATTCTTGTATGCCAATGATACCACAGTTGTTGTCTCGAATCTGGATATGGCTGCATTGAGGAGTAAATCCAATAGAATAATTTATTACCCTTGTCAATAAAAATTATGGAATCTACAAATAAAATTAAACTCGAATTAAAAAAACTATCAACAGCTAACGCATTTTATTCCATAAGTGAATTAATTGTTTATTTGGGGAACCTTAGATAATATGTTCGATTAGTATCATTTATGAGCGACCTTCCATTTTGAATTAATAACCATTCATTCTAAAACTTAACTAACGCTTTGTAAGAGTGTGAATTGAAAACTGACTACTTTGTACATTAATTAGTTAAGTATACAGGGTGTTAATTAATGACGTGGATATATTTCGGGGGGTGATGGGACTCGACAAAATAGGAAAAAATGTCAATATATATATATATATATATATATATATATATATATATATATATATATATATATATATATGGTCAAAAACGGATCATTTTCGTTATACAGGGTGTCAAAGTTTCAATTTTTTTCTCGTTTCTTACGTTTTTTTACAGTTCCTTCTGAGACAATTAGTTCAAATTTTGAACATATATTATTTTTAAGAACTTCTACGATAAAATATCAAAATCGTGGATGGTAGTATACAGGGTGTTACATTTTTTGTACCACCTACAAGTTTATCTTGTGGAAGTTTTTTTTGGAGCACCCTGTATGAATTCTAATATAAAATTTAAACTCTTTGTTCATTTCTTTAGCTCTTTCGTATTTTGCATTATTCTCGTATCTATCACAGTTTTCGACTTATTTGTAATAATTGATGCATTGCATCGATGGCGTGTAGGCGAAATTAAGCAAAAAATTAAGAAACGGGTTTTATTTTAAATCAACCGACATGATAATGAACAATCAGATAAAATTATTACAGTTAAATTAAAAATAAAACAAAATTATAAAAGTTGTTGGAAACGGACTCTGTCAAATATTCCAGGGGTATTACGAATGATGTCGCATGAAGCTATTATTCTGTTTCTTAAATCTTCTTCTGTCTGGATTGGGGTCTGATACACCAATGTTTTCAAGTGTCCCCAGAAAAAGAAATCCAGGCTCTTCAGATCTGGAGATCTAGGGGGCCATAGTTGAGGTCCCCCTCGCCCCATCCAACGTTTGTTAAAATTATTATTTAGGAACTCCCTTACCTCTATGCCGAAATGTGCTAGTGGACTATGGTGCAAGAACCACATTTGATTTATAAGAAGAATTGGCACGTCTTATAGCAATACCTGGAGTTCGTCTTCGAGAAATTGACGTCCGTTTAGCCGGCAGGAAAAATGGACCTGTCAAATAATCTCCAATAATACCGGCCCACACATTTACGATACGATAGATACGAAAATAATGCAAAATACGAAAGAGCTACAGAAATGAACAGAGATTTAAAATTTTATATCAGAATTCATACAGGGTGCTGCAAAAAAAGTTCTGCAAGATAAACCTGTAGGTGGTGCGAAAGAATGTAACACCCTGCATACTACCATCCACGATTTTAATATTTTATCGTAGAGGTTCTTAAAAGTAATACATGTTCTAAATTTGAACTATTTGTCTCAGACGGAACTGGAAAAAAACGCAAAAAATGAGAAAAAAATTGAAATTTTTACACCTTGTATAACGAAAATGGTGCGTTTTTGACCGTGTATACAGGGTTATTCACGCAACCCGTTCATTAAAAGTTTTTGATGATGCCATTTAGATAAAAATTTCAATTTTTGGGATTAAGGTAAGGTCAAGGGGTTCGTCTTTTTTGAAATATTTTCAACTTCCTGTCACTTTCGGTTTAACCGGAAGTTGGTATCAACTTGCTTATTTTAAACGGAACACCCTGTATTTTATGATATTCTTGGATTCTACGGAGAATTTTAATGCTATTTTATGTAGCATGTCCTATACCTAGGTTCAAGCGTTCTTAAGATATTTGACCTTGAACCGAAAATGAGCCTTCGGGGTACCAAATTTTAAAATCTCATATTTTTGTAAGTTTTGAAGATATAATCTTCATATTTTGCAGACTATCGGTAAATAATCTTAGGTTTCTATTTTTTTTTATTGAATTTGTCTATTTTTATACAAGGTGTCCTAAATTCAGCGGCAAACCTTCACATTTTCAAAGCCGCTAAAGTCCGTTTTTTTTTCAATGGGACACCCTATAACTTTATGCACTATCAAATGTAGAATTTCATTTTCTATCGAACTGTATTAAGGTTCCCTATACCTATTCGTAACCATTTTCGAAATAATTGGGTTTTATAAAAATATCGTATGTATTTGCTTAAATGTTTACATGTTCCAATGGTGATCCAATATCCAATATGACAGATGATTAATATGCGTTATTTATCGAAAGCTGTCAGTGATAAACTAAATCTTCTAAATCGAAATGGAAGAATACTCAGAGAATGTTATAAAATTTTGGAGAGAACGTGTCGTGTGTTTAAGCAACGCCATCCTGATTTGCTGTCAATGAACAAGTCAAAATTCAAGAGGATTGAAACGAACTTTTTGCGTTTTGGCAAGGTTAAAGTTACAAAAAATGTTCAGAAACCAGTGACGAATGCCGAGGATAACGTAATAAACACATTAGCTTATTTCCACGCAAATCCGCAAAGTTCAATACCGTCTGCAGAAAACGATTTGGGAATTTCTTCATCTGTCCAAATAATCTTGAGCGAACATCATATGCACCCTTATTCCTTCCAAAACGTGCAAGCCTTGAGACCTGGTGATGACATCCGACGAGTAGAATTTTGCGAATTCATGTTTTTGAAAATTCAAAAGGACCCTCAATTCCTTTCAAAAATATTTTGGACCGATGAAGCGAAATTTTCTAGAGAAGGAATAACAAATAGAAGAAACGAACATTTCTGGGCAGCAGAAAATCCGCACGCTTTACGCGAAACGCGTTCTTAAGAGAGGTTTAGCTTCAGTGTTTTCGGTATAGTATTAAATGATCAGGTGCGGTACTGTATTTATGAAGACAATTTAAACAGTGATAAGTATTTGGAAATTCTACGAGGGACGGTTTCTGAATTTATAGAAGAAATTCCTATTGGTGAGCTGCAAAATTATTGGTATCAATTAGATGGGGCACCAGCACATAATTCCGCTGCAGTTTTCTCTATCTCCAATTATCTCGAATTTTTGAAGATCGATGGATTGGTCCCAATGGCCCTTGGAGATGGACCCCGCGATCGCCTGATTTAACACCCTTAGACTTTGGGGATTTATCAAAGGTAAAGTCTATTCTTTCCCAGTAAATAACCAACAAGATTTACTGGACAGGATACGAACAGCTTTTGCCGAATTAGAAAACGGACCAATTCAACGGGCCACAGCAACTGTACAAAGAAAAACTGAAATGTGTCTTCAAATGAACGGACAGCATATAGAACATTTGTTATAATTCAATTTTATTATTTTATTTATTTATTGTTGATTGTTAGATTGCTATAATTTTTAAGTTCACTAAAACAAGTTTAGAACAGTCTCGAACTTAGTAGATATGGTTAAAAATAATGTAAACAATTTATTACATTTTTTATAATTTTATAAAGTTTTCTGAAACGAAAAAATTTCGTTTCAATCCTCTTCAATTTTCTCTTGTTCATTGGCGATAAATGAGGAGGTTTTTCATTAAAAACATGACACGTTCTCTCCAATATTTTGTAACATTCTCCGCGAATATAAAATAAATTGAGAATATCAGCTTTTGAGTGTTATTTTATTTTAATTTAAAAGTTTCAAATCAGCTGTCATGTTGAATAGAAAAGCACAACAATTGTTTTTCCATGGCTTACTACGGTGTAAGCATTTAGTAAATACATATGATAGTTTAATAAAAACTTGATTATTTCGAAAATGGTTACGAATAGGTATAGAGAACCTTAATACAGTCCCATTTAAAAAAACGGACTTTAGCGGCTTTGAAAATGTGAATGTTTGCCGCTGAATTTAGGATACCCTGTATAAAAATAGACAAATTCAATAAAAAAAATAGAAACCTAAGATTATTTACCGATAGTCTGCAAAATATGAAGATTATATCTTCAAAACTTACAAAAATATGAGATTTTAAAATTTGGTACCCCGAAGGCTCATTTTTGGTTCAAGCTCAAGTGTCTTAAGAACGCTTGAACCTAGGTATAGGACATGCTACATAAAATAGCAATTAAAATTCTCCGTAGAATCCAAAAATATTATAAAATACAGGGTGTTCCATTTAAAATAAGCAAGTTGATACCAACTTCCGATTAAACCGGAAGTGACAGGAAGTTGAAAATATTTCAAAAAAGAAGTACCTCTTGACCTTACCTTAATCCCAACATTTGAAATTTGTATCTAAATGGCATCATCAAAAACTTTTAATGAACGGGTTGCGTGAATAACCCTGTATGTATTGGCATTTTTTTCCTATTTTGTCGAGTACTATCACCCCCTGAAATATGTCCACGACATTAATTAACACCCTGTATATGACTACTTTGTATATTAAATAGTTCTAAACATTGTAGTTCTCGAAATGTATGTAAATGCTTTCGGGAATTAACGGAAATTAATGGAAAATAACGAAAATGTTTGAAATATTAGAAAAAGCCCAAAACATAGTAAATACTAAACTTTCCTTAATTATCCTTAATAATCACTTACAAACTATATAGGTGTCAGATTTAAAATACCCAATACGTTTTCTCTACACCTTAATTACAAGAGTGGTTGTAGGCTTATTACATTAGCATTTATGTCGGATTAACGAATGTTCCGGGCAACACAAACACGTGAAATGTACACGTCAATAACTGAAAATATCCATCACACAAATGCCGGTCTGTTAATGCACGTTGGAAAACATTTTTGTTTTCTTTCTTTCGTTGTTTCATACTTCGGGGTCGGTCGGGACAAAACATGCGGGGATTCCGACCCGTAGATTATTTGATTTTATTTACTTTCGTTTTGAGTGGATGTTTTTTTATTTCCCCATCGAAATGACAAGCATTATTTGACTAGATATGTTGTGATTGCGCGTGTATGTCTCGGGGCTTCTGCTGAGTAACGACGTTAAGGAAAATGAAATGAGGTTTTCCCGTTTCGTCTGCAAAAAAATGGAACAAGGGTTGTAGTCGCCTTTGGCAAAGTATACAACGAAAAAAGTTGAAAATAAACATTTTCCGAAGAATTTATTTCTCTATCTTTATTGTGGGTTAAAACTAGGGAAAAGTACGTATCAGTGACACTTTTTCTTAAAGAAAAATACTTTCCATAAAATCTTTTGCAATGGCAAATTAATCCAGAGAAGACGGCTGTTCTGTTTGTAGTCGCCTATAACACGTTTACACACAGACAAATAACATGGCCAAGCACCATTCTGTGGGCAGCCCGATCTCCCGATCTGTCACCAAATGACTTTTTTTTCTATGAAAACACGTAAAATCAAGAAAATCGAGCTAATAATATGTAATCTTTCAGATAAAAAAACTATTTTTTTTTCAAAATTATAACCCCAAACAGACAAAAAAAGTCAAATTAGTTTTTTTTTAACAAGGAGGTCAATATTAAGCTTGAAAGGGATTGATAATTTGTGGCTTTGAAAATTAGTGTGATTGTACAGGGTGTCCGGATTTGGTTGCAAAAGCAGGGTATCTCGCTTATTTTTAAAGATAGAACCTTGCGGTTTTCACGAACTTGAGCTAATTTTTTGTGAAACTCATGAAGCCGTAAACAAAATTTTCATAGCCTTCTTCGTTTATGGGATACAGGGCGAAATAGAAAATTTTGCATTTTGGGACCCCCCTCGTATCTCGGTTATCCTTTAACTTAACGCAAAGGGAAAAATTGCTGCTTATGCAGTTTTTTACGCTGGATCCAGTGGCGTAGTCATATTTTTCATTTGAGTTGTTATTTTTAGATATGACCCAAACAAACTTGAATCGAACAACCTGGAGCGATTTCTGTGGTATCGTGCATTGGTCGGTCCATCTTCTGTCCAAGTTGTAAACAAATTGTCCGCCTTGTAGATGATGTAAGACGGTACCAATATTCCAGACGCAGAGCAGGCAAACATAACCGATGTCGAGGATTTTGATGTGTCTAAGATTTTTTTCAGCCCTATTCCGTAAAATTTGTCTAGCCGTTGTCGCAACCTTCCCCAGGACGTTTATTTACAAACTGCTTTAATTGAACGCCCTTCCTGTTTAAATAGTTTTCAACTAAATCTTTTATATCTGCCGGTTCAAATGAATACCCCTATTCTGATGCTGTACAAACTGCACGAACAAGAGCTCTTTCTTCATTATCTGCCAACGCAGTGCTATGTCTTGGATTCTGTGTATGCAGTTTATTAATTTTCCTGTATAATGTTACGTAAGGTATACCATATTCCCACCTTCCTCTTATATGTGCGCACTATTGTTTTCAAGTAACCCCTGAAATGACACTGAAAAATTAAATCGCCGTTCTCAAAATATCAACAATTTGAGTTGAAATTTGGATTAAGCGGTTTAAACTGATATTGGAAAAAATACAGTACTTGGCTAATAGTTACTAGGATTTTTATCATAGCATATTGCAATAGAATATTTTATAATAGAAGCGTTTTCCAAAAGGCGATGTTTTTTTGAAAAGACATTGTTTCTCTTCAGAACAGATTGGCTGAGAGGGTGTTCTTTGCCTTTCTTTTTTTCGCCATGATCTTTTTGATCCAGAATGCTGATAAGTTAGTCTAAATTTTAAACCTTTATATAGAAGGTATTTTTATCTTATTTAGATGGAAATGTAAATTATTTTTCAATTACATTTACAAAGTAGAACTCAAGGCAACACCTTTGAAATAATATTTATTAATTAAGTGTTCAGGATGCATCTACTACGACGCTTGGCGTTCCAGCCAATAAGAGGCTTAAGGTGGGCAGTTCTTGTCAAATTAGGTGCCCATTTTTCTGATTTCTAAAACAAGAGTTAGTCTATGTCAAAGTTCTAGTTGTTACGGTTGAATTTAAATTCTTCTTTTGTGGCGGTTTATGGGGCTTTACATTTTCAGAGGGTTGCATATTTGAGGTTTTATCAAAAATATATTATTTTATTTCTAATATTAATTTAGGGAGTAATTTTTTATATATTTTCAGTAGTTAAATTGTTTTCCTTTTCATCTAAGATTGGGGACTTTAAGTAAATTTTGTCATTTTCTTATATTAATTTTGGTACAGTAATTTACATATTTTTATTTTGTTTAATGTTTCTTTAACTTCTTTAAAAAAAACTAAATTTTTTATTTAAATAAATCACTTGCTTGTTAGAATATCTATATTCAAAAAGAAGATACAGTTGTTGAAGTTTGCTGTTGTTCGAGATACAACTGGTCGCTGCATTGGTGAGATAAGATATTTAATTAATTTATATTAATAATTATATTTGATAACTTGTAAATTATTATCTACAAAGAAACCAATAGAGTACCTTTGATTTTATTTATTATATCTTAGTTAATTTCAGTAATGTGATAGGGTTGCCCGCTATGTCTCAAATAAGTAAATAAATAAATTTAAGTACTATAAAATTATAATGTTCTAAAGATCTATAACACTGTTTACCCTATACACATACACACAGACTATGTCAAATTGGAATTACTATCCGACGTTTCGTCTTCGATTGGACGAGGCATCTTCAGGAATCTTCACTCCACCAGATCTGAATACTAAATGAGCTCGAAGAGATTCAGGCTGTGCTCGCCGAACCGTCACCCTGTATTAAAATAGGTTTACACGTTATATTTTTAAATATTTCGATAGATTCTCTAATTTTCCAGATATAAAATCCTGGAACCGATGCTTTTCATCAAACGGATGCAACAATTTTGTAATTTCTGGATTCGTCTGAAGTAATCATCCATGGATTTGGTCTTTTAAGAGAGATAATGTCTGTAGCGCAGTTATATGGTCCAAGTATATAAATTATGTAGGTCCTTGGGAAGAACAACACTACCTAATGCTGGCTCTCTATCATTCTCCTTTGGCGGAGTTGGATTACTATATCTTTTAATTGAACGCGTAATATCTTTAGTGCAATAGCCATTCGCTCTTAGAGCTTCGGGCAGTTTCGATGTTTCCGATATTAGAGAATCTTGATCACGAAACGAAATAGCTCTCAATACTAATGATTTCTTTTGTGCTGGATGGTGATGGGAATTTGCATTTAAGTATCTGTTAGTATGCGTCAGTTTTCTCTACACAGAATCTCCTAATTTACCAATTTCTTAAAATAACATGATCTTTAAAAATTAAATTATTTGTCTTCCTTTCAACACATACATCTAGAAAGGGAATCGTTCCATTAGATTCAATTTCGATTGTGAACTTGATATTATGATGTTGAGTAAGGTGGTCCAGAAATATGAGGAGATTATCCTACCCATGAGGTCAAAGAACAAAAGTATCATCTACATATCTGACAGAGTGTTTTGGTTTTAGTGGAACGGAAGTTAGAGCAATATCCTCAAAGGCTTCGATGAAGATATTCGCTACCACAGGTGATAGAGGAGATCACACGTGGAAACCGACAGGTTCACGGTTCGGCGACCACAAGTCGGTTATGAAAGCCCGATTGATTTCTATCTTTTTAGTTTTTGGCTCAACAAACCAAAAATTGAAAAATTGGAGCTCATTCAGTGTTCAGATCTCGTGGAGTAAAGATCCCTGAAGATGCACTCGTGCAATCGAAGGCAAAACGTCGACAAATCGCTAGAAATTGTTTTTTTGCATCTTGCCAAAGATCATTTTGGTAGTAATTCCAACAAACATTTAAAAAAATAAGACATCACACCCTGTATAATAAAATGAAACGCACTTTGAAAAAATACATAATACTGACCAAAACTGTGAAAGCTTTCTTTCTAATTCTTAACTAGTTAAAGGGGATAATTTTAACCCGATAGTTATGTACAAATCTCTAAAGAAGATAGAATAACGCAGTCTAACAAAATTAAATTTTATTTTCTACAATAGTCATTATTGTGTCATTATTCGTAATACCTGCTTAATGCATAATCAGGGGTGTATTATTCACAAATACCGTTTTGAAAAATTGCAATATTAACTAAACAGAGCTACGGTCACAAAAACGTTTCAATTTATTTGCGCCGACACATATTATTTTCCACATTAATGTTTTCACTCCGATTAAGTTATAATTTGCAAACTTTGAAAATTATATCAATTTAATTATTGGGTTTTAATAAATCATTAATTGGTCAAAATTATACATGGATAATTAAATGAAATAGTCAACAAAAGGAAGGAAAAATCAAATTATGATTAAATTTGGGATTTTCGAAGCAAAAACTTACGGTTCATTTATTGTTTATATTGCCGGTAATAAAAGCAAACGCCATACGAGTATGTTATTATTTATTTTTACACCAGCAGGCATATCCAGGGCCGGATTATCCTAGAGGAGTCCCCAATGATCCTATTAAATACTTAATAGTTGCAAATAAATTTAGCTACCAGTTAAGAGTAATATAGATATTTGAGAATTTTTAGTACTATAAGTTATGAACTACCTAAAGTTATTAAACTATTTTTAACAGAGGTTATTTTTTAAGCCCTACTTGACCGTTCACTTCAGTTTGGATGTTTGAACATTTTAAATAAATTTCTAGATACTCCAGTAAATCCATTAAATTAAGTTTGTAACCCTTATTTTCTTTGTGTAAAATTAAAAATTTTCTTTTATTTTTCCAAAAACTTAAATATTTGTTCTCTAGTAAATATGTTAGATTTTGTTGCACGATATCCCATCTAGATCAATAATGAGGCCTCATGATGTTTTGCGTACAGTTTTAATTGATTCAATTTCCATTGTAAATGTTATGTTAGCATGTTGTTGATTTAGATGATCAAGAAACCCAGGGAGGTTTTCTGGACCATGTGGCCATATTACAAAAGTGTCTACATATCTGAACCATGATTTTGGTTTTAGTGGAGACAACTTTTCAAACAACATTTGAAAAGACAAAATACGTTGATGTAAGACATGCTTCAATTAGATCTAAAAGTGAGTTGTCAATACTGTTATGGTGAAATAAGTCTGATATTATGGAAATTGAATCATTTATAGGCACGTTCGTATACAGAGATTCTACATCGAAACTGACTAAGATATTTTTGGGATCTAATTGGATTGATTTAAGTTTTCTACAAAATGCGTAGAGTTTTTAATACATGAATGTGTTTTTCCTGTAAAATTATTAAGAATATTTGAAAGATGTTTACTAATTTTGTAAGTAGGAGATCCTATTGCACTGACGATAGGTCGAAGTGGTACATTAACCTTATGTATTTTAGGTAATCTGTAGAACCGCGGGATCCTTGAGGTTCTTGGCCTTACCATCTTCTTCTCCTCTGCTGGTGGGTTGGAAGCGTTTATAGGGTTGGTTATCCGTCTTTAAATTTTGTTGGTCGGGTCTGCTTGGATCACCCTGTAGATGTTGTCGTTCAAAATAAGTTGTATTTTCTTCACGTAATCTGTTTTGTCCATGACGACAGTGGCATTTCCCTTGTCCGCTGGAAGGACCAAAATGTCTGTATAGTTGTTTAATATTTTTATTGCCGTTCTTTCCGCAGCTGATAGATTCGACTTAGGCGGGTTAGAATTTTTGATGATCCTCGCTGTTTCATACCTTATTGCGTCAGCTTCTCTGCTGGAAGTCTTCTAATTGTCGTTTCAACGGATGACACTATGTCTTCTACGGGTATGTTTTTTGGTGTAATGGTGAAGTTTTGACCTTTAGTGAGGACTGATTGTTCTACTTCAGTAAAGATTTTGGAAGATAAATTTATAACGATGTCCTGTGGCGGTTTTAGTGGTCTTTGGCTGTCTAGCAGTTCTTCGAAATTTTTCTGTTGTTTAATCGCTTTATGTATGCTTTCTGCTTGCGCATTGGTAATGTTATCGAGAGTTCTAAACGTTTGATATTCAAGTATAAAAGCTAATTTTAAATGAAAATTTAATAACTTACGAGCGTTTATATCCAAATCACGTCGAGAAGCTTGTATCTTTTCTCTTACCAATGCCATACTGGCTCGTTTATAGATGTTCCTTGCACTTTTTGATGTTATGTGTTGTTTCATCTGTATAGATCTTGGTGCTGCGTCTTCATCTCGCCATCTAAGGAGAAAAGCTAGTTGGCAAAGTAGCTTCTTCTTGTTGTTCCTGAGATCGCCAAAAGTTTTGTCATCCTCTTGATTTCCTCCCCATAGAGGTTAGCTAACATAGAACGAAAGCTTTCACGGCTGTGGTCAATTAAGAAATCATGGTTCTTGGGATTAGACCGTGTTAAGATGGAATCAATTTCCAACGTTTCGCCTTCGAGAGAGACCCAGGCCGGCTATTTATAGTCGACCTGTGTTTACCGAAGCGTGACTCGGTGTAACGATGATGTAAACAGAAGCCCGTATCTCTATTAAAATTGCTAGGATGCTTATAAATTTCAATAGATTCTATAATTTATAGAGTTCCGAAACCGATGCAAGAACTTTGGTTTCTTTTACATTTATGACATGCCCAGTAGAATGTTGGTGTTCAGATACAGCAGATTGTTACAATTGGTTTCTTTCTGATACATCGTTCATGTTCCTTAGGCCTAGTCGATATGGATCGTCCAGTTTCTCCATTATAAACATCACCGCAGGAACAAGGAATTGCATGTACTCCTTCCGTTTGAAAAGGAATAATGTCCTTTGGCGATCTCAAACATTGTCCAATTTTCTTTTGTGAATTACCGATAGGAAATGTAGTTCTTTCATTTATTCACGGAACCACAGACAAGATTGCAAGGTTACTTCGCCGGTCCAACATATGTACAATCTTCAACACACACAAGAAAATTGGACAATGTTTGAGATCGCTAAAGGACATTCCCTTTCAAACGGAAGGAATATATGCAATTCTTAAGGAATAGATAGGCTTAAGGAACATGAACGATGTATCAGAAAGAAACAAATTGTACAATCTGTTGTATTTGAACACCAACATTCTACGGGGCATGTCGCAAATGTAAAAGAAATCAAAGTTTCTGAAGATGCCTCGTGCAATCGAAGGCGAAACGTCGGAAAGTGATTCCATTTTGACACGGTCCAATCCCAAGTACCATGACTTCTTAAGTGAGAAAAGTCTTCATCAAAATAATTGTAAAGTTTTTCTTCTATGGCCAAGAAGAGACAACTTCCAACGATCGGGAGCAATTCACTATTCGTTAGTGTATTATAATCTTTTTTTTTGGTAATGTTTTTACCTTAAATATTGTTAAGGATAATCCATGCTATTCCGTTTTATTCGTGGAATTGGCGATTCAATTATCACAATAAAGTTGTTTTTCTAGCTGATTCTTTTTTGTTTAAATGTGTTTTGAAAGACTGATACTCTTCCGAAATAGCTTTACTTTCTAATTTGTACGCCTTTTCCACCAATCCCTGGGAAGAGGTAATTTTTTGTTTTTATCTATAGTCTTATTTTTTTTTTCTGTTACAAGGGTACACAGACCACAAAACTCCAGCAAAATCTGTAAAAGAATTCATTAAAGTTCCCATCTACATTGTGACCTTTGATTTCCTTATAAACTGAGTAAAACTAGTATGAAAAATTGTCAACACTAGAAGACGAATATTGCGGAAGAAATAGACATCTGTGTCGGTTGTACTAAAAAAAAATAAAAAAATGATCAGAGCCACCGGGGTCAAAGTTGTTACATTTATTTATCATTTCCGGTATATCATTTACAACATAATATAAAATTATATAAGATAAATAATGTCGAGTTAGTGTAGACAAACAATGTCGAGCTCCTGAATTATATACATTTTAAGCTGAAATACTGCAGTGAATAATTGTTTTTGTTGAGTACTAGTGGGTTACAGTAATCTTCAAGTGTTTTTGTTTGTCAGTTTTTTTTTAAAGACTTTCACTTAAAAGGTAAATACCATAAATTCCATTATAATGACCGTTTGCGTATTCTGTAAAGAAACTATAAGCAGTAGAAAAAAAGTCTGTTGTTGTGAATGTAAAAATACATCTCATTCTGCTTGCATTCACAAATCGATCGACGTTGCCAGCTTGCTTACGGATGTTAGTGTTACGAAGTGTATTACTCTGGATAAAGATGGTGTAACAAAGATGGTAAATGAGCAAATTCAAATTGCTCTTTCCACCCTAACAACTTCCTTCGAAAATTTAAAGAACGATTTAGTGAAGATCGTTTTTGAAAAATTTGGACAAACACAAGTAACTGCGTGTTCTGAAGAACCTGTTAGTTATTCTAAGATCGTTAAGAACAATACCCAGCCGGCCATTCTAGTAAGACTAAAAGACCAAGAGCAGTCAATCTCTCAAACTAAACATGATATCTCAGAAAACATTGATCCTACGGAATCTCAGCTGAGGATTGTCAAGGTAAAAGCTGTTAACAATGGTGGGGTATTAATTGGGTGTAAAAGTCTGGAGGAAAATGCTCGTTTTAGACAACTTGCTGAGCAAAAGCTAGCGAACTCTTATGACATCAAAGAGCTGCGTGGAGTGAATCCGAGGGTGCGCATAGTGGGCTTTACAGATGCTTATGATGAGAACAACTTGCTTGCTGTTATAAAAAAATTGAACTCTGATATATTTTTTAATAATTCATCTTGTCATATTGTACAAATTAGTAAAACGAAAAAAAAATCAAATATTTTTCAGGCTATACTACAGTTGGATCGCCTCACATATGATCGAATTATGAGGGTCGGCAATGTATTTGTAGGTTATGATGCGTGTACTGTTTATGATGGAGTCCAAGTTTCGAGGTGCTATAACTGCAATGAATTTAATCATTCTTCAAAAAATTGCTCAAAGAACGTTTCTTGTCCGAGATGCAGCGAAGAGCACTCTTTAAATGAATGCACGTCAGATATCTTAAAATGTTCTAACTGTTGTAAATTGAATCGGGAAAATAGCGACCACACTGTAAAATCAAACCACGCTGCTTGGGATGTTAGTAAATGCTTAGCATACCAGGCCGCGTGCTCTAAACTAAGAACGAATATCCTAAGCCAATAGCAATTATCGATTATTCCCACCTATAGTTCCTTATCACAGTTGCACGTGTCTGACTGTTCTAATACTAATGCGAATGATGCCAGAAAGAATATTTCAGTCTACTATCAGAACGTAAGAGGTCTTCGTAGTAAAACGCACGAATTTTTGCAAGGCGTCATGAGTTGTGATTTTGATTTGATTGCGATAACTGAAACTTGGCTCGACTCTTCAGTATACTGTAATGAACTGTTTTCAAGTCTTTCGTGCGGATAGAAATTTTGCGGCTTTGAATAAATCCAAAGGAGGAGGCGTTTTGTTGGCGGTGAATCTTAATTTTAATTGCACTATTTTAGACTTTCAAAACCATAATTTTAATTTTTCTCCTAATATAGATTTTTTAGGTATCAAAATGGCTTTTGCCCATTGTACGGTTTTTGTATTCATCCTATATATTCCGCCTCCGGTTTTACAAGACGATCTTGAAAATATATTTGATTTTTTTGTCACTTTGGACTATATCTACGGTAAAAATATATACATTATAGGAGATTTTAACTTACCAGATTATGAGGGTTTTTTAAGCGGAAACTCTCAACGAAATAGTAACTGCATAAATTTGTTAAAAAATTTTATGGATTTCTATAATCTCGAGCAGTATAACTTTATTAAAAATAACAATCAAAGGATTCTGGATCTTATTCTGACGAATAGCAACTCTAATTGTAACGTAGAGCGATCACTTGATATTCTTATTAAAGAAGATATTCACCATCCTGCTTTAATGATTTCCTTTAAAAGGCCAAAGTCAAATAATTTTAAAAACTCTATAAACTTAAATATGAATAATCTATACAATTTTCGTAAAGCTGATTTCAACTTGCTTTATAACTCATTTCTTCAGCAGGACTGGTCCTTGCTGGAAAATCAGACAACGGTGGAAAATGCCTGTAATACTTTTTATAACTTAATATACTCCATATTTGACCTAGCAGTTCCCCGTTATCGCCATTCGTCAAATAGAAGATATCATCCTTGGTTCACTTCAGAAATTATTAAAAAAATAAAAACTAAAGATAAGTTGCATAAAAAGTACAAAAAATATGGCAGCATACAGGATTTCGAAAGATTTCAAACTCTGAGATCAAAAATCAAAATAGGTATAGCATATAAAAAATATATTCAAAAAACGGAGACGGATATCAAAAAAGATCCCAAACGCTTAATTTTGTCAAAAGCGGAGAGAATACAAACAGTATGCACTTTGATGGTCCAGACCTTATTTTGAATTCATTTGCATTTTTTAAGATCTTATTCGTGACTGTCGAAATTTGTGTTAATAAAACCTCTTCAAATCCTATTTAACATGTGCATTGAACAACATTTTGACATTACCAAATATATGGAAAAAGTCGAAAGTATGTCCAGTCTTTAAGAAGGGGAATAAATCAGACATTCAAAATTATAGACCTGTTTCCATCATATGCAACTTCTCAAAAGTCTTTGAGTTCATATTGCACGACATCATTTTTCCGTTGGTGCAAAATAAAATTGTTCCTCAACAGCATGGTTTCTTTAAAAATCGTTCCACAACTACCAACCTGGCCCTTATAACACAATACGTTGCGGACGCGATTGATGAGGGTCTGCAATCTGATGTAATATATTTAGACTTCTCTAAAGCATTTGACAAGTTAAATGATGACTTGTTAATTAATAAACTTTCAAATATCGGATTCTCGGATTCTCTATTACGGCTCTTTACATGTTACCTTTCAAATCGCACACAATATGTGGCTATAAATGGTTTTCAATCAGAGAACTATATAGCATGTTCGGGGGTACCACAGGGTTCCGTTTTAGGACCCTTGCTGTTTAACATTTTTATTAACGACATTGGTGATTCTCTGGATATTGGTTATTTACTCTACGATGCTGAAATTTAAGCATATTATTGACTGGTGCCAGGGAAATTGTCTACAGCTAAATATTGGAAAATGCAAGGTTATGTCGTTTACTACAAAGTCAGAACCGATTATTTTTAACTATAACTGCAATGGTGAAATTGTAGGCCAATCCAAGGAGTTCTGTGATCTGGGAGTTACATTCGATCAAAAATTATCATTTACCTCACATTACAGCGCTATTCGGTCAGATTCTTCTAAAATGTTAGGGTTTATAGTTCGTACAACTAAAGAGTTTAGCCAAGTGGAAGCCATAAAGCTGCTGTACTATAGTTATGTCCGATCCAAACTTGAATATGCGGCAGTTGTATGGTCACCGGGATATAATATACATGTGTCTGGTATTGAAAGTATACAGCGCTATCCCGCTCAAGGATGTTCACAAGAAGAGCTTTTAGATACATTTTCACTGACGAACTTAAAAATCAGACGAGATAACCTGCAAATGATATTTTTGTATAAGCTATTAAATAATAAGATAAACTGCCCCTGTTTACTTTCTAAAATAAATTTCAACGTGCCTCGTTTAAGTTCACGCACAAGCAGTGCTTTTTACTTGCCGACTCCTCGTACAAACATTTTAAAATTTTCGCCTATTTATACAATGTGCGATAACTTTAACAAAAAAACTAATTTGGATCTTTTTTCTGATAGTTTACAATCATAAGAAAAATTTACGACGCTAAACCGTTTTGCTAATTTAAATCTTATTCAAATATCAGAATTTGGAAAATAATTACTGTTATTATTAGTTATAAGCTTATTTTTATGTGTAAAATGTAATTTTTTAGTAGGCTTGAATATGTAGTTTTTCACTTCTAACGTCTTGTAATTGGGATCTTCCTGTAAGACAGTTAACTGTAAATAAATAAATAAATAAATAAATAAACAAAATGGAAGATGAGGTGTATTTAGGACCAGTGCACACTTTTTAACGAGGATAAACTAAATTATTGTACTCCTATTATTTAATTAACAAGTTTGAATTTGATTATGTCAAAGGGTATAATCCTCTCGAAAGAAACAATGCCAAGTATAATAACAGCCAACAGTGCCACAAAAAGATCATTCCTAGCGACAAAACTACATTAGGGCATTATTGTCGGCTTAATGACATTTGAACAAACATTTATTTCGTCCCCCTTTCTTTTAGAGCGTGTGTCGCACATACATACACCACTCGTTGGGTATTTATAAAGAACGGCGAGGACGCCACTCGTCTCTCCTTTTTATTTTTCCAACGAGAAGTGGGTTTGCTGCCGCTTAACTAGCGTCGAAGGGGAGGGTGGATTATTTATATGATTTAAGATTTTAGAGAAAGCTCCTAAATCCATTGTTTAGTGTGAGAACTAGGAGCGTTTCGCGAGATAAAAAAATTGGGGACCCATAAAAATAATTTTAAATTTAAAATAATTTTAAATACGAAGTTATCGATTCAATTTATACAGAACACTTAGTGGATTAAATTTAAATTAAAAATGTTTTATATATTTTTGGCTCAATATACAGACCATCTAGAGGTCAGTTTCTTGAATTTTTAACTAGCTTTGAAGACTCTTTATCACATGTTTCGATAAAATGTAATAGGGTTGTTTGTGGTGGCGATTTTAATTTGAACTTTTTAGATTTAAATAATAAAAGTGTTCAAGATTTAATATGTTGTATTGAAACTTTTAATTTACAACAAATTGTAAACACACCTACGAGAATAACACATAGAACCAGTAGTTTGATTGATTTGATTTTCATACCAAAGGAAGAAGAAGATTATAATTATTCTGCTAAAAATGTACCTCAAGTTTCTGATCATATGCTAATAGATTGCTGCTTGTATACTAAAGGTACCACAGAAGATAAAAAATATTCCACAGTTAGAAACTTAAAACGTCTTGATAAAGGTCTGCTAACCATCTTTCTACAAGGCGCGCCGTTCGAAAACATAATAAATGTTATCAATATTAATGAAAAAGTGTCATATTTTAATTTTTTACTATTGAATATATTTGATGTTTTGGCTCCTTTAAAATCAGTAGTTATAAAAAGACAGAAGCCTGTTTGGCTAGAAATTCAAAATATTAGGCTCGTATTACGATATATAATATTATCAACTACAACCCCTTACCATTATGTACAAAATATAAGCAACATATCTATTAATTAATACTAATATAGGTACACTACAGCCCTTATAGTGAATAGTTACACACAGAAAATGTAAATCACTGATACAATATTGTTCAACTTTGCCAAATTGGTTAAAGCAGGCCGCATGTATTTATATCTTATAAGATTGTTTCAGCCTTCAAAGAAATATGAAAATTAAAGTCATTTTTATAGATATATAGGCCTCTTTCCTAATTATAACATACACCTGTAATAGTTGTATTGAAACACACTTATTCAAGAAAACAAATTCTCCCCAATGTATTTACTATTCCTTACTTTATGCAAATTTAAATAACAATTGGCTTATGGAGGTTACAAATAGACCTTTTTGTATTGCAGAAATAAACTTAATAATTATAACAAACATAAGGTATATATACATTCAGCACATATCTTAAGAAAATGAAAAGTACTATTGAATACAATGTTTGCTACACAAATCAAAGGGCAATCAAGAGTGTCCCCATAGCTCTTAATTTCAATAAGTAAAATAACTCTGTGGGCTTGTATTTACTTTTTAATAAGAGAACTAAGTAACAAAAAAAAACCCTTTTTTATATATAAACAAAAAGACCTTAGTGATAGCCGAGAAACTATATCTAAGCCAGAGGTTAGAACATAACCTATAAAAAATAATATGGCAAAATACAAGAAAATATGTACAGGGAAAATATATCACATTTTAGTGAATATAAAATTGGGTTATCTTACCCTATTTGATGGTAAAGGGTTTCTTATTAGTCATTTCGTAAAGTTTGTCCCATCAAAAAAATATGGTAGGTGGTCAAGTGCAGTTAAATCCTCACAAGAGAGTAATAAAAGGTTCCTCAACCAAAAATATTAAGGTACAACGTAATTAAATACACATAGGAGCCTCTTTAACTAAGTTGCCGACGTAAATCCCAAAAGATGGCCTGAATTAAAACAGGATCAATTCGCCGACAAACTTTCACACTTATCCTTCACCTTCCAGAGAGACAAGAAGCCTAACCTACCTCACCACCAGGTCAAGGCAGCAGTAGGGGGATGACAATCCGTCAGTGGTGCCACTTTACTAAAATCAAACTGACCAAATCTGGACAATAGATCAGCCAATCCCTGAGCTGGATCACAGGAAAGAAAAAATATTTAAAGGAGAAGAAAGTAAAATTACTAATTGAACAAAACTAAGGCGCCATCTACACGAAGACCAGTGAATTGCCTCAATATGAAGCGGAAGATTTCGCTAAGCGGAGGCCACGAGCACCTTATTACATCGACAGGAGACTTACAGTACCGGATTTACGGATTTTTATGCATTCAAATGTAGTGACGAAATTAAAATGTTACAATATATTGAAATATATTTTTTTAAATATAAATAATGTATTCTAGAATGTCTTTCTTTTAGCTTGGTAAAAAAAAGTTCTTTCAAATTACAATTTCTTAAAAATTTAAAGTGGTCTCTTTTTGCGAACCCGAGTGTAGGAGAAAAAAGTCATGCTTTTCTTATACACACGGTATAACAAATTCATCTAATAATTTGGAAAAAATTGTGACACTATACACAAAAAAATTTGGTTTTTTAAATATTTCTTTTCAAATGTACTGTAAAAAAGCTAGTGATCCATTTATTATAAGCAGCAGTCTTGTAATGTGATTTTCTTTTCTTTGACAGGTCCGTGCCGGTGAAAGATGTAATCCGGCAGAGTGCTTTCGCCATCAGTGTGTCGATTGGGGACGTTCCCGATTTTAGTGAATGTGCTTTTCAATTGAGCCGGTAAAAAACAGACATGGTATTCTCGACGACATGAGATCTAGGCTAATCGGGATCGTCAAATGGATAAAGCTAACCGTTCTGTTTGTTTTGCTGGCTTCTGCTATAGGTAAGTGAATCTCTTTCCAAAGCGGTCCGTATACTATCGTACAATCTGCGCAAACTTGTGTTGTACAATACTACACTATTGTGCATTTAGTAAAATATCTGTTATTTTTTCGAAGTTAGAGCTGTGTTATTTTGTTATAAAAAATTATGCCTTGGTGCCAAGAAAATTGTAAAAAACGTTTATTTATCTCTTTTAAAGAAACGTTATAAGCAAAATGACAGTTTGGGCGAAACTTGCTTTTTAACTAAAGTTCCTTTATCGATGGTAAAAGATACTGTGACCAAAAATAGTACGCCAAGGAAACAAAGGCCCGACATTGGAAACTTTAGAAGTATTGAGGAAGCTGAGAGAGTTAATTCGAAGAAAAATGTATGACATGTATAATAAACAAATGATTTCTACAAAATGTACTTACGGTAAATGAAATTAACATTTCATGCAGCAGAACAAGCCTCTGGAGAATTGTTAAATGGGTTTTAAATATCGGACTACAAATAAAAGGCAAGTGTTAATGGAATCTCAGGGATTACAATTATGGCGGCAGAATTATTTAAATTCCATACCGAAACTCATCCAACCATATATCTTAACAAAACATGGTTTTATACCCATGGTTCATCAAGTAAGTTCTAAACTAAAGCTCCCTCAAATAAAGGACAGAGGATCAAAATTTTGCATGTGGGTTCTGAAAATGATTTTATTCCAAACTCGATTCCTCATTGAATTATCATCAAGTTGCAGGTGCAAAATTATTTGAAGATTGGTTTCAAAATCGCCTTTTTCGAAGTACTCCAAAAAAAAATGTGAACGTATCTGGCATGAATTAAAAGCCATGATTAAGAGAGAAAACACCTCTCCCATACAAGACTCTTCTTTAATAGATTTAATTAAAAAATGGGTAAATATTATTTTTGCACATAGATGGAAAAATTCTGTTAAATGTTTAATTAAAGTTGAAAACTCTTTTCGTTTTTGAGATACAGGGTGAAATTGAAAATTTTGCGTTTTCAGGTACCCCTCGTATCTCGATGGCCTGGCAACTTACCGAAGGTGAAAACTAACATCGATAGAGTTTTTGAGTAGAATCCAGTGGCGTAGTCAGTTTTTGGTTAGATACTATCGTTTTCGAGGTATAGACTAAAGTTGGATTTTTTAAATAGGATACCCTGTATATTTTTAAATATTTGGTTTTCGCTCATTTTTAGCTTCTCAAAAATATATAACACTTGATATTTATTTCAATCCTGTGTCGACAATTAAGTCGATTTAAAGAAATTTCAATCTGTTTTTCTAGTAAGCCATGAAAATTTTGTGTTAATTTTCTAAATCTGAATTATCTGTTTGTTATAATATCATTATTAAACAATAAATCAGTTAAAGATTGATACTATTTAATTTTTACGCTAGGGAAACACACAAACATCTAAGAAATTCACTAAACACACATATAATAAACTAAAAATATATACATATGACGATAATTTAATTATTTTTCTAATGTTGACAATAAGATTGTATTCTGTCAAATACTTACTATGGACTAAATTAATAAAAAAAAGCTATGCAGGGATGTAGAAATTACAGATACTGTTCCCCATTATACCTTATACACATATCACAAATCTTTCTTATTCTACTTAGTGAGTTACGCATAATCATTTGGCGAGCTTGTAAATATCTAAAGGCTCTTCTTGGGTCGTTTTGTAGATCTTCGATCGTGTGGTGTTGCCTTTGGTAGAAGATGCCTTCAAGATATCCCCATAGAAGAAAGTCTAGGATCGACATATCTGGCGACCTAGGCGGCCATCTTACAGCCCTATTTGTACCAATCCAGCGACCTGGAAATTCATTTTCTAAAAAGGTACTAACAGTCCGTGCATTATGAGCCGGGGCACCATCTTGCTGAAGAAAAATATTTTGTAATTGTGCCAAAGGAATATTATCTAATAAATCAGGAAGCGTATTTTCCAGTATCTCCAGGTACCGGTTTCTAGTAAGACTACCGTTACAAATGACATACCTTATTTTTGTGCCAAGGATAAAGCACGACACGCTAAATCCAAACCTGCCTTGTTGTTCGCGTGGAAATATAACGTGTTTATTTTCTTTGGACCAGTATCTATTATTGTGTCGGTTTAGAATACCTGCACTTGAGATATATGCCTCGTCAGACCATATAACTCTTCTTTCGAAATATATTTCGGTATTAGTCATATGAATGTACCAATTGCAGAAATCTATGCGACGCTGTGCATCTCCAAATGGTGCACTAACCTATATTTATATGGTTTGAAATGATATTTTTTTAAAATAGTCTGCACTGTTGACTTAGGTACTCCCACTTCATCCTCGACTTTTTGACAGGAAGTTGACGGATTGATTGCAATGGCAGCTAAAACATTAAAATGAAAATGAATGTTCCTTTATCGGGCTGTCTTCGTTCTGGGTACCTATAAGGAATAAATGCTTATTTACAGATATATAGAGTATAGAACGATATATTCAAAATAAATTAAATTTAATTATTTTATTATACAGGGCGATGTAAAAGATGTTTTTTCTTATCACTTATCAACAAAACTGCTATTCTACTTTTGAAATATTTTAATTATAATTAATTTTATTGGAAATTTAGTGACATCGTATTTTTCATGTTATAGACTTGCTGCAATAATATGCTTTTTTATTACAATTATAACAAATTTTGGACACAATTGTAACCTATTAGGAACGATAGGTATAATTTGAAATATTAATATTATTTTTATGAAAAAAAAGTCACAAAATTAAAGTTTCATTATTATCTATACTTTTGTTTTTCAAAAATACTGAGAGTCCTTCTACATCGGCTATCACTAATTCCGAAAAGCCCTGGTTTAAGAAGCAAAGTTATTTTGTTTACTTAGTATTATTCCTGTCACTTACCGGATTAGATACATCTCTGATGCTTCATCCGGATTTTCCTGGCACTGAATAAAGCAAACACGCATGTCATATTTCTCCAAGTATTCGAAATTCGCAGCCATTTGATATTTAATAAATGGACAAAGGCAATATTTGATTACAATAATTTAACAATGACAAATGTCAATTAGTTTCTACAATGGCTCAACAGAATCTATATATTCTTTTGTTTGATCAAGTCATGGCTGCCTAATTTTATTTAAAACAGATCTTGTGTATTTCTAATTTCTAAATTAAATAGTTGTAAGTAAGTATATTCAAACAACATATTTGTCAACATTAGAAAAGTATTAAATCCAACGTCATTTGTTGTAAATAAAACATTTTTAGTGTCTAATAGGTATATATTTTTTTTATTGGATTTCCTAAGTATTTGTGTCAGTTGTGTTGTCCAGGGTAAATACTAAATAGTAGGGATGTATCTTTGTTTATTGATTTATTGTTTAATAATGATATTAAAACAAACTTTGGTACAGATAATTCAGATTTAGAAAATTAACACACAATTTTCATTGCCTACTAGAAAAACAGATTAAAATTTCCTTAAATTGACTTTATTGTCAGTACCAGATTGAAATAATTATCATAATAATGTTATATATTTATGTTATATGAGCGGAACCCAAATATTAAAAAATATACAGGGTATCCCATTTAAAAAACCCAACTTTAGTCTATACCTCGAAAACGATAGTAGCTAACCAAAAACTGACTACACCACTGGATTCTACGCGAAAAACTCTATCGATGTTAGTTTTCACCTTTTCGGTAATTTGCCAGGCCATCGAGATACGAGGGGTACCTGAAAACGCAAAATTTTCAATTTCACCCTGTATCTCAAAAACGAAGAGGGCTATGATAATTTCGTTAACGGCATCTTTAGTTTTACGAAAAAGTAGCATAGTGTTGCGAAAACCGCATCTCTCTATCTTCAGTAATAAGGGAGATACCCCGCAAAACCATCGAAATTCGGATACCCTGTACAGGGTTGTCCAATGAAGGGTAAACACCTTTATAATTTCTTTATTTTACAAGATATTGAAAAATGGTAAAAACAAAAGTTGTAGGGATTTTAGAGAGGAATAAGGATAATTTATGATAAAAACAATTGAACATCAAATAAAAAAATTACGCGAAAAAATTATGGTTATTTTGCTTATTTTAAATGGAACACCCTGTATATTATTGCATTTTTGGATTCTACCGAAAATTCTAAACACTTTTTATATAAGATATTACACCTTTAAACCTAATAGTTTCGGAGCTATGAACAGTTGAAAATCAGTATTTTGGCTAATTTGCATTATTGTAAAACCTATCTAATGAAATAGGTACCATGAGTATACGAAAGTTGGTACTTCAGCTTGTACCATAGTACCACCACTATTAATTAAAGTGGCCAAGAGGCCGATTTTTACTTGTTTTTAGCTTAAAAACATATGAATTTAGGAATAACGAAGTGGCAACATATCTGCAATAACTAAACGAGTAGATATTAAATAACGACGGAACAATATTTATTATAAACAAAATATATGTTTCAAAAAAAAACTCGTGGCTGATTTTCCTCATTAAAAAAAGGCTTGTTAACAACTCTCTTCTTATAACCCGCATTCCCGGGCTCGCTGCAGAATCTAACTCCTAATTTCTTTAACGTGTTTAAACTTGGTTATCGTCTATCGAGATACCTGTGCAAATACTGTCGTTTGGTTGCCGGGCAACAAGTTAATCAAAGATTTGTCAAACTTTCGGTAGTTTACTTTTTAAAGAATATTATCTTATAAGGGAACTTTACAACCACTTCAGGTACATAACAGCAATATTGAATACGTAGAGTCGGTTAAATTCCTGGGTTTAAATATAAATAGCAACCTAAAATGGTCTAATCATATTGACACCTTAACTAAAAAACTTTCTACCGCCTGCTTCGCCATTCGATCAGTTTCAAAAGAACTAGACGTTGCTTCTGCCAGACTTACTTATTTCTCTTTATTTGAATCCCACCTCCCCTATGGCCTTCCCTTTTGGGGCTGCTGTACCACCGAGCAATTTCGTAGTATTTTTATGCTTCAAAAGAGAGCCATTCGTTATTTGTTTGGTCTAAATAATAGAGCTCACTGCCAATACTATTTCAAAAAACATGAAATATTAACACTTCCTGCATTATTTATTTTGGAGACGGTATGTTTGCTGAGAAAACATATAAACACCCTCCCAGAAAGGCCACAACATGTATACCCTACCAGAAACTCTAGGCATGATATTTATCTTCCCATTCCTTCCACAGAATTAATAAAAAAATCAATTATTTACAACGCCATAAAACTTTACAACAATCTGCCAGTACATTTAAAATCTATCCCTATGCTTGCACAATTTCGAAAAACACCAAAGCATACCTCATTGAGAGACCATTTTACAGCGTTAATGATTTTTTTTTCAGTGAGTAAGTCTCTTTAAATTGTCACTAAACTCGCTTGTTTACTTAAATCTTTTGTGAGTCATGTCCTAACTCGTAGCATAGAATTTTGTAAATCATTATATAGGGAAAAGAACTGTCGAACATTCACTTAAAACTTAATTATTTTTGTTAGGTATTGGATTAAAAACAATTTCATTCTTTTTGTATACTACATTCTACACTAGTTCAATATACCTTCTGTTTAACATCACAATTATTTGTATAACTATAATAACATAGAGTTTAAGGTCGCATAGTTGCAATTTTGATTTCAATGTCATCGAAATTATTCACCTCGTACATGTGTGTTTGTTTACTTTTATAAGGTTATCATGATTCATTTACTGTTTGCAATGTTATGTTATATTCTAACGTGTGTTTTACGATTTGGTAAATTGATAATTTACATTTTTAAAAAAAAGCACTGACCTGTCGAAATTATTTTCGATTAATGTTTTGATATGTCTTATTTTTAGGTATATTTTGCTTTGTCCATAAAATTGTAAAATTTTTCTGCGGCAATAAAGCATACTTTTGTTTGTTTGTTTATTTTAGTGAAGTTGTTAGTTGTTAAAGATGAACAGAAATGATAGATTTGTTAAATATATTGGCGAGGAATGGTTATCAGTTAAGACCGTCCAAACGAGAGTATCTGGACAGATATCCCGATAGACGACAACCAAGTTTAGGAACATTAAAAAAATTAGGAGTTAGATTCCGCGAGACCGGAAACGTGGATTATAAGAAGAGAGTCGTTGTTAACAAGCCTGTTCTCAATGAGGAAAATCAGCTAAGAGTTCTGCTTTCCATTTATGAAAATCCAATTCAAAGTACCAATTCTCGGAGCGAAGCACTTGGTATGTTTTACACATCTGTGAAGAGAATTTTACAAAATCACAAAGTCCATCCCTATCGTATTTCATATCACCAAAAGTTACTACCTGGAGATATAGAAAAAAGAGTAGATTTTTGTTCTTGGGCTATAGAGAAAACTTACCAAAACCCTGACTTTTTTAGAGATGTGTTATTCACAGATGAGTTAGGAGTGACCGTACTATGAACCGACATAATATAAGGTACTATAGTCAACAAAATCCTAATTGGAGAGGGGAAATTATGAAACAAGGAAGATGGTCCGTGAACGTGTGGGGTGGTATTGTAAACGATTATGTTATTGGACCATATTTTTTCCAGGGTAATTTAACTGGTAACATATATTTAAACTTTTTAAGGGAGTCATTGCCGATTTTATTAGAAAATGTGAACATTCAAGTTAGAAACAATATGTGGTTTCAACATGATGGGGCCCCACCGCATGGCACACGTGATGTCACATACTTTTTAACTCAACGTCATGGATCGAATTGGATAGGTAATAGGAGGAATCCATGGTACGTAAATAATGAAGCCGAAGGACCGATTCTATGGCCCTTTAGGTCTCCGGACCTCAGTCCTTTGGATTACTTTTTATGGGGATTCGTCGACAATTTTGTAAATGCTACGCCTTGTGAAGGTCCAAACGAAATGAAGGAGAGAATACAAGAGGCCTTTAGAGCCGTTAACAACGAAATGTTACGTAACACTCAAGAAAACTTTATAGAACGCATGCAAATGTGCTTAGCCGCTGAAGGAGGCATTTTTGAAAACTAGATTTTTTTCTCATAAGTTTTGTTTCCTTGTTCTTTGATACCTATTTGTTTAGTTATTATAGATTTTGTTTATAATACATATTGTTCCGTCGTTATTTAATACATATTCGTTAAGTTATTATAGATTTGGTTTATAATAAATATTGTTCCGTCGTTATTTAATATCTACTCGTTTAGTTATTGCAGATATGTTGCCACTTCGTTATTCCTAAATTCATATGTTTTTAAGCTAAAAACAAGTAAAAATCGGCCTCTTGGCCACTTTAATTAATAGTGGTGCTTACTATGGTACAAGCTGAAGTACCAACTTTCGTATACTCATGGTACCTATTTCATTAGATAGGTTTTAAAATAATGCAAATTAGCCAAAATACTGATTTTCAACTGTTCATAGCTCCGAAACTATTAGGTTTAAAGGTGTAATATCTTATATAAAAAGTGTTTATAATTTTCGGGAGAATCCAAAAATGCAATAATATATAGGGTGTTCCATTTAAAATAAGCAAAATAACCATAATTTTTTCGCGTAATTTTTTTATTTGATGTTCAATTGTTTTTATCATAAATTATCCTTATTCCTCTCTAAAATCCCTACAACTTTTGTTTTTACCATTTTTCAATATCTTGTAAAATAAAGAAATTATAAAGGTGTTTACCCTTCGTTGGACAACCCTGTACAATACAGGTTTGCGCAAATTGTTTGCCCTTGTATGGGGGCCTTTAATGAACCTGTTTGTTTTTGTTCGGGTAGTATTACCTAGAACATAGCTTAGGTACGTGGGACTGCTGAATTATTCAGATTTAATGAATTTTTTTTGTTTGCGTTCGTTAGGTAGAGTTATCTGGGCTATAAAATAAATGAAGAGCAAAAACAAATCTGTTCAGTTTACTACTACAGTACTTTCTTTTGTTAAAAATATCAAACATTGGTAAAATTTGTCAGGCTTTCAGGCTTATCACAGTACAGGGTGGTCCACTTAAGATGCTCCTATATTTTATCTCAATAAATAAGACACTGAGAAAAAAAAGTTAAATACAGAAAGTATTTAACCCTAAGTATCTTTTTTATTTATAATATTTTATGTATACAGGGTGTTCCATTGTGCCACGACAGTAACCAACTTTTTTCTTTTTAATGAAATGGTATGAATATTTTTACAAATTCTCATTCTACGCCTGATTTTGAGTATTTTTGTCATCATAGCATACGAAATTTTGAGTAGTTTTTGAGAAAAATTAACTTCTATTTTTTTTTCAGAAAAACAGGTTTTTGGAAAAATGTGATTTTTTCACACCTGAAGACTAAAATTGTGAATTTTGGTTATGGATCCTTGAGAGTGGTTAATATTTAATACTCTGACCTGTCATGAGCGAAAATCCATTATACAGGGTGGTCACAAATGACCATCAAAAGAAACGTTTTTGTAACTAAAAAACTTAATTTTTTTAAATGGAACACCCTGTATTTAGCACTTTTATTGTGTTTAGGATTTAATTCTGCATCATTCCATATATATAGTTTATATTCTAAAAATTAGTAGTTTAGAAGTTATGACCAATTTACTATAATAATTCGGGTATTTTTGTTAAAAATCTAACTAAACCTAAATAATATCCTATTCTAAATTTTTTTAACATTATAATTAAATTTAACATTAAATCAACAAGTGATGCAAGAAAGAAAGTAACTAATTACTTATTACAAAACATTTTCGACATAACCCCCGTGTTTGGCAATACAAGTAGTATAATATTACGGTTACAGTTTTAATTTTCGCAATAATAGCATTTCTATGCTATGATGACAGAAAATACTCAAAATCAAGCGTAGAATTAGAATTTCTAAAAATATTCATACCATTTCATTAAAAAGAAAAAAGTTGGTTACTGTCCTGGCACAATGGAACACCCTGTATACATAAAAATATTATAAATAAAAAATATACTTAGGGTCAAATACTTTTTGTATTTAACTTTTTTTTCTCTGTCTTATTTATTGAGATAAAGTATAGGAGTATCTTAAGTGGACCACCCTGTACGGGGTGGCCAACTAAGAATGGACGCCGGCCATAACTCGCTAACCGTTAATCATATAACTTGGGGGAAAAAAAATTATTAGCTAAATCGACTAAGAGAAATCGCTGGAAAATATTTTGAAGTTCCGCATATGGCCGCTAGGGGGCGCAACTGTTATGTCAATCAGAAAAAGGGCTGTTTCTTAAAAAATATTCATGTAAAGGTATATTATAAATACTGCCATCGTAAAGAGTAGAAAAATTGTGATTTTTTTGTTAAGGATATTTTGCTCTATCTCGTAAAATGTAGTGGTGGGGGAAGGTCAAACATGTTTTTATTTAAATGTCAATAACTCCGTTATAAGTCAACGGAATTGAACAAACTAGGTCTCGTTTAAAAGAGCCCATCTTAACTAATAATCTGATGTAAAAAAAAATCGATTTGATTTCGCCGTGGTAACTAGAGGGCGCTGATTGACATCACAACAATTATTACGCATTATTTTGAAAATTTTAAATAGCACGCTATATCTCTTTTAACACAATTTAATAGAGGAGGAAATTCTCAATAAGTCAGTGCAAATTTCAGCTTCCTAACTTTTTTCAAACCGGAAATATAAATAAAACAAATATTAGGGCGCTGGGTACGCAACATCTCCCTAATCTGTATGGACATAGCCTACATCACAATAATTCAGTAATAATACCACAGATAATATTCAACGCAAATCGCTAAAAATTATACTAATGTTCTGAAATAACCACCAGGTGGCGCAGTAGACGTTAATAAGCATAGTTTTACTGGCAATTTTACTTTTCTCTATATTTTTTTGTAGTTTACTCTATTTTCAGTAAGTTAGATATTATAAGGTAATAAATAAGAAAAATCCTAATATATTCGACCGTTGCAAATCTCCGTCTTTCTTAAAATCGACAATTTATGCACAAGAATAACAATAAACTAAAAACATAGATAAATAATAATTCCTTAGCAATTTTCTGCTACATCAAGCAAAAAAAATAGTAGGCTGTGAAAACAAAATTGAAAGTAATACGTCAAAAAATAAACAATAGTTTCTTGTCAGTGCCTTTTAGTTGCTATTTATCGTTCTTGAATTTCCTAATAGTATTGCTATCATTTCGCGTTTTTGTCCGAGATTTTCGTGTTTTTTGAGTTTTTCTAGTTGCTGTTGTTCATGTTATTGTTGTAGTTCGTATTTTTCTTGTTCAAGATTTGTTATTGTTCGTGTTGCGTTGTGTTAAGAACAAAATGATTTATATAAATCAAGAACTATTCGACATGATAGGTGTTTATTTTGAATGTTTGAGAAATGCTACGGTTGCTGCAAGAGTATATGCGCAGGAATATCCGCAGAGACGCCACCCAAGTAAAAAGGTTTTTCTTCGAGTGATCCAACGTTTGCGAACCACTGGAAACGTGCATATTCCCGTATACCGCAGACAACGCAGAGGACGCACCGAAGAGAATGTAATTAATGTGCTAGCGTATATCGAGTTTAATCCTCAACTAAGTACTCGAATTATTGCGCTAGACCTAGGAGTAACGCGAACCACTGTTCAAAATATACTCAAAGAGCACAGGTAAGCAACGACATTGCAAATATAAACTGGACATATTTTTTAACAAAAGTCACGTGATTCTGATGTCACATAGGTCTTTAAGCCTAGAAAACCAATAATTTCCTGGAACATCAATTAAATATCTTCATCTTGTTTTAGGTTACATCCATATCACTTAGTGCTGCATCAGGAATTGACTGCTGCAGATTTTGATCACAGACTAAACCATTGTCACTGGCTTTTGGGTGTAATGAGGGAAGATCGGCAATTTCTGAGGCGAATATTGTGGACCGATGAGGCTACCTTCCAGAGCGATGGACGTGTCAATCTTCACAATACACATTATTGGTCCAGAACAAATCCACATTGGATGCGCGAAGTCCAGCACCAAGGCCGTTGGTCTGTAAATTGTTGGGCAGGGATTTTAGGCGGACGAATTATCGGACCATTTTTTTTCGATAATCCATTGAATGGTGAGAGATATCTAAGATTTTTAAGGGAGGAATTGCCGATTTTGTTGGAGGACGTACCTCTGAACGTCCGACAACGATTGGTATACCAGCACGATGGTTGTCCAGCGCACTTCGCCGTCAACGTTCGGGAATTTTTAGATGCCCACTATCCTGGCCGATGGATAGGGCGAGGCGGCACCCTTCCATGGCCAGCTAGGTCACCCGACCTAACGTGTTTAGATTTTTATTTATGGGGTCGAGTAAAAGATTTAGTTTTTGCCACCAGACCCACTACACGGGAAAATATGATTCAGCGAATAAGAGACTGTATAAATACTATTTCAGTTGGTGAACTGGAGGCTGCAGTTTTATCCACGCGAGATAGGATGCATAAGTGCATCGAAAACGATGGCCGACAATTTGAACATTTAGGGCGGCATTAATTGAATTATATTTTTATTATCGTTTCTTTCATACGTTCCATGAAAATTTAATATTGCACTTATTGACTCCTACTGCGCCACCTGGTGGTTATTTCAGAACATTAGTATAATTTTTAGCGATTTGCGTTGAATATTATCTGTGGTATTATTACTGAATTATTGTGATGTAGGCTATGTCCATACAGATTAGGGAGATGTTGCGTACCCAGCGCCCTAATATTTGTTTTATTTATATTTCCGGTTTGAAAAAAGTTAGGAAGCTGAAATTTGCACTGACTTATTGAGAATTTCCTCCTCTATTAAATTGTGTTAAAAGAGATATAGCGTGCTATTTAAAATTTTCAAAATAATGCGTAATAATTGTTGTGATGTCAATCAGCGCCCTCTAGTTACCACGGCGAAATCAAATCGGATTTTTTTTTACATCAGATTATTAGTTAAGATGGGCTCTTTTAAACGAGACCTAGTTTGTTCAATTCCGTTGACTTATAACGGAGTTATTGACATTTAAATAAAAACATGTTTGACCTTCCCCCACCACTACATTTTACGAGATAGAGCAAAATATCCTTAACAAAAAAATCACAATTTTTCTACTCTTTACGATGGCAGTATTTATAATATACCTTTACATGAATATTTTTTAAGAAACAGCCCTTTTTCTGATTGACCATAACAGTTGCGCCCCCTAGCGGTCATATGCGGAACTTCAAAATATTTTCCAGCGATTTCTCTTAGTCGATTTAGCTAATAATTTTTTTTCCCCCAAGTTATATGATTAACGGTTAGCGAGTTATGGCCGGCGTCCATTCTTAGTTGGCCACCCGGTACATCGACAGCATTGCTTAAAATTACTGACGATATGTTTCGAGATAATGATGCGGGTTTGTCAACTTGTTCAATATACTGATGATATTCAATTGTATGTTATTCAGTCTGCAAACAAAATTAATACTGACTTAAATTCAATGTTTTCAAAAGAACACTTGGTGGCAAATGATGAAATATTTTTGAACGGTACAGAATTGCAATTTATTTATTGTGCAAAGAATTTGGGTCTGTTGTATTCTAATTTAACATTTGAATCTCATGTAGCTAGTTTAGTTAAACAGTCATACTGGAAATTAAAGCTTTTGTATCTTAATAAAGAAATTCTCAGCAGAACTGTTAAATTAAAACTTTGCGATACTTTAATTTTATCTATGCTGTCCTATTGTAGTACTCTCTATTGACCAGCAATTCTTAATAAAGATAAAGAGTTTCTACAAAAGATCCAAAATTCATGTATAAGCTTTGCTTTTAATCTGAGGAAGTTTAATCATATCAGTGAAAAGTTTACAGAGTATGGCTGGCTTAAGATAGAGGACAGATTTAGAGTTCATATTACAACCATTTTTTAGGATTGTTAGTAGTCAACAGCCAAATTATTTGTTTACTAAGTTTGCCAAGGGGGACGTATATACACAGTGCACACACTCGTTCTGGGACTACGTGAGAGAGTGCCAAGACATAGAACCAGTCAGTTCCAAAGATCTTTTTTTCGTACAATTCAGTCAAAGTTTTTAATGCAATTCCACCATCATTACGTAATTTGTCTAATGTGACAGCTTTCAGAAAACAAGTTAAACGTCCAATAATTTCTACGCGACCTTAACGCTTGTGGTGTAATTTCTGTAAAACATATGTTTACATATTTATATGCAGTGCGTGAGACTAGAATTTGAAGAATATATTTTTGGTGTTTCATCTTCAATGGGTGGTTACGTGGCATCTTTATTATTATTAATAAACAAGACAAACATTACTTTTCGAAAAATCTTCATTAAAAAAATTCTTTTCGCTAGAGGCAGCCCTGTCTGATACCAGGTTTCGCGTAAAAGCCAATTCGCCGATTTTTCTAATAGCTTGGCAATAAATTCGTGTAACATTACCGTAATGGAAAAGCACTTTAACGATTACTTTGTATTATAACAGACCAAAATTTGATACTCTCATCTATCTGGGAGCATGACACTGCAACGGATGGCGGTGAAAATAAAATCGTACTCTCAAAGGCCTCGTAAATGATTTAAAACTTTTTTTGCCTCGTTATAAAAATTAGCTGGTTAAAAAGTTTGGTCCTTTTAACCGCAAATATAATTATCTCACTGCGGCACGGCGACGAAAAAAAGAGGATTTTTTCCACGCCGCAATTTGACGAGGGATATTAAATTATCATCGTCGAAATGTAAAAAGAAAACATATTCGAATTGGGCCAGGAAAATAGTAAATACATATAATAGGATTTTTATAGAATGCATATCATAAGAGAATCACTCACTTCGACGCTTCGCCTTCGAGTGCACTAGACATCTTCAGGGATCTTTACTTTACGAGATCGGAACAATGAACCGTGACCCGGTGTAACGATCAGTATCGACATATGCTGTAGACTGGAGCCCGAAACTCTATTAAAGGACATTTTCGGTCTTTATACTTTATCTTAAAGAAGACAAACTACTGAAAATCTTGAGAAAAAGTACTATGATAGGACAAGTCTGTTTATTAAATTTCCAATAAAAAGGACATTGCAAAAAACTACAAACATTAAATTCTTTTGCCAGATATTTGACATCTTTTGTCTTTAATTAAGTTGTCTATTTGTGGCACGAATTTATCGGCGGAAATAACTTTTAAAACTGCGACCAAGTGTGCGTCCGTCAATCGCGATCTTGCGGGAGATTTGTTTCCTTTCATCAAAGAAAATAGTTGTTCACACTTATAGGTACTTCCAAACATTGACAGGATTTTACAGGCAAAAGGAAAAAAAATTTCATTTCTTGGTATTGAACGGGCAAGTACTTATAAAATTCGAGTGTATCAACACTATCAAATTTTTGTTTTAAATGGGTCTGACACCGAATCTCAATTACTTCCATTTGCAAGTGAGGGGGAACTTTATCAACATCGATAGTGAAAAGACCAGTAAATAGAGAAAAATTGTTTCCTTGGGTCTCAAAATCCTGAAAACGCTTCTCAAATTCTGCCAGAAGGCTTCTCATTTTCTCTGACTATATTTTGTACTATATTGGGACACTTGTGCTTTCCTGATATGCCTTACAAATCAGAAAATGTGGCAGATTATCCTCTGCTAACTGTTTTTCCCATAACATCATCTTACACTTGAAAGCTTTCACATAATCATGCATATCTGTAATAACTTGACGTGGTCCTTGCAATTTCGTATTTAAGTCCGACAAGTGTTTTGTGATATCTACCGTAAATGAAAGATCTTGTAAAAAAGGTACTTCGCATAATAAGCTGACATCTTCTCCTTTTCTTTCCATGAAAACGTGTATTTCTTCTTTGAGTTTCCAAAACCGGTCGAGTACCATAGAACACGAAAGCCATCGCACCTCTGCATAATATGGTAAACCAGTGTACTCACTTTCTAAATCACCTAAAAATGCTGAAAACTGTCGCTGATTAACGCCTCGTAACCTTATGAAGTTTATAATTTTTTTCACTGACTTTAAAACACTTTCCAAGTTGATCACTTTTGAGCATAAAACTTCTTGGTGGATTATACAATGAATATGATGAAAATCTGATTTGTCACTGCCCGTTTCTCTGATCTTTGCCTGTAATATTTTAACGAAGCCATTTTTTACTCCAGTCATTCAAGTCTGTTGCAACGGAATACAGTTTTGACAAATCTAAATTGTACTTTTGCAGAAGTCCATAAACAGCATTGAAAATATTCTTCCCAGTTGTTGTATCATGCAATGATACTAATTTCAGTAATTCTATAACATTTTCAAATTTATGTATAATTATTTAGTTTATAGTAACACTAAGACAATTACAAAATTTGGCTAATTATATAGTTACTGATTTTCACACAGTGTTCTATCACCCTCCTGTCGAATAACTCTACGAGTCGGATTTTTCCAAATTTACATATCATACACTTCATAAAAGAAAGTTAATAGAATCTATACTAATTGGGTGTTACTATTGAAAGTGACATATTTTGAATATATAATCAGGGTTAGTTAATAAGATACTGGCCTTCTCTATTAATGAAAATAACAATTTTTTCATTTACAATAAAATTTTCTGTTTTTTTGGTCCATTTCACTCACATGAATTATGATAAACATATTTACTCTCTTCTTTCTTGTAAATATCAGTTTAACACTTTGAGAACACTTGAACATTAGAAAGTTTCAGTTTACATAACTTTTTGTTTTCATTTATCCAGGCTGCTTTTCTTTATGTTTGCTTAGTATGGAATGTTTAATGAACATTTTGCTAATGGTTTTTCATTATTTTAAGCCAATTAGTAATCTGAAACAAAATTGAACACTATAACTTTGCAGTTAAATATAACCTTTAAAATATCAAGACTTTTATGTAAATTACATCTTATATACCTCAATATGTCTTATCCATAATTCATTGGATTACACTTTGTAAAGTATTTTCAACTCAACTTCTCTAAATTAAAACAAAAGGAATTATTTGTTTTTGTTTTGTTTAAGTAAATTTCAAACTTCTTCGAATTTGCCTGCCTTTTTCTTCTGTCACTATGGTTTCATTGGTTCCTTATTTTTCGGCATCCAGCCAGCTTTGACAATGTCTGGTTTTTGTATTTCAATTACGATTTTGGTTCTGCTCAGGGGCAGTTCGCCAGCTCTATTCGGGGGGGGGGGGTCTCCGAAAAGATGACTGGCTGTCGTTCGCATGTATTGGTAAGTTAATAAGGACTTTACGCCATAATTCTTCATACGCGTTGATATCTGTATCAACCACACGAAGAAAAACAGCGAGTTGCACCACGCCACACACATCCGTACTTTCGTCATGGGCAATAAAAAATGCAATGAAAGAGTCTTATGACTTAATAAATTTCTTGGGTGTCTCCATTAATAGTGATTTAACCTGGAATGGGCAAATTTCTAAAGAGTGTTCAAAAATCTATAAGAGGTTCTATATTTGAAACTCTTTAAAGAACTATGTAGCTCTTGAAAGCCTTCTAAGTGTGGGGTCAGTCATCCGATATCAATAGAGTATTTGTGGCACAGAAACGGGTTGTTCGGATTAATACTCTTTCTAAGGTCATCTTCATTTGCAATTTCAACCTTATTATACACAGCCACATGTTATCATGTGGTCCCAAAAATAAAAATCAAGGGGATTTAGGTCTGGTAACCTCGGAGGCCATTTTCTAGGTTCTGGGGCACTTCGACCTATCCACCTATCAACGTATTATCCAGACGTTGTAACACATTCCTATGAATGTAGCCAGGAGCTCTAGTATGAAGAAACCAGGCACTAGCTCGTTGAGCTAAAGGAATATCTTCGAAAAGAGTGGGCAAGTCATTGTATGCCTCTCCTGTTAAACGCTTTGGTAGCTCAAAAGGGCAGATTAACCGATTATAAATTATTTCACCCCAAATATTTGTTGAAAACCAGCCTTGTTGAATCGTGTGTGGATTTCCTTGAGCCCAGGTATGAGTGTTATGATAATTTAAAATTCCATCTCTCGTTAAACAACATTCATCGGTTGTCAGTATGTTTAAAGTAAAATTTTTGTGTTCTTCGTTCTTCGGAGAAACCACCGGCGAAATTATCTTCTTTGGGGCAAGTCCTCTAAAGTCAAAGCCTGTACTCGCTGCACATGATAAGGGTACAGAAGGTTTTCACAAAGGGTACGATGAATGGACCAATTAGAAAATTCAACTTGTCGCGAGATTTCCCGAGTGCTCAAACCAGCGTTTGCCTCCACTAGGGCTGAAATATGTTCCTCGTTTTCTGATGTTATTTGTCTTTTAGGCCCTCGATTAGTTTGATGGACGTTTACACTACCCGTAATGACTATCCAGGTTCAAGGTTTTAAATTGGCAACCTTTTCAGCCAGAACACGTTATATTGGTGGTGGAACTTGTATTTTTGTTAGGTAGTCTTGTAATCTTAATGTTGTAAATGATGCGGATTTTAATCTTGAAAAATGTATAGAATATTGCTGCATTTTCTTAAAGGAATTAAATGTAAATATTTTAACAGTATATTGAAGTCCATCAGGATCCTTTGACACCTTTTTTAGACTCTATGAATGAAATTTTAGATAATTTAGGTACAGATAAGCAATTGGTTCTCGCGGGCGAATTTAATATTAACTTTTGTTCAGACAACACACTTAACTCTAGGTTTCAGGATGTTCTTGGTAGTTTCAACCTTTCTCAGACAATATTCCAGCCAACACGGGGAGAAAATTGTCTTGATAACTTCTTCCTGGACTCTAATCTCAGGCTCTGGTCTGTGAGAGTTATCGAACTAGGATTTTCAGATCATAGTGGTCAGATAGTTGGTTTTTTTACCCCCGAGAAGAATAAATATTTTGCAGAAAAGAAATCTACTTGAAGACCCATAACACAAAGCGGTATGTTTTTACTTTATAACAAAGTTTCTGAATTTAACTGGGATTTTGTGAATGCAAATAATGTCAATGTCAATACCAAGTTTTCAGTGTTTATTGTTGTTTTGGAAAAAGCCTACTTAGAGTCCTTTCCTGAAAAAACTTATAGTATAAGGTCAAATCAGTCAGGTAATAATTATATTAATTGGTTTAATCAAGAACTATAACAGATGTGTGATCATCTTCATCTTCTGGAAGCTTTGAGCAGGCAGTACGGACATCCTAATATTTCTGATATGTGTAAAAAATTTAGAAAACAGTATAAAGCTGAAATACGCAAAGCTAAAATTAGGGCTAACGAGAATTTTATTCAAAATTCAAATAATCCTGTGAAATTTATGTAGAATTAATAAATTACCATCGGGGTATTAATAGGCTAACTCCAGAGAAAAATAATATATCCCCTAAAGGACGTATTAACACTGGAACCTGTGGTGGACGATAGATCAAAATACAAGAGTTCTAACCTCACTACACCACAACTTGTTACGTTCTGAACGCGCGTTTCGCTACCCAAGTTAGCATCATCAGCAGATGATATAAAATAAAGTAACTCATCCTAACCGAGACTATTTATAGGTAAATGTGGTCACACTTGGTTGCGCCCGACTGCACCGTTGTCAAGTTAACAATAGAGGGGACTATAGGGAATAGGCCCTCTGTCTTTATTTAGTGCTTTCTTACCACATTTAACTATTTCTATACCCTCAAATGCATCCAATAATCTATTATTAGATACATTTTTATTCAACTTAAGATTATTTATTCCTATTTGGTGACTGTTTTCTAAAGCATGTTGGGCAACGCTTGACTTTTCTGTTCTTCGGTATCTTAAATGTGCCATGTGTTCTTTAAAACGAATGTTTATGGAGCTTATAAACTTTTTTTTTAGTAATTTACAATTTGAACAATGGTTAGATTTCCAAAGAAAAATGTTCGTAGTTATTGATGCAAATGCGTTCACTTAAAACCAAACTGAGAAAGTTGAAACCACAAAAAATAATTTCGCCCTTTTGAATAAAGGTTTGAATTTTGCAGAACCTCCAGTAAAAAATAGTTTACCAACTATTACAGCGAATATCGAACTGGGACAGGGACTGAAGAAAAAAGAATGTTTTTATTTAAAAGCTGACAAAGGAAATAAAGTTGTTATACTAGACAAAACAGATTATCTTGAAAGAGTAGACCATTTGATTCAAACTGGTCCCTACGATTTAGTTGAGAAGAACCCGTTATCAAAAATGATAACAGAAGTAAAAAATACCTTAAAGTAGTGTAAAAACCTTGTGTCCGATAAACTAAAATTTAAACAAACACATAGTAACCCACAGTTATCTAAACTGTATTGCCTTCCCAAAATCCATAAAGTCCATGAGACCTGTTGTTTCAGCTGTTGAATGGTTAGTAGAAGAATTCAGCAGATTAAATATCTCGTACGATAACTTTGAGGTTACTAACTCGTTAGAATTCTTAGATAAAATTAAGAATGTTCACTTAAAAGAAGGTGAAATTTTAATATCTTTTGATATAAGCTCATTGTTTCCTAGTGTACCCATACCACTAGCTTTAGAGTACCTAAAGAAAGTACTTGAAATCAATAATTTGAAGAAAGAAATTATTGATGAATATTTGCTTCTTACAAAATTATGTATGAATCAAAATCTTTTTCAGTTCTACAATAATATTATAAACAACTTGAGGAAACTGCGATAAGCAATTGCTTATTTCGGTTCCTTGCAAACTTGTTTATGGGTAGATTAAAAACCCAGTTCAAAAAAGAACTCAAGTATTTCCCAAGAGTGTGGTATAGATACGTAGACGATATATTTGCTATTTTTGATACTAAAACAGAAAATTTCGATACTTTCTTAGAAACATTAAACAATAAATATCCTTCTAATAATTTTATGTACGAAAAGGAGAATTACCTTTTCTCGACACGTTACTTATTAGAAATAACGATAAATTAGAATTTGATATTGATAGGAAATTTACTAATACTGATAGGTATATAACATCCGACTCATTTCATTGCCGTCAACACAAAATGGCAGCATTTTATTTCTTAACTCACAGATTAGTCAATTTTCCATTAAGTAAAAAACGTTTTAACAATGAAATGAATCGGATTAAAAATATAGCTAAAAGTAATGGATATAAAATAGACATAAGCATAAGAAAATGTTAAAAGATGCCACTACTCTTCAAGCACCTGAGGCTCCCAATAAGTTCATAGTAATCCCATATGATCCCAGATATACGAGAGGTCTAGAAAAAGTATTTAAAAACGTAGGTTTTAGAGTAGCCTACAAAACGGAGAACAGTTTGAAAAATCTCCTTAAAAACCGTTAAGACAAAGTCGACTTGAAAGAGAGGAATGGCATTTATGAAATTAGCTGTAATGACTGCGATCTAAAATATGTTGGGCAAACTAAACGCTCCATAAACATTCGTTTTAAAGAACACATGGCACATTTAAGATACGGAAGAACAGAGAAGTCAAGCGTTGCCCAACATGCTTTAGAAAACAATCACCAAATAGGAATAAATAATCTTAAGTTGATTAAAAATGTATATAATAATAGATTATTGGATGCATTTGATAGTATAGAAATAGTTAAATGTGGTAAGAAAGCACTAAATAAAGATAGAGGGAAAACGGTGCAGTCGGGCGCAACAAAGTGTGACCACATTTACTTATAAATAGTCTCGGTTAGGATGAGTTACTTTAGTATATATCATCTGCTGATGTTGTGTGGTTAGAACTCTTGTATTTTGATCTATCCCCTAATACCTTTAATAATTATTTTGCCAACATCGCAAATAATTTAACAAAACAAATTCCAGCTTTAGATCTGAATTTAAGTGCAGTTGATATGATCACTTGTGCAAGCCCATTCACTGAATTTTTATTTTCTGAAGTGAGCTTTAACATGACACTTGATACGATAAATGACCTTAAAAATAAAAATAGTCTAGGTATGTACGGTTTAAGCGTTAAATTAATAAAATACTAAGCTAATCAATTTATGTTTTAAAGAGAGCAGTTTTCCATCAGTTCTAAAGAAGTGTCGACCATGGGATCCTCATAGAAAATCTCAGTAGATACAACTTCTTCGGTGGGAGTGTCAGATTCATTGAGTCATACCTAAAAGATAGAGTACAAGCTGTGAGAGTAGCTGGGGTGAAGTCGGCATAGAGTGTTATCGATATCGGAGTTCCTCAAGGTTCTGTGCTGGGCCCAATACTATTTTTACTGTACATTAATGATCTTCCTGACGTTGATCAAAATTCAAAGTTACAACACCTTAGAAATCTTTCTAAGTGTGTGTCTCAAAAGGTTTTAAAAGTTTCATATTTCTCAGTATTTCACTCACATATTTCATATGCCATCTTAGTTTGGGGACACTCTGCAGAAATGCATGCTTGTTTAGCTTAGAACGTAAAGCTATTAGAATTTTGGCTGGTCTTGATTACAGAGACGACTGCAGACGGGCATATATTTCATTGAAAATTTTAACAGTTCTCTCTCAATACATATTAGAAAATTTCAGGTTCCTAAAACAAAATCGTACAGTAGCCACAAGAACATTCATAATTACAACACCAGGCATAAGGAGGACTTGATTCCAACTTATTGGAGGCTAACGAGGTGTCAAACGGGTCCGGGATATTGGGTAATTCGGTTTTATAATGCTTTGCCTGATAATATAAAAGAACTACCTGATAGAGCATTTGATTGTAAAATAAGAACCATTCTAATAGAGAATGCATTTTATTCTTTTAATGAATATTAGTCATTTAGATTTTAACGTTTGTACTTGCAATATTTCTGTTATTTTCAATGGGCATAATCTTTAGGGTATTTTAAATCTTACTTGTATTTAAAAAAAAAATAATTTTATGTGTTCTAGTATGTATTTATTGCATTTTTTATATTTATCATTCATTGACGTATGTTAGATATTATTTATACATTAACATAAATAAAGAGTATGAGTATGAGTATGAGTATCGCGAACTCTTCGTAAAACCGCCATGTCCTTTCATTAGGACACCTGTTAGATACCTTTCCCGGTATGCAAACTCATTCTGTTTACACTTTCCGTAAATAAGTAACATGCATTATCAATATTCGTATCCATTTTTAAAGAGTTTTTAAATCCCCACTACGTATTAAAACGATACGGAATTGCCAAATACGTCAAAACATTAAGGTAAAAGAACTACAAAACAAGACCACTGCAACTGATATGTTTGCGAATTGTTATCTTCGTTGAAGCGTGCTCGTTTCTCTACGGTGGGCAGTGTTGCCGTTTCCAAATAAGCATTCTATAGTAAAATAAAACAATTTATTCGTTTTTTATTTTTTAAATTTAGGTCGATATTTTACCAAGAAATAATTTGTAGAAAATCATATAATTAATTCTTTTACATAATAAAATTAATAAATATGTTTACGATGTGCTTAATGTTAAAAAAAATTATACCTGAATATCTATAGCGTTACAAGGTGTTACCATAATAGGTGTAAGCAAATTTAACTGCAAATTTTTACGACACTTATAAAGAATACATCAACATACAGTGTATCCCAGATTCGCTTCTCTATATAGGGATCTCGGCTCCTATCATGCCTACAGCAAAGGTTAAATGGGAAAAGTTTTAGAGGAAACTTATTGCATTCGATATCTGGCTTCAGATTTACGATCGATCAATAAGTTTGGGAAATATCGGCGAAAAACCGAAAATGGCGGATTTTGTTTTTTGCCAGTATATCCAGAACGGTCTTCATTGTTTTTTTTTAACCCGCAACCCGCCTCAACTTTCGTTTTTCTTATGACCGCCATCTAGTGATATGTCACAAGTGCGTTAAAGATTTTAGTATCATCGAAATATTACACTTCGTAAAGTTAGGTTTCAGTTTTTGCTAAGGAGGCCATGATTTATTTGTCACAAGATTACATTAATAAGTAGGTAATGTATTGAACGCATGGAAATACATGAACGTAAATAACGACTTAAAAAATCTAAATGAGCTTTAACTACTTTGTAAGTGGGTAACATTAAATTACAAATCTGCAAAATGACGTCGATTTGCATCGAGACATTTTTGACAATTGGTGACTGTTTTTCGTACAACCCTGGTAAGTGTATTTCGGTTAATATTTCTAAATGTTTCCAGAACCCTTTGTCTTAGGATTTCTAATGTCACGGGGGGATCAAATTCATAGATTTCATTCTTCGTGTGACCCCAGAGGTAGAAATCCAAGGGCGACAGGTCAGGGGATCTAGGAGGCCAAGATATTGGACCATTTAAAGAAATTATTCTTTCGTCAAACTGCTCTCTTAAGAAGTTCCTGACTTGAATGGTATTGTGAGCCGGACATCCGTCTTGTTGAAACCAAGTTCTTTTTAATTCATCTTCCGTTAGAATAGCTCGTAAGGCTGGTACAACCTGGTTTGGCAAAAGCTCTAGGTACCTCTGGCCGTTTAGGTTGTAGTCAAACAAAAATGGTCCAATAAGTCAATTTCCTGAAATGATTAATAATTTATAAATAGGTGACCAACAGTCAAGGGCGGCAGGGTCGGCCGGGTGGTACTAGAAACTATAAATTATAAAGGAAAATTTATCTTTATTAAAAAGTAGATATTTTCTTTCCAAAAATAATTATCGAAACATCCCGTAATGAATGAGCTTGTATACAGTTGAAACCTATTCAGCTTAGTATGAAAAAAAAAACATATTTGGTTAGCTGGAAGTAATAGCCGAAATAAATTATTTTGTTGGTATTGCATATTAATTTCTGAAATACTAAATCAATTTATTTCAGTGATATAATAATCTTAAAGGAGTATACCGTGCCTTAATAGAACATAAAATATTAAAAGAACAAACCACTTGCGCTTTAAAATTTAAATTATTCGAAAATACAGCTGAACGCCTTTCTATAAATCATAATGAAAATCGAAAAATAATTCCACATTTGATTAATATGGTATTTTTTTCATAACGCAAGAACTAGGCTTCTCGGGTAATAATAAATCATTAAATTCAGACAATCAAAATAATTTTAGAGAATTAGCTAAATCTGCAGAAAATTCAGATAAAGTGTTAATTTATAGAACCCATTTCTATTTTTATAGGTTCTTCGAAACTATAATACAAAATGATTGAATAAAAATGTAATACAATATCAACTATATACTCTTTTAGTATCATTAAAGAACTAAACGAAAAAAAAGAGATTTTGTTAATGCCTATTTAAAAAAGATTGGTTAGATTAACTTACCAATGATCTCACACCAAACGGTACTTCTAAATCTAACCTGTAGAGGATTTTGCACAGCCCATTGATGACGGTTGTGCCTTTTAAAGACTCCACAATTCGTAAACCTGCTCTCATCGGACCACAAGACATGATTTACAAAATCAGGATTTTCATTACATCTCCTAGTATACCACCCACAGAACTGTAGTCGTCTTGGAAAATCAGTTTCCTAAAGTCCTTGTACTATTATGGATAGTACTTATTCTTTTTTAAAACTCCCTGTACTGTTGATTTTGGCACATTAGTTTTCTGTTCTACAGTTCTTACCGATGCACTAGGGTTTTCGTTGAGACCTTGTAAAATATTTCTGTCTCGATTTTCATTGTTATTATTGTATCCGCTTCTAGGTTGTTCGAAGGGACCATGGTTAATTAAATTAATTACGATTTTCCTGAATTGGGTTTTATGAGGCTGCCGTCGTTCGGGGTACATCTCCAAATACCTTGCTGAGGTAACGTCGGCGTTTCTGTATGATTGAAAGTACAGAGCTAACATGTCAACCTTTTCTTCATTTGAATACGGAATGCCTGCCATTTTCTCTAGGTTTTGACAATTTATGTGTCACATTTATGATTTTATTGGGATAAAAGTGTACCTACTACTTATTAAAACACAGCTTTGATACTTTCAACTATTTAACTTAACGTCAAAGTCAAAATCCAATTTTGTTACAGATAAATCATGGCCTCCTTAGGAAAGCATTGAGAGCTAACATTACTTTTGTGATGGAATCCAAGTTGCAAAAGTAGGCCATATCATTGAACTATAATTAAGGCAATAACTTATTGCAACTTGGATTCCATCACAAAAGTAATGTTGGATGGAATCCAAGTTGCAAAAGTAGGCCATATCATTGAACTATAATTAAGGCAATAACTTATTGCAACAATGTCCAACACAGCTTTTCGATTGTTGTAAATATGGAGTAATAGTTTATAGAATCATCAAATTATTATTTATTTTATTAATTAGGTTAGTCTAAGTAGTTTTATACCATTGTAATTAGATTTAGAAAAAGGAGCAGAATAAAGAGTTACACAGTAAGTAGTGCACGCTGATTATTTTCTTAAGCATGTAGTTCGAACCAGAACAAGAAGATATTACATGGCGACCCTGCAGCCTATGTGCTTAAGTTAACAGTGCAAAAATATCGTTATGGTGCTTTAGAAGAAAAGAAAAACATGGGAAAAACACAGTCAAAAGAAGAAGTTATAATTGCCCAGGCAACAGTGGTGGTACGACTGCAGAGGGTAGCAACAGTAACTATTCTCTTTGGCAAGTTTGCGGAGTTGTAGCTATAATGATAGCAGTTACCTTAATTGTTTTATGGTGTTGCCGTCGCAGTAAAAAGGAATTGGAAAGAAAAATACGTCTAGAAATTAGAAGAAGCCAAGACTTATAAAGTCGAGAAAAAAAGAAGACACTGGCCGAACCAATCCGGTGGTCAGCAACGAGGGCACGTGCTAGTGTGGCAAAAGGCCGCTAGTGCGCAACGTTGGTATTGATAAAGCCCCTAGTATTGGTGAATATGGACAGTATGGACTTATCTTAGGCGACTATGGACAATGAACATACTTAAGTATTAACATAATTAGTAAGTCATAGTTTTAGCACTATACAATTTTATTGAATATTATTTATTGCCTTAAATTTATTGATAATTATTTTATTTAATGAGTGTAGTAGATTTAAGCGATTTGGATAAATTGAATAACATTATTTTATTATTTATCATAAATATAAAAAAGGAGTCATTAGAGCGTAGAGAATCTTTGGATAGGGTAAATAAATTAAGTAGCAACGTAGAAACATTAGAAAATAAATTTTGTCAGCTTAGAGATCAGTATAGTAAACAGGTGCATGACACCGATAAATTAGAACATTTTCAAAAATATGTATTAGAAATAAGAGAAAACATAGATAAAGCTAGATCTATTTTATCAGGTCGGTTAATTGCCATAAAAGATAAAAAAAAATTACAGCTCGCAGAGACTGATTTGGTTTTGGGCATTCATCCTAGTTCAACAATGAGTGAAAAATTTGATTTGCGAACCGCAGCTTCTTTGTTGCCATCCATGGATGGTACCGAAGAAACTACGAAAATGTTGATTGATGCTATTGAATTATATAACGACTTGCTTGACGACAACGGGAAAGTATTGCTAATCAAATATGTTTTAAAGGCCAAATTAACACAAAACGCGAAATTAAGATTACAAACGACGTATACTAATGTTGGTGCTTTGGTCACAGATATAAAAAACCAACTTCTTACAAAACAATCTGCACCAGCTTTAGCTAATCAGTTGCATAACGTTAGACAAGATACTAAAAGTATAGATGATTATGCGAAAACTATCGAGCAACTTTTATTAAATTTAACCTTAGCGCAAGCGGACGGTGATCAAAATTCGGCAAAAATTTTACAACCGGTGAATGAAAAATTGGCGATAAATGCTTTCGCGAATGGGTTAAAAAATTCAGATTTAAGAACAATAATAAAAGCTAGAAATTACAATAATTTAAAGGACGCGATAACTGGCGCTAAAGAAGAAAATTTAAATTTAACCCCAACTTATTCTAATAACTTATTTCATATGCGTGGGCGTCACCAATATCGAGGAAATCGGTCTAGAGGTAATTTTACAAATTTTAGACAAATTCATAATTATAATCAATCTCGTAACCCGAGTAGGCAAAACTTTAATAATTACAATTTTAGCAGACAGCAAAATAATTCGCAGTACCAAGGCCGAGGTCGTTCCAGCTTTAGTAGGTCAAATTTTCGTCGAGGAGGTAGGCGTCAGCAGTTTTCAAATAATAGTGTATATTTTGTTGATAATGTGGAAAGTAGTAACATAAATAAAAACAGCGAGGAATCTCAAGGAAATAAGTTTTTTCGTTTCTAATAATTTAAAAAATAATGATACAGCTAGTTTTAATATGAATGCTTTAAATTATGTGCGTGTCGGGTATGAAAGGGAAGAAATGATATTTTTATGTGACACTGGTGCAAGTATTTCTTGTTTTTTTGAGAATTATTTGAAAGATAGTAGTATTATAAATACAACTAATAAAATTAAAATTAAAGGAATTGCAGGCTCAACATATTCAGCTGGATCTGCAAATATTTTATTCACTATGAACAATGAATATATTTCTCATGATTTTATAATTATTAAAAGTTTCGATTCTAGTATACATGGAGTTCTAGGTTCAGATTTTTTCCTTAAGTATGGTGCAATTATCGATTATGAAAAGGTTTTATTTTCTTTTTGGCTTAATCAAAATAAGCAAATAACAGTACCTTTGGAGTCCAAAAATAATTTATATACTGTTATTCCACCCCGATGTGAAATAATTACACATTGCTGTACCAGTCTCACAGATGAATGTGTCATTTTAAATGATGAATTATGTGAGGGAGCGTTGATCGCAAATAGTATTGCAAGACCGAAAGATGGTAAAGTGGCTGTAAGGCTATTGAATGTGAATGAAAGAGAAATAAGATTGCGAAATTTTGAGCCTAAAGTTGAATATCTATCAAAATATGATGTTTATTCTTTTACAAAAAATAAAATCTCCGTTGACAGAGTTGATACAAATTTAGATCTTATAAATACAGAAGCCCTTAACGTAGAAGAGAGAAATTCTATACAAAAAATATGCGCTAAATATGCGGATGTTTTTCACTTAGAAAATGATTCATTAACAGTTACTAATTTATATAAGCAAAAAATAAGGTTAAAGGAGGACGCAACTCCAGTTTACGTTAAACCTTACAGGTTACCTCATGCTCAAAAAGAGGAAATTAATAACCAGGTGGACGATATGCTAAAAAAGGGTATTATAGAGGAAGCACACTCAGAGTGGTCTTCACCTCTTTTATTAGTTCCCAAAAAACCGGACAAAAATGGCGTTAAACGTCACAGATTGATAATAGATTTTAAGTTATGTAATCAACGCCTACAAAATGATGTATTTCCGCTATCGAATATTCTAGATTCCCTATCTGGTGCGATTTATTTCTCGCACCTTGATTTAGCACAAGGATATTACCAATTAGAACTTGATCCTGAGAGTAGGCCCTGTACAGCCTTTACAACGGACAGAGGACAATTTCAAATGAAACGATTACCAATGGGTATGAAAATAAGTCCTAGTGCGTTCTCAAGGTTGATGACTGTAGCAATGGCGGGTTTAAATTACGAGGCATGTTTTGTTTATTTAGACGATTTGATAGTTTTTGGACATTCCTTACAGAATCATAATCAAAATTTAACTAAAATTCTACAACGCCTTAGACAAGTAAACCTTAAATTAAATCCTAGTAAATGTGAGTTCTTAAAAAAGGAAATTTTATATTTGGGTCATTTAATTTCATCTGAAGGTATATCACCTGATCCTGAAAAAACAAGGGTTATTTCTCAATATCCAGTTCCTAAAAATTGTGACGAAGCCAAACGCTTCGTTGCATTTGCAAATTATTACAGGAAATTTATTAAAAATTTTGCAGAAATTGCTCACCCTTTAAATAAACTAGCTAGGAAAGGAATAGTTTTTAAATGGTCTGAAGAATGTCAAAACTCATTTAAAACTTTAAAACAGTCTCTTATTAGTCCGCCCTTGTTACAGTATCCAAATTTTTCAAAAGATAATCAATTTATTCTTAGAACCAATGCAAGTGGGTACGCGTTGGGGTCTGTATTGTCGAACTCAGATGACAGGCCTATTGCATTCGCTTCTAGAACTCTAAATAAAGCAGAAATAAACTATTGTACAATAGAGAAGGAATTATTAGCAATCGTTTGGTCATGTAAACATTTTAGACCATATTTATTTGGTAAAAAATGTATAATATTATCGGACCATCGTCCCTTAATATACTTATTTGGCATGACAAATCCTTCTAGTAGGCTCACAAAATTTAGGCTAACGCTTGAGGAATACGATTTTTCAATCCACTATGTGAAAGGTGCTGAAAATGTTACAGCGGATGCTTTGTCACGTGTGTGTATAGAGTCGAACGAATTAAAAGAAATGAATAATAAAGTGAGTGCCAGTTTAAACGCAATCACTCGTTCGGAGACAAAAAATAACAAAACAAAACCCAATATGACAAGTGATAATACTTCCATGGAAAACAGGATTGATCACCCTGTTGCAGTGGAAATATTAAAATACCCTAAAACTCAAATAATAGAACTACGGCCGGTACGTGAAAATGAATTTACGAAAATAAAGCTTAATAATAAATTAAAAACTGAATATGAAAATTTAATGTATGACGTCAATTCTAAGATAGTGTACATATCCCAGAAATACCGATCAACGTCGAACTTAGGTGAGTCGTTGAGGCATCTGGAGAAATTATGTAAAAAACACGATATTCCGGAATTAATTATTATAAAAAATAATGAGTCTAATCAGTTTTTAAATGACATGCGCATGATTAAATGTAAAAACGAAATTTTCAAGACAAATCTTAAACTCAGTATTATAAAAGATAAACAAAGGATAGAAAATAAGGAATTACGTCAGTTAATTCTTAATGACTTTCATACATTACCAACGGGAGGACATTCAGGGATAAACCGAATGTATAACAATATAAAAAGATATTACTTTTGGGTAACCATGAAGAATGACGTTGAGGATTTTGTCAAAAGGTGTGACGAATGTCAAAGGTACAAGCATTCAAAACCAAATAAACAACCTATGACAATATCATCAACGGCTACTTCAGCATTTCAAAAAGTATACCTAGACTTAGTCGGTCCATTACCAGTTGATATTGAAAATAATCAATATATACTCACACTTCAATGTGAGCTAACAAAATTCGTGGAAGCATATCCGCTTCCCAATAAAGAGGCATTGACTGTTGCAAAGTCATTTGTAGAAAATTTTATTTTGCGTTACGGTATTCCTGTTTCTTGCGTAACAGACAAGGGAACCGAATTTTTATCTAATATATTTAAAGAATCTTGTAAGCTGCTTAAAATTAAACAATTAAATTCTACAGCATTTCACCATCAAACTTTAGGAGCCCTTGAAAATACCCATAAGCATTTGGGTGCATATCTACGCATGCAACTGTCGAAAGGAACTATTAACTGGAGCTCTTGGGTTCCTTATTGGTGTTTTTCATACAATAGCAGTGTACACACGTCAACGCAGTACACACCTTATGAACTCGTATTTGGAAAATCCAGTAATATTCCATCTAACATCGTTAATCAAGTCGATCCAGTATATAATTTTTATGATTATCCTAAGGAACTCAAATTTCGGTTGCAAACAGCGTGGAATGACGCGAGAAATAATTTAATGACATCAAAAAATAAACGCAAAATTGAGTATGACAAAAACAATTGTAAAAGTCAAACTTATAATGTAGGAGATATCGTTTTAGTAGAAAATAACGGTAGAAATAATAAATTAGAAGCTTTATTTAATGGTCCATATCCAGTTTTGGAGGATAATGATCCAAATGTAGTGGTAAAAATTAAAAATAAGAATGTAGAAATACATAAAAATAGAATAAAACATTATTTTAGTTAATTCCACAAAGAAAAAAATCTATATGTATATTTTTTTTTTTGCTTTTCGGGAAAGGTGTGATGGAATCCAAGTTGCAAAAGTAGGCCATATCATTGAACTATAATTAAGGCAATAACTTATTGCAACAATGTCCAACACAGCTTTTCGATTGTTGTAAATATGGAGTAATAGTTTATAGAATCATCAAATTATTATTTATTTTATTAATTAGGTTAGTCTAAGTAGTTTTATACCATTGTAATTAGATTTAGAAAAAGGAGCAGAATAAAGAGTTACACAGTAAGTAGTGCACGCTGATTATTTTCTTAAGCATGTAGTTCGAACCAGAACAAGAAGATATTACACTTTAAATCATGGCCTTCTTAGAAAAAACTGAAACCTAACTTTACGAAGTGTAATATTTCGATGATACTAAAATCTTTATTGCACTTGTTAGATATCACTAGACTTGAAATTTAGGCTCTTTCCAAAAATCGAAAAATCCAATATGGCGGCTATAAGAAAAATGAGTTGAGGCGGGTTGCGGGTTGACAAAAAATAATGAAGACGTGTCGTATACGCCATCTTATTTGGCCTAAAAATGTGGCAGCTGTCAAATTTACCATTCTGGATATACTGGCCAAAAACGAAATCCGCCATTTTCGGTTTTTCCCCGATATTTCCAAAAACAATTGATCGATCGTAAATCTGAAGCCGGGTATCGAATGCAATAAGTTTCCTCTAAAACTTTCCCCATTTAACCTTTGCTGTAGGTATAATAGGAGCCGAGATACCTGTGTAGAGAAGCGAATCTGAGACACTCTGTATATATACACACATATATATATATATATATATATATATATATATATATATATATATATATATATATATATATATATATATATATATATATATATCCGAGCCCCATCAAAAAAGAAGAGAATTCCACGAAATGATAGAGATACAAAAAAATAATCACTTTATAAATGCAAAAACCGATACAAAACAACTCAGTAAAATATATCATAATCTTATTAAGTAATACGTAAATTAAAATCATAAATTAAGAAACTGAGTTGAACCCCTTAATAGATATAAATTTCTCTCTTTCGGAACATGGTAAAATAAGTTAGTAGTCGTTTTCGTTATTGTACTCTGATGAAGATCACCAAGTTGATCGAAACGTCAAAACTTTGTAACATGAGTCTGTCAAACGAAATGTGTTAATTTAATTCACGAGGACCCTAACCCAAGAAAATAAAAAGTAAACATATATATATATATATATATATATATATATATATATATATATATATATATATATATATATATATATATATATATATATATATATATATATATATATATATATATATATATATATATATATATATATATATATATATATATATATATATATATATATATATACGATGAAAAAACAAACAAATTAATAATCTATTAAATTCTTGTAATATTTGAGAATAAAAGAGTGCCAAATTTGCGTTATTTAAGATTTTGATTAAAAAAAATAGCGTATTTCATTCGAAAAAACCCAACTTGACAATTTTTGTCTATTTTACGATGTTCATTTGTTTAATTTGAAAAAAAAATCCTGGCGGTTGAGGACTATTTCGACGACTTGTGTATTTACAATTTTTTGATATAACTCATAATAAACTTTGTAGATGGGTATAAAAAATGTAAAATTTTAGAATAGTGTCAGATTTCTCCTACATTTTTGTATTTATTGTAATCTGAACTGAACCTTTAAAAATATAAAATTTCACCAGAGAACACAAAGAATGAAAAAGGCACGTCAAAAGCAGTGAAATGACTTACGTTATTATTCTGGTCCAATTATTATGATGAGCTGCTTAACAAGTTTAAGCCTTTTTAATCGAAATGGCGAGGAAAAAACCCCGATGTCGCTTTTTTTAGATATCTAATTAGCAACACGATATTAGATTGTTGTCATAACCCCGACATCAAAAGAGAATTACCTCAGATCTGATTATAAATTTTAAATTGCTGACTTTTTAAAGGGCGAGGGGTTAAAACGGGTATGGAGAGCGTTATGAAAAAATTAAAAATGTAAAAAGAACTCTTTTAAAATGTATTATTAACAATTTTACACAGTTCAGCAAATATCAATTTAAATTAACCAATTACATTCCTTTCATTATTATAAAGTTCTAGATACCTCGGTGAAAATAATATCTATTAAGCATATTTCTGTAATGTGAGACCCCATTAGGCCGCTTGTACGCTCTTCCTGGGCGTATCGTATATTCTAGGTCATCGACCAGCCTGTTTACTTCCCTCGTAAAACGGATGTATTGTAATCGTGAAAAAATGTCCGAGATTTTTTACTTCAAGGTCCCTAGAAGACGAAAAATCTGTTTTCTCGATTCCGTCGGTCTGTCTGTCTGTCTGTCTGTTTGGGGCATAGCTAAAAATCCTTACCCGATTGACTTTAAATTTCGGCCAAAAATTAAAGGATCATATGGAAATGACCTGGTAACATTTTAGTAAAAATCCAATATGGCAAAACAAAATTGTGGCCTAGTGAAATATTTTATATTATGTTAATAAAATATACAAAACATATTTAAAAATTCCGAAAAAAGTTTTTAATATCCTAAATTTAAATTGTGTGACATAACTAATTGTGGATGAGAGAGGATGAACTAGTAAAACTGTGGTACTAATTCAATATGGCGGAACAAAATGGAGGCCAAATGAACTGTTTGTAATCGTGAAAAATATCACCCTCTCAGGACATATCTTCACGTTTTAGATTTTCCCTAGATGCCAAGAAATATGTTTTATCATTTCCGTCGGCCCGTTTGTCTGTCTGTCTATCAGTTCGCGGGTATAGCTTAAAAACTACTTATCAGATTGATTTAAAATTTTATTCAAAAACTAAGAGTCATATGGGGATGATCTGGTAATATGTTGGTGAAAATCCAGTATGCCTGAATAAGAAGGCGGCCTAGTGAACCTATACAAAATTATTACTGAAAAACTTATTATCTAATTTACCTCAAATTTTGTCCAAATGTCAATTGTTAGATAGGAATGAACTGGTATTATTTTCAAAAGTGAATAAAGTGCTCATATTATCTCAAAGAGACCTGGTAATGAACAAATTAAAAAAACCAATAAGGGTCACTGAGTATGAGAGTCAATATTCCACCAAAAATTCCATAGATTTCGCCAACTACTAACTACTAGACTTGTCTCTTTTTTCTCTAGCATTCCCCCAATTGAATATATTGATTTAACTGAAAAATTATTAAGAAGTAAAAGCTTACCTGCTGCCTTAATATCTGATCTCATTCTATTGCTAAAAACTGTGCTAGAATAAAACTTTTCTAAATTTAATAATAGATATTTTTGATAACGTTCGGGCTTGGCAATGGGTTCTGGCCTTTCACCGTTCTGGAGTCAAGTTTTTATGAACCATTTAGAAAATAAAATAATGTATAGCTCGTTTTTAGAATATTTGGTAAGCTATAGAAGGTACATGGATGATATTTGTATCGTTTGGAAAGGTAGTGAACAAGAATTGTTAAAATTTTTAGAATTTATCAATTCTTTGCACGAAAAAATATCCTTCACTATGAAGAGTGAAACTGATGGCAAACTTCTTTTTCTAGACCTTCTATTAATTATAAATGATATCAAAATTAGTTTTGGGGTGTATAGAAAACCCTCCTGTACTAATAATATCATTCAGTTTACATCTAACTCACCATTTTCTCACAAATTTGCAGCTTTTAATTCGTTTTTGTACAGACTTTTTCAATTACCACTACCCGAAGCTGCTTTTACTAAAACATTCAACAAACTTTATTTATAAATTTATGAACAAATACAAACTCTTTCATAACTTAATACATAATCTAATTAATACAAATTCATAGTTTTAACATATTTTGGAAACATATCTCAATATTTAGCTAAATTTTTTAAGTTATTTAATATGTCCATATCATTTAAAACAAACAATACTTTAAAACAACACATAGTTAGAATAAACGACAAAAAGGATAGTCTTGAGAAATCTGGAGTTTATTCCCTCCATTGTGGAGAGTGTCCTGTTGTTTACGTGGGACAATCGGGTAAGAAAATTTCGACAAGGATCCTCAAGGGCTTGCAGTCCATGGAAGCAAGGGAAGCAGTGCTTCCCTAAAAAAAATTACAAAACATCTTCTAAAATGTAATTTTTGAAATAGGAATCCATTAATTTAGTTTGTATTAAAAATGCTAAAATATTATCTTAATTATCAAGTCTATAATAAATGCGGCCTTGACTCTGACCGAGCCACAATAGAAATCGAATAGAACCTATGCGGGCCGCTAGCTTCTCTGCAGCCAAGTCCTGTTTGCTTGATTTCCTGTGAATCGAGCCAGAGGTTATTGAACTTTCCACCGGCTGTTTGCAATTTTTGCATTTCAGTCGCGTGCTCAAAGTGGGGGCGGAAGCTATCTTTGGAGTAGGTTCTTTGTTTGAACGGCTATCCATGTGTTGTGTGATATGTACGTCGCACCGTGCATGGTGCGATATGGAAGACAATAATACGGATGTAGATATACAAATACCGTCAACTTCGGCTGTCGGTAATAACGTTGAAAATGTTGGAGAATTTAGTAAGAAGCGTGTGTGTGTATGTGTGGTGTGTGTCTTAATAATAAAGAGATTTTCAACGTGAAACTTCGCTGATACGCTTCAAATAATTTCCAAAGGAAGGGCAAAACCGCCTATGAAAAATTTAACCACAAAAATGAAAAACTGTATTAAACATTTTTATCCGGAAAAACAATACGAACAATTTAAATGGCTAACAGGGTGTGAAAATATAAGTAAATTATTTTGTTGGCCATGTTTACTTTTTGAAAATGATCTCTGGAATAAAACTGGTTTTTCCCTATTTAAACAATCCATAAAGCTGTAAAAAGACACATTATGTCCAAAGCGCATTTGCAGGCCGTCATAAAAGAAAAACTCTTTGGCAAAACCAGAATTGCACACACCCTTAATAAACAGTTTGAAATTAGTCACCGTCAACACAATGAAGTAGTCGATAAAAATAGTCAAATATTAAAAAGACTTATCGACGTTGTTTGTTTTCTTGGACAGCACGAATTGGGATTTAGAGGTCATGACGAAACAAGGGTTTCTTCAAATAGAGGAAATGTTCAAGATTTACATAGTTTAACGGCTAAATATGATGATTACTTAAAAAATCATTTAGAGCAGTCTAGCGTTTTTCGCGGAACGTCGCGTCGAATCGAATCCAGAATGATTTAATTTCCGCTGTTGCAATCATTATTCTAAAAAGAATTAAACAGGAGATTTGCGAAGGGCGGTTCATTGCTATTGTTCTGGACGAAACAACTGATATCACTAATTATCTATAGTAATACGCTACGTTAAAACAGACGGAAGTATTCAAGAGCGATTTTTAGGTTTTAAGAATGTGTCCGAAAATCGTACAGCAGATGCATTATATACCGTAGTTTATAATGTTACTAAAGAAATTAATGGAGAGAAAAAATTAGTTGCTCAAAGCTATGATGGAGCTCCAGTGATGGCAGGACAACTAGGGGGTCTGCAAGATAAAGTTCGAGCAACTTTCCCAAGTGCTGTGTTTGTCCATTGTTTTGCTCATAAATTAAATTTAGTTTTATCCCAGTCCATCAATCACATTAAAGAGTGTAAAGTATTTTTCGTTACTTTAAGTGGCATGGCTGCTTTTCTTCCAAGTCAACAAAACGTACACAAGCTTTGGACTCCTTTGTCCACAAACGATTGCCCAAAGTAGCTCCTACTAGGTGAAACTATAATGGAAGACTTGTATTAACAGTATCTAAAAATCGTGAATCAGTGATTGAACTATTTGAGAATATACACTACTCAAAACGGAAAAGGAGCCACTGTTAAAAATGTGGTTATATATATTTTTGAATAGTTTTTTATACAATTCTTTTTTTATTGTAATATATTAGACTATGCTCTCTAAAAATTTAGTAATTTTTTTTGTAATCTGATTGTGATGCTTGCAGGGAAAAAGAAAAATGCAGAGATGCGTGGTTAAGCTATTTATTGTTTTAATGAAAACATTAAAAAAAATGAGGCAAAGTCAAAATTTAATATCGTGTATGGCCTCCTCTAACTCGTATAACTTCTTCACAACGACGGGGCATACTTTCAATTAAATTTCGAATAATTTGAGGAGATAGCTGCTCCCACTCTTCCAGGAGGATTTCTTCTAGGTGTTCCAGGTTCCTTATTGGCTGACGGTTGTTCAATCGCTTCCCAAGTGTGTCCCAGACGTGCTCGATTGCATTGAGGTCTGGACTACGAGCGGGCCAAACCATAACCTCAATATTGTGGGCATTGAGGTAATTTTGCACTATTCTGGCGGTGTGTGGCCGGGCATTGTCTTGTTGCAGAATAAATTCTGGGCCAAATTATCGGCAAAAGGTACCACATGTGGTTCTAGAACTTCATCTATGTACCTACGTGCCGTTAAAGACCCCCCGCGAATAACCACCAGCTCGGTTCGCCCATTCAAAGTTATCCCACGCCAAACCATTATGGACCCTCCTCCAAATGGAAACTTTTCTTCCACCGTGCAGTCTAAATAACGTTCACCCGGGCGTCTCCAGACTCGAACTCGTCCATCGATGTGATTCAAAGAGAATCTCGATTCGTCAGTGAACAGCACATTGCTCCACTGCTCCAAGTTCCAATTTACATGTTCTTCAGCGAACAGTCTTCTTGCTCTTCGGTGCTCTGGGGTTAACGGTGGTACTTTAGCTGTTCTTCTTGCACGAATCTGACGTTCGTGAAGCCTGTTACGTATGGTTTGGGTACTTATTCTGGTTCCTGTGCTCTCAACCTGCAGATTTTGGAGGGTTGTAGCGGTAGTTGTGCGTACTCTAGTGGCCCACCTCCGTATTAAACGGTCTTCTCTCTCGGATGTTGCCCTTGCACGATGCGGGTAAGGTTGTCTTCTAATGATTCCAAAAATTTCATACCTTCTCCAGGCCCTGTTTATGGCACTTCGACTGACATTCAACATTCCAGCTACTTGGCGTCTTGAGTGACCCTCTTGAATTAGTGTGGTCACCCTAGCAATCTGAATCTCCGTTAAATACACTCTACGCCTTTGTCGTCTACCAAGCACATCAACATTCATTTTAATTCTATCACATTTGACTCAAAATTAAACAAGTAAAATGATAACACATTTCTCTTTTGGTGATAAAATTTACATTCCTAATTTTTTTTTTGTTGCAATAAAAGAATTGTTGATATTGCTACAAATATTTAAACTGGAATGTGTGTACTAAGTGTACACAAAGTTCTATTTTTGTACTTGGTGGCACAAACAAAATATACTAAAAGAAAGAAGGGGCTCCTTTTTCGTTTTGAGTAGTGTAATAGAAAATAATGAAACGTGGGAATCAGAAGCAATAAATAGTTCGAGGGGGTTTTTGGACTGTTTGAAACGAGATTTTAATATATTACAAACTAAAACAAATGATATCGCTTTTTGCCTAAAAAAAGTGAATGATTTTAAGTCCATGTTAAGTCAAAAAAGAGATGACTTTGACCTATTTTGGGAGAAAACGATGACGTTAAATGTAGAGTCACAAGCCAAGCGTCTTCGAACAGACAAGGTCGCAGATGTTCAAACATCATACAGACGCCTCTTTTATGAAATAACCGATCAAATTCAGCAACAAATAAACTATAGATTTAACGGTTTAAGTGATTTTAAATTCCTCGAGCTCTGTAATTTTAAAGCATTTAAAAGAAAAACTTTTCCAGAAGATGCGTTTAAATCTCTTCTTCTTTCAGTCATTTATTTACTATGGCCAATTCTTCGACCGAGTGTTACTGCGATCTGAACTAAAAGTGATTTACGAAACTGATGACACTAGCGCAAAAAATGACACTAAGGAACTACTGCAATGTTTAAAAGATAAGGAGCTGTAAGATACCTACACCGAAGTGTCGAAATTGTGTGAATTAGTATTGACAATACGTGCCACAAGTTCATCTGTAGAACGCAATTTTTCAACACTTAAACGTATAAAAAATTTCGTGAGAAATCCAACGGGGCAGGAGACACTTTCGCATACACCATATATGTTGTCCATTGAAAATAAACTTCTCCAAAATATGTCGGAGCATTGACGTTTTTATGATGACGTCAATCACGAATTTGCAAAAAATGATCGAAGAATCGAATTACATTACAAATAGATAAGTTTCTAAAAATTGCTTCCCTTTCTTAAAATTTCACCGCACGCCCCTGAGGATCCTGGAACACCTCAGCTTGGTTACAAAACATCAAAATACAGATATTTCTAATACAAAATCTGCCTTTGCGAATTTTCCTCAAAACATCGATTTTCGTGCGATAAAGGTAAAAAGTTGGATCTTTTGGAAAAGACGGAAATAAGAAAAGCTAAAAAGTACCCCACCTTACCTGAGTTAACAAAATGTTTAATTTTGAGCCTCATTTGATTTTTAACAATATTTCAAAAGAATAACTATATATCCTTAGTGTTTCTGGTAAAGTTATATATTATTCAATAGTTTTTTCGCTTGTAATGTAGAATTAATTAGGAAAATAAACTGTATACGAATTATAATTTGTACTGTGTACCTTATCGACATCTATTTAATAATGCTAGTCTCTTGTTAAACTTATGAATTCGCATACTTCAAACTATTTATGTCATATACTTTAAACTCATGCTGTCTAAACTTTTATATGTGTATATTATGTTGGGTGAGTAGTAGTGAGAGTAAGTATATCGGGAAAAACAGACAAATGCGTTCGATATAACTCTTTTATTATATAAGCAACGTTTCTATGCATAGTTGCCTCTTCCTCAGGCTTAATAACTTCTAGAGCATGTTACGCATAAAATGTGTAATCATTTGTTAATTGGGAGCTCGAAAATTTACATAAGAAAGACAATGAAGACACATGTATATCAGTCTACTAATGAAGAAATAAAATGCAACTACGCATCGAAACTTTACTTGTATAACAAAAAGTTATATCGAACGCAATCGCCTGTTTTTCCCGCTATGCTTTCACCCAACCTATTAGGATAAGACGCTATATAGATTATTGTATATATTATATTTTTAAACCATTTTTACAAAATTGTGTACTTGTTGTAAAGCCTTGGGAAAGGAAATATATTTTCCGAAACGTTGGCATTAAGATTGGGTTTCATTACCAACCGATCCATATAACCCATTAAAAGTACTGCATTTAACAAAAATTGGATTATTAAAAACTTTGAATAATAATATTTTTTCTAACAAATAAAACGCATCCTTTATATTTTAGGCATGATGGCACAAATGGGTGCCGAAACGTTGGCTTTGTAATAAAAATATATAAAAGAAAACTGTTATTATTTCCTTCGATGAAAAAAATTTCATATAGCCTAGAATATTTTTCAGTTTTCTCTATCAAACAAACGTGTCGTTGCAACGCCCCAGCAAATAGAAACTGGCGTAATGAATTTCAAATACGGTTTTCATAATTTATTTTCACCATTAAACGAGATAAACGTTTTCGAAAAAAAAAACACACTTTTTAATTTCAAATTTAAAAAAGTTTTCCCGGATTAACGTCCATATTTGCGCGAAACCCCACTAATAAAGCGATAGAATAGAAAACTCGCTTTTGCTTTTTCGTAAGTAATTAATTGTGCATGTCGCGCATAAATTTTAATTAAAATTAGAAAACATCGGCTTTGTTTTTCGCCATTCGCCACTTTTTACGTTAATTAGTTAATTAAAGAGAAAATAATTATGTAACGCATTAGAGAAACTGAGCCCAGAAAATGGAATTTAAGAGCACCTATGTGACCGCGTATAATTGTTTCCCCAGAGTTGCTTTTTTTATCCTAGATATTTGCAGGTAAATTTCAGTGGAAAAATAGAAACATTTTTAATTAAATTCCCTTTCTGAGTATATTACCTTTTTCAAGAAAAGTAAAGCATGACGACATAAAAGGGAAGCTTTCACGGCTTTGGTCAATTAAGAAATCATGGTCATAAATAACATATAAAAAAGAAGATGGCGGCGTATAGCAAGTCGGAGATCGAAGCTGAACTAAATAAGTTAAAAAAGTGTGATGTCATTAAAATTATATTAACAAAAACTATAACAACAGTTAGTACAAGTGTTTTGACAAAAAATTTTGTGAATAGTTTGTGTAACTGACCCATCTTGATGGCAGAAAATGACCATAGTGAGGAATTTTTCGACACCTCAGAAAACAGCTGTGATCGTATAATGTGTGTGAAAGATCGAGAACGAAAAACTCAAGCTGAAAGAGACATTGACACGCTCAATAAGTTGGTTTTTCAACTGGAAAAGAGAACAGGTGAGCAGGAGGACCTAATATATCTGTTAAAACATCAGACGAATATAAATAATAAAATAAATCAAAATAGTCAACATATCTCTCCATCTTCTATTTCCTACGCAGACGCGGTATCTGTATCTGCAGAACTCGACGTCCAGTAAGGGCGCGATCTCAAAAATATTTAACAACACAAAAAGTAGTCCACATGAAAACTATCGTCCTAGAGGTACCCAACAAACCGCACGGATGGGCGAGCCGAGCAACCAAAATGAAAATAAATTCGTCACAGGTCAACAAGTTAACGAGGCGATTAAAAATGCCCAAAAAAAGAAAATACACACCCAAACCAATCATAGGAAGAAACGAAGACTCAGTGGTTAAAACCATACCGAAAAAAGGTTACTTGCATGTGAATGGACCCAAAAACACAGGAAACAGACTTACTCCAGCATCTACAGAAAACATGCCCACAGTTTGAGTTTAAATGTTTCAAGCTAAAGGAAAACGATCAATCATCGTCTTTTAGACTAGAATTTCCAATCGAACATTGTAAGGACATCTATAATACAGACATTTGGCCAAAAAGTGCAGCTGTACGGCGCTTCACCTTTCCGAAGAGACCTCAAAATTTTCAGAAACGTGCCTTAGGAAATGTGGATCCCGTCTCGAAACCCCAAACGATCAAACAATAGTGAACATTTTCCATCTATCAACGTTTGATTCAAAAAATAGACAGGAAGTTTGGAAGCTGCTTCATGTAAATACTCGAAGTGTTTTTAATAAATCTCACTGACTTTAAACAAACTTGATTCTTTTCGGATATCAGATTACCTAATGGTATCTTGCTACTGTAGAACCGCGGACAGAAACGGTTATGGAGGTACGTGTATATTATTAAAATCTAAATTTAAAGAACTAATAAAACATTTACCTTTTATTGAGCAAATATCGATAGACTCGGATTTTGAAAGTGCTGGAGTTTCACTGGAGAAAAAAGTGCGCATTTTATCAATTTATAGAGCCCCATCTGGAAATCTTAGCATTTTCATGGATAAATTATATCATCTGTTAAATTCTGTTTTCGGGAGATATTGTACATGTACCTGATAGTAAGGCGACCATATCACAGAGTCATACTCAAGTCTTGACCTCACGAAAGCGTAATAAAGTAATTTTAAGACACTTTGATTCTTAAAATCCCTCGAGTTTCTTATGATAAAACCCAGTGATTTAAAACATGTTTTTATAAGATCATTTATATGAGGAACAAAAGAAAGCTTTCTGTCATATACAACACCAAGATCACGAAAATACTCCACTCTTTCCAACATTTCGTTATTAATTTTATATTCATCCAGTATAGTACTATGCTTTAAAGAGAATGTCATTATACTACATTTTTTATATTTAACGGTAGTTTATTTTTATTACACCAATCAAAAATTTTGTCAATTGACAGCTGCAAAGTATTACAATCTTCTGAGCTTTTTATACGGGCATAAATCTTCATATCATCTGCGTAAAGAAGCGTGTTATTATCCAGATTATTAATTATGCTATTGATGAATAAGTTAAACATTAAAGGACCCAAAATAGACCCTTGTGGCACCCCGAAGTAGCCTACAACTGCACGGATGATTGACCACAGCATTCCACTATTTGCGTTCTACCGGTTAGATAAGATTGGAAAACCCAATCAGATTGTCAGAAAAACCAAGCGAATTAAGTTTATCTAACAAAATATTGTGGTCAAGCCTGTCGAAAGCTTTCGAAAAATCTGTATATATTACGTCAAATTGCGTAACACAAACAAGGTTGAAGAAGACTGTTGACTTTCCCTTGACAAAACCATGCTGATTATCCGCGAGTTTATTTTTAACTTGAAAGTATAAATTTCTATTCAGGAATATTTCAAAACATTTAGAAAAGTTGTTAATTATACTTACTGGACGATAGTTTTCGATTTTATTTTTATCTTTTCTTTTAAAAACAGGAATTATTTTAGACAATTTCCAACAATCTGGAAACTGCGATGTTTTAATTGATAAATTAAAAAGTATTGTAAGAGGCTTTGCAAGAAGACATGCACAGTCTCGTAATAAAAATGATAGTATTTTAGCTGGACCTACCGTCCCTTTCGGTTTAATTTTTTTTAAACAGCGTAAAATATCGTCCTCAGTAGCGCAGTTTATAAAAACGGTGTCCACAATACCGCTGATTCTCTGAGGATTTAGTCCATCACTATCAGGCACAATATACGAGGACCGGAAAAAATTGGCAAATGCGTTTGCAATCGATGTGTGATCTTTAAAACTGTCCTCGCCTAATGTCATTATTTCTGGAAACTGCTTATTATTTTTTTACCAATCCTAACAACTGGCCGAGCGCTTCTTAATTCCCTTACTTCATAATCTTCAGAAAGTTTTTGTGCCGCTAATTCGCGCTGATTTGATTTGTACTTAGGACAAAACCACTGTTTGACAGATGTTTTACCTTATTGAACGAAATATTTTCCGCAACTGGATTAACATTCTGCAGAATATGCTGCTTGGTACGAGAGCATTCTTGGTTCTGATTTTTCGGTTTCACAATAATTTTGGAGTTGTTTTTAAGAGCATCTGCAAAGGTAGTGGGTCGAATATCTTGAGAACGTCCCAATACTTTAGCGTTTATTTTATCTACTGCTAAATCTAAGGTGTCTTTAGTTATATGTCGAATTCTTTCAGAAAGAGAATTGGATCTAACAGGTTCTGCATTTTGCTAGTAAATTCCTCCGAATTAATGTTGTAACAAGTACGACATTTCCATGAAACTCCAGGTACTCCGTTAATAACACTGATTGCTTCAGATGGAACGGACATACAATCAGCATGATATCGTTTTTTGCACAACCCGCTGCATGTTAATCACAAAATCCATACTTTGACATTGTTATATCCAGTACCAATTAGTCTTGTTATATTCACACGATAGGCAAAAAAAATAGCTACAAAATCATGTAACTTGCACTAAATAAACTTAACTAAAGACCACTCTATTTGAAATAAAATGAGGACACGATCAACCAACAACATACCACATACACGTACCTCGTGTAATATGTAATATAACGGAGATACTCCGCAAAATTACCTAAAATGGAACACCCTGTACATCGATTACTCTGCAATGGTTTGACAATTTTAAAAGACATTTTCAGGAAATATTCGGGATTTTGCCTGGATGGTCCCCTAGCAAGCACATTAAAAAAAATTAAATAATGGCGGAATGACGTTATTTTCAATTTTAGAGAGCTCCACAGCAATATATATGGCGTTCACCATATCGTCAGGAAAAAACATAGATGTTAGCAACTTTCTATAAACAGAACTAAAAGGGATGAAATAAAAAAATAATATTTTATTACATATTGAAAATTTGACTTTGTAAAGTCGGTGTCAAAGTAACAAAGATCGTGTCTATTTATTGTGGTATACACACTCAATACATAAATGTCTTTTTGTGTAATTACTTTAAGCAATTAAGAATTCGTTTGGAGCTGTCTTCATAAAGTCAATGTAGAATAAAATATTATTTAGTGCTTTTTTTAAGTTGGTTTTATTTTTCTTATAAAATTCGTTATATCTGAAACAATCCAATGGACCGCAAATGTGTCGCATGTAGGTCGTTGATATTTTTTTGTTTCTATTCCCACTACACACTCACAATTCGTTTTCATTGATTGCATCTTAACAGAACAAAACCGTAAACCCCAGATTTCCACGCTGTACCCTATCAATTTTTCAATTCTCAAGTGGATTCGCAGCCGCCTTCAGAAGTAACATTAGCCCTCTAACAAGTTATAGTTTTCCTCTTATAGCGAGTATTTTGTTACCGATTTCTTTAGAGAGTGCAAACCCTTTTATCCTTTTAAGAAAGTTTTGACGTATCCTCCCTGCGGTTTTCTCTTACAATCTTTCTAAAGTGTATCAACTCCTTTGAGGTGTACGTTTCGCACACATGTCTTGATTTTGAGCGAAGCACGCGATGTTTCGGAAACGCGAAGCAAAATTATTGTACTCGTATATTCTTTAAAGTGATTCGATTAGGTTTTCGTGACAAAGTAAACTACGATGCAGCTGAAGTGTAATCAATTTACTTTCAGTTTTGATGGAGTTTTTACGCGAACTTTGTCAAGAGCAAATATGAATTTATTTTTGTATTAACTTAATACAGGATCAAAACAAATGTCGTAAATGATTTAAGAAATCATGGTTTGGAAATTGCATGCATGGAAATCGATGCAAGAATGTTAGTTTCTTTTATATTTGTCACATTTGGAATGTTGGTGTTCAGATACAGGAGATTATACAATTTGTTTCTTTCTGCTACACATCGTTCATGTTCCTTAAGCCTAGTTGATGTGGATCGTTCAGTTTCTCCAATATAGACATCACCACAGGAACAAGGATATGCATATGTTCCTTCCGTATGAAAAGGAATAATGTCCTTTGGCGATCGCAAATATTGTCCAATTTTCTTGTGTGTGTTGAAGATTGTGCGTATGTTGAACCAGCGAAGTGACCTTGCAATCGTGTCTGTTGTTTCGTGAATAAATGGAAGAACTACACTTCCTATCGATAATTCCTTTTTAATATCATTTCGTGGAGTAGGATTATTATTTAAATCTTCAGCCAATTTCCCTGTTTCCGACTGTAAAGAATTTTGGTCACAAATCGTGAGGGGTCTGTCTGTAAACCAAAGAATTATAACTAGTTGCTTTTGAGCTGGATGATGATGGGAATTTGCATTTAGATATCTATTCATATGCGTTGGTTTTCTATATACAGTGTCCTAAGGAACCATCCCTATTCCCCTGTACAAGACCAACTAGAAAGGGAATCGTGCCTTCTGATTTAATTCCCATTTAAAATTTTATATTAGCATGTTGTTGATTCAAATGATTCATTCAGGATCAAATGACTAAACAATAATGCACAAATTATTTCTTATCACCTGCTATTCCTAGAACAACAGAAAATACTTTCTTCTTGCGAGTAAAGTAAAAAAAAAGCTAGCGCTATAAGATAAGAATAGAATAGCCAATTGTCATATTGTTTTTCAATGTTAATAGCTAAAATTTAAAAAATAGAAGATTTTTTTAAATTTTCAATATCTTAAATTCTAACCAGTTTAGAATATGTTTACGAACACATTTTTACTTTTGATGCCCAAAGAGTCACCATTTAAATTCCTTTACCTGACAACACTTATGTAAAAAAATTGGCCCAACTGAAGTGAAAATTAAAAAAGGCGCGAAATCATCCGAAACTTTATTATTTCCCCTGATTTCATCCAAAATCTAGTGATTTTCGAAATCGCAGTACGTTTTTTTGAGCGTGAGACGCCCTTTGACTATTTTAATATAGTATAGATATATTCTATAATCATTATAATTCTCTGATAGGAAAAACTATTGTAATCGTCAAAAAAATCACCTCAGAGTCTTTCTTGTATCATTTTGCTTCTGAGGATTCCCGGCGAAATAAACGTTCTATTATACTGAACCGGATTGGTCAATATGTCATGTGACCCAAAATAAGTGCATAAGGTATCTTTCATTAGACATGTCTCCTGGAAAAGGAAATCTTGCTGTTTACTTAGTGATTAAAAAAAAATTCCAAACTGAAACGGCCATTTTTTTACCAGATGTTGATATAAAAACTATTCCCCTCTATTTGTTAAAAGCAATGTGGCAATCCACACAGTTGATTGTTCGGGCGGTACATCTCGCATAAACAAATCTTAAGATTAAATGGATATTTGTATAGCTAAGTATAATATAATAATTATTATTCCGATTTTTTCAATAATATAAACATTTGGAAATCTTTCGCAAATTACACGGCTAGAGTCCTAGGGAAACCGGTGACGAAGATGATTCTCACATTGGCAATTTCAAAAAGTGTTGTCACTTTTCTGGCGCAGATTCCCAAGCCTAGATATATCGTTCAATCTTAATATCAATATTATGGTGTAAAGCATTTCCGTACTATTTGTCTTACTGCAAATACTTAATTTTAAAACAAACTGATTTTTGAAAACCATTTAAAGTTTTAAAGTTCTTAATAGGCGCAGTAGGTAGGATAGTGCGGTACTGTCAACTCTTTAACGCTATCCAGGAACCTACCCTGAGCTGCAATATAAGAGGTTCTGAAAGGGAGAAGAAATACATCACTGTAAGTGTCTGCAGGCCGCTCTTATTAACAAACCGCCCGCGCCACTGACTTTCATCATTAATATGAGTGCGGAAAGTACACACTTTAAGCACGCTCGTAGAAAAATACATTTTAAGCCGCAGATTTGAGGACAATAGCACCATAGATAGGTCAACAATAGCTCCTAATTTCGCAATGTCCAAGATAAAGTAAATAAAATTTATTTATTAAATATTAAAAAAAATCAATGTTCTTCTAATGTCACCGCACCTTTAGAACGCTGCTTCTTGAAGTAAGGCAACATATAATTAGAAGATTTGAACCATATCAACAAATACACAATAATACATTAAAACACATACAGTAGTGACGCTAAGAAAAGCTTGGTATCTAATAAAATATTTTTTAGCAAATTAATTTCTTTAATGTTAAAATTTATTGTAGTTCCACGAGCCGCTACACTTTTAAGCCACGCCGGTCACGTGACCCTGTAGCAATCTGTACTGTAGGCTATTATACTTTTTTACTATAAGGAGCGGTTGGCAATGAAAGTGGGATGTTCTAATACCACAGTGGGATGGTCTAATACGTGGAGTTGTCAATCGGGTTTGTCATATCTAACTAAAACTCTTGTTGCTGGTGTAATCTGATCTGAGGCTTTGGGTATTTTAGTTTGTATTTTACTGTTTTGCAATAAAAGTAATTTATTTATACTGCCTAGAAACTAATACTGGAAAAACATTACTAATCTTTGTATGAAAATTTTATTGCATCATGTTTAAACATATTCACCGTAATATAAATTGGTATAAACATTGGTGTTCCTGGCTAGGCTTGGCATCGTCGTACGATCGACCTTATTCTGTGAGGTAATCTTGGCAGTGGCTAAATATGTAAATAAAGAACTCTATTTTTATTCTTACTCTAAGGTTCTAACCATATTGACTAGCAACAAAAGAGGTTAATCAATCGCTTTTATAAATATAAATAAAAAGCTCATTTTCTGTGTTTACCGCAAACACATGGAAAATATAATGAAAAAATGATTAATATTCAAATATTAAAATGTTTATATTGTTTCTGTACTTTGTTGAAATCTTAGATTGTTGGTGTTGTTCTCTGTTTGTCTTTATTTGTAATTATCGTTTTCTGTTGTTTTTCTACATTTACTTTAACTTTGAACTATTTGACTTCAAGAATTTTAAACTATTTGACTTCAAGTATGTGTTTTAAACTGTTGTAATCTTAATTTTGTGTTTATTAAGTTATGCATAAGTATTATTTTTTGCAAATGTATTTCTTGATTGTGTTTTCTTATTGGAACTAGCTTTGTCAACAAAATTATTTGATTTTAATTGACAATAAAGCATATTTTGACTTTGACTTTAATTTAAAAAAATATTATTTTGCAAAAACTCAAACATTAAGTTTTGATAGGGTCGGAAAGGTAATTTAATTTCCAAGTGACTAAGAAAAAAATATATATGGTGTCCCATTAAAAAAATAAAACTCTATGTCATATCTCAAAATCTGGAATAGATAAAAAAATAGTAAATTGTCTTTTTTCGGAACTTCCCTTTATTTTTCATTTGTTAGGAATAGTGAAATGTAATCTAATTTAGTACACTACCGGGTGAGTCAACGATTAAAAAAAGTAAATTTACGTCACACTTATTATGCTATGGGATACATATGTAAATCGCGACCATTCTAAAAATATTTTGAATTATACGGGGTGCGTTAAAAAAGTAGGGCTACTAAAAGTTTTATTTTTTTAAATGGGACACCCTATATTTGACTTGATTTTTAAATTCTACATAAAATTTTAACACTTTTTTGTATAACACGTTGTACAAAAAAGGAATTTGATGCACATCTATGATTAGCAATATAACGCCTAGTTGTGCCACTAAAAATAAAATATTTTGCTTCTGCACAGAATAGGCATGGAATAAAGGACTACTTTCGTAATATCGAAGATATTACATACAGGGTGTCCAAACTTAAATGCCCAACTTTAACATATTTAAACCAATTTATTTCGATTTTTTTAAACGGAACCCCCTGTATATTTTTATTTATTCCTTTTAAGCATAAAAAAATCTACAACTTTTATTACATATTATATATATCCATCTTTAATAGTTTCGAAATATTTTAAAATTTCCTTTTTTGCGTAATTTAGAAAAATAACTCCATCAAAGTAGCCATAGTAGCTGTCAGTAAAACAAAAGTATTTAATATGAATACAATAGTTTATTATCTAAAATTAATCCAATGAAAATTTACATAATATAATAATTTGTTAATAAAATTGCTACAAAAAAAATTATCTAATGACCTTAAGATTTTAACATCAGAATCTACAGTAAGCAAGATTACAAGAAAATATAAATATCATCCATTTCATATTACATTAAACCAAGAGTTACACGCTGAAGATTTTAAAATCCGTGTTAAGTTTTGTAACGCAACGAATTGTTTCCGAACTTTTTAGACAATATTATGTTTTTGGAATGAATCTTACATTTCAAAGCAAAGGATCCGTGAACTGGCATAATAATATAAATATTTAAAAATTGTGTTGAAAAAGGGGTCTACTTGTCTAGTTTGCAAATAAGTAAATACACTTTAATGAAGGAATACATTTTAATTTAGATAGTCGAAAACTTATATTAATAGGTACTAATTTTTAAAGTTATACAGAAAAAAAGATTTATCAGACTAAAAAAAATCGCTTTTAAAAGTTAATCAAATGTTTTTACAGTTATATTTTAAATGATGCTCAAATAAGCGTCCGCCTAGTTTTAACTAGCATGTCTGGTGATATAGTGGCGCATACATCCCTGATTCGTTCCTGAATGTACTCTCTTGCTGTAGGGGGTTCGGTGTAAACACGATCTTTAATATAACCCCACAAGAAAAAATCTAATGGAGTTATATCGCAAGATCTGAGTGGCCATTCGATAAAACCGCTACGACCAATCCATTTTTGATTAAAATTAGCGTCAAAAAATTCGTGAACGTCTCGATGGTAATGAGCAGGTGCACCGTCTGCAGGCACATGTCTCTTCTTTCTTCTATGCTGAGTGGTCTGAGAAAAATAGACAGCTCAGCGTTCAAAAATTCTAAATATTTTTGTCCATTAAGTGGTTCATTAAAAAAATACGGAGCTATAATATGGTTTCCAATGATTCCACACATGATATTCGCTAAAAAGTCCGAATATGCTTCTATTCGCCTTATCATTGAGTTGCAAAAGTTAACACGCCTTTCAAAATCTTTATCGTGCAACTCTTGGTGTAATTCCATATGATATGGATGATATTTATATCTTCTTGTGGTCCTGCTTACTGTAGATTCTGATGTCTCAGTTAAACTAGCAAGTTGTCGACTACTTAAACTAGGATTTTCTTCTATATGAATTAGAATTTCCAACTTGTTATCTTGATTAGTGTTTTATTGACAATTTCTCTTCGACACATTGCCACTAGTCAAATCTCTCCATGACATTTCGAAACGCCACTTTAGAAGGCGCGCGTCGATCCGGATATTTTGCTTCATATAGCCGTTTGGCCATATCTATCATTTCATTTTGTGAAAAATTCATTTTAAATTAGACGAGAATACGAAAGACGAAATACAATGCACTAACAACAACACGTTTTTGACATTTCATACATTTAGTCGCCAGTTGCTATAGACTGTTTTTTCCGTGGCTACTTTGATTGATCGAGTTGTTGATTTTCTAAATTACGCAAAAAAGGGAAATTTCAAAATATTTCGAAAACTATTGAAGATAGGTACATAATATGTTTAATAAAAGTTGTAGATTTTTTTATTCTTAACAAGACAAAATAAAAATATACAGGGGGCTCCATTTAAAAAAACCGAAATAAATTGGTTTGAAAATGTTAAAGTTGGGCATTTAAATTTGGACACCCTGCATGTGATATCTTCAATATTACGAAAGCAGTCTTTTATTCCATGCCTATTTTGTGCAGAAGCAAAATATTTTATTTTTAGTGGCACAACTATGCGCTATATTGCTAATCGCAGATGTGCATCAAATTTAATTTTTTTTTGTTTAAAGCTAAATATTTAAGAAAGTATCAATTTTAGCCATATACAAAAAAAGTGTTAGAATTTTATGTAGAATTTAAAAGTAAACTTTTTTGACGTACCCCGTATAATTTAAAATATTTTTAAAATGAGCATGACTTACATATATATTCCACAGCATAAACAGTTTGTTTCCAGATTTTACCTGTTCGACGTAAATTTACTTTTTGCAATCGTTGACTCACCCTGAAGAGGGTGTCCGGATTTGGTTGCAAAAGCAGGGTATCTGGCTTATTTTTAAAGATAGAACCTTGCGGTTTTCACGAACCGGAGCTAATTTTTTGTGAAACTCATGAAGGCGTAAACAAAATTTTCATAGCCTTCTTCGTTTATAAGATACAGGGCGAAATAGAAAATTTTGCATTTTGGGACCCCCCTCGTATCTCGGTTATCCTTTAACTTAACGCAAAGGGAAAAATTGCTGCTTATGCAGTTTTTTACGCTGGATCCAGTGGCGTAGTCATATTTTTTATTTGAGTTGTTATTTTCTAGATATGACCCAAAGTTGTGTTTTTTTAAATGGGACACCCTGTATATTTGTCCAGAAATTGATTTGTCCTTTTAAAAGCTTCTTAAAAATATACAATAGTATGTGTCTATTTTAATAAACAACAACAAAAATTCTAGTTTTGTAATGACATTTCCCAATTTTTTACGCGTATATAAAACATAGCGCTAGTTTTTCGTATTTATTTATTGTGTAAAAATATATTTGTATTATTATGGAAGAAAACCAAACTTTCGAACATTATGAAAAGTACGATATGTCAGCTTATTTTATATTAAATAATGAAAATGTTGAAGCGGTTTCTGAGATGTATTTTAACAGGTAAATAGTTAATTTTTAGGTATGTTGAAATACTACTGCTTAATTTTTATTTAGATATCCAGAAAGGAGGCAACCTAATATATCCACTTTTTATCGGATAAAAAAGAATTTACTTAATCACGGATCATTTATCAAACCTCGTACGAAAACATATAATAAAGAAAATCGGGAGGCTGAGGAAATTACGGTTTTGGCTAATGCAGAGCTTACCCTACAAACTCGTGTAGGGCCAGTGAAAAGAGCATAGGGATTCCATTCTCGTGCAGCACTTACAGCCATGGGATGCAGAGCATCGGGTAGTCTTCTGCAATTGGTTTCGAGAAAGATGCAATATGGTTAGAGATTTTGAAACGAAGGTTATATGGTCAGACGAAGCACAATTCAGTAATTCTGGTATACTCAATAGGCACAATAGTAGATTCTGGTCCCAGGAAAATCAACACCAAATATTTCCCAGAAGACAGCAGGGCAGGTTTGGTTTAAATGTGTCCTGCTTTATATTAGGAACACATATAAAATTTTATATATTTGAGGGAAATCTAACAGTCAATTGCTATATAGAAATTCTAGAGGCAGCTATACCTGAATTACTTGACGATGTTCCTCTAGCGCAAATTAACGAAATTTATTTTCAACAGGACGGTGCTCCTGCACACAATTCTGGAATGACGAGATTATTTCTGGACAACAATTTTACCAATCAATGGATCGGAATAAATGGACCTATAAGATGGCCCCCTAAGTCCCCAGATTTGTCGATTTTAGATTTCTTTCTATGGGGATATCTGGAAAATAGAATTTACAAAGACAACTATGATAATGTCCAAGATTTAGGAAATGCAATAAGAGAAAATTTTTGCTATTTACAAAATCATCCCGTTATTTTGCTTAATTCCCTAAAACGAATACGAAAATTGTGCGAAGCATGCATAGAAAAAAATGGAAATCAGTTTGAACAGTTCTTTTGATTTCCTTGGTCACTGTAGTTCTTATACGACAGTTGATTTTTGCTGAAAGGCTTGTTACATAATAATTTATTACTGTTTTGTTCTTGTGTTACATAAATCTAGATAGGTGGTACTTTTTTGGTGCGAAATTATCAATATATATTTTGATAAATAGATTTAATTACATATTTATTTTAATTTATTGTTAGGATGTAGATATTGTTAACGACTTTAAATAAAAGGCAGCATTGTTTTGCATGGCCTACTGCAAAATTTGGGATGATAACTATAAAAATTAGGATTTTTGTTGTTGTTTATTAAAATAGACCCATACTATTATATATTTTTGAGAAGCTTTTAAAAGGACAAATCAATTTCTGCACAAATATACAGGGTGTACCATTTAAAAAACACAACTTTGGGTCATATCTAAAAAATAACTACTCAAATGAAAAATATGACTACGCCACTGGATCCAGCGTAAAAAACTACATAAGCAGCAATTTTTCCCTTTGCGTTAAGATAAAGGATAACCGAGATACGAGGGGGGTCCCAGAATGCAAAATTTTCTATATCGCCCTCTATCTCATAAACGAAGAAGGCTATGAAAATTTTGTTTACGGCTTCATGAGTGTCACAAAAAATTAGCTAAGGTTCGTGCGTGAAAACCGCAAGGTTCTATCTTTAAAAATAAGCGAGATACCCTGCTTTTGCAACCAAATCCGGACTCCCTGTACATATATTTTCCGCTATTTACATAAACCAGCAATTCTTAATGGCATATCGTTATTTACCTAAACCCTATTCTAATCACACTGTTATTCCCATTATTATGATAAATCCCCAACAAAAACTTTCCCTTTTAAGCCCTCCAACGCTCGCTCCCAAACCCCTAAATCCGTCCAGCAATGTTATTCCTCGAATCTCAGAACGATGAACTTTGATCTGTGGATTAATTGGATTAGACTTAAAATAAAGTAGGTAAAGCGCGGCCTAAATTGATTACCAGACTTGGGCGGTGATGAACTCAATCGAATCCAGTTAACTGAAAGCATGTCGATGTCAAAGAAACTTTGGCTGAAATGAATATAGCAAACATTAAATTTTTGCCTTAATGGAGTTACGGCGGGATGTACGCAAAGCAGGTACGTATTAATGTAATTTTAGGTTGCGTTTAAGCAACAATATTAGAGGCCTTTGTCAGTACGGGCGGGTTTACCACAGGTTAATATTTTAGGTCCAGTTTTTAGGGATATTAAGAGTTTCCAAGTAAAAAACAGGTGCGGCGTTGATAGGAAAATGACATTTGTCCAACATTTCATAAAATGAATTATATATGGGAATAAATAAAATTCTTGAAAGAGTTATACTTATGTGGTGACTGAATGTCTCTCACATTTGTCTGTCAAAGTTAAAATTTGCGCATATCACACTGTATATATTTGTTTTTCTTTTCATTGTTACTGCATAACATACTGTACAAATTTATTTTATTTTACATTTACTTTTTTAATCTAGGCTAATTATCTACTGCTATCGAGAAATGTAACAATTTGTAGGTACTTAGTTTTCTGTACTTTAGACTTATTTTATTTCGTTTTAACAGTGTTTCAATAAACTCTCACAGTTCATATAAAAAAGGAATGTATTGGATATATAGCTAATCAAGCACACACACACACGTTCCTAAACTTAACCAAATTATAGGTTATATTAATACCTATAATATTTTTAAATTGTGGGGTTTCACATTTAAAATTTACGGATGGACCACAACATCCCTTTTAACTCTAATCATACATTCTCCCATAAAATAGCGTCACTGAATTGTTATGTATATCGATCCGTTAATGTACTTTTGAATCCTTTCAATTACAACACCGAAATAAATACGATTAAACAAATTGGCGTCAATAATGGATATAGACCTGAGTTAATTAATAAAATATTAAGTAAATATAAATAAAATGCTCTCAATCAACCTGTTCAAATTGTACCGGTTAAGAAATACGTTTCACTTTCTTACGTGGGCCCCCTTTCTTACAAAGTTGATAAGATATTAACACAGTACCAAAACTTAGAATCTCATTTAATGAAATACGAATACTTTAGGCAACAATTTAGTTCTAACTAAACAAAAATTACCATATCCACAATTAAGTGGAGTTTATAAACTCAGTTGCAAGACTAAGTCGTTGATAAGTGGCATGATTTCATTCCTAAGCAGCTCTAAGTATCTTTCGCCATTTAACGACCTATCAAAATATATTGCTTTTATTAAATGTTTATTAGTTTGAGACCAGTAATGAGTGTTTTTCCAATTGAAAATACCCGCCGTATTAAATGGGGCCTCATCAGTCCAAAGCACTTTGGAAAAAAACACATTTTCGAACTGCCGCGGCCGGTCCATAATATCACAACAAAAGTCAATCTTTCATTAAAGTCCAGTTGTGATAATAATTGAGTTGGAAGAAATTTATAAGGATTATAACCATTCACCTGCAGTGTTTTTTCAATACTTCCTCTACTGACACCTGCAATGTCTCTGTCAGCATCTCTTTGGGATCTTTCATCATCTTCCTCGAAATAAAGTAAAATCTCCAGTTGTTTTTCCTCAGTGAGGACAAAATTGAGACGATATTTCTTGGAGTTTTTAAGGACACCATTTTCCAAATCACGCACATTTCGAAAAAATATAGTCCTGGAGGGAACTCGATTATTAGGATAGTCCCTCGAATATTCTCTAAGGGCTAACCCTGGACTTTTATTATTTTTTATGAAACAGTTGTATAATTTCAAACGTTCATCTAAACTATATAAAGCCATTTTTTAACAAATTTCGCAGCAAAAATTTGACAAAAACGACAAACAGAGCAAATGTCAACTTAAGTCAACAGTTGCATTAGGTTATTTCCTAAGCCTATCTTGATTTTTTTAGTTTCTGATCTCATTTACTGGCAAAATTCCGGGATAAATCAGAAAACGGCTAATAAAATCGAAACCGTTCATTTTAGGTATAGGACATATATATATGAGTAATGATGGGTAATTGAACGCTGAATCATATGAAATGAAAATATATACAGGGTGTTCTATTTGAAAAACAGGAGATTTTTACATTTAAAGTTCTGTTTGTTTTGCTCTCTATTTTTAACACCCTGTATATTAATTGGTAAAACCAGCATGGAAACTCGTTGAATTGAACCCTTAGTAATGTATGTTTAGGATATTAGTCAGTTCCATTAAAGTTTTATAGGTAAAACATTTTTTAATAAAAAATATGTTTTAAAAAAAAATTCTAAAAACTCAATTTACTCAAAAACGATAAAGAATTCAAATATAGATGTTATTATAAAAACTTTCGCAAATTAACAGTAGAATCGAAACATGTAATAATATATATTTAAATTAAGAAAGTTGACATGTGTCACGTCAAAACGAAATACCCTGTATAAACAAAAGTGAAATAAAATAAAAATTTAATTGAATCCAAATAACTGTTGTATTTAACTTTTTGTCGTAACTATTACCGTTTTTTAGATAAGGTACTGTATCACCATAAAATGGCCACCCTGTACTCTCTGTGCGCCCTACAAAAACCGAACTGGTACTGGTATATCTACATTGACGGCTCGCAGAATCAATTTGGGGCTGGCTTGGGAGTGTACCCGCAAAGAGGTGACTGTTTTGCAGGCAGAACTGATTGGAATTCTACAGGGTGCCGTACAAATAGAAAAAGAAAGAATAACAGGTAAAAAAATTATGATTCTCACAGACAGCAAACAAGTCTTGCAAATCCTAAAAAAGAACAAAATAATATCCACACTGATTGTTGAGTGTCACCAGATGTTGGAGACGGTTTCCCAGAGGAATACGGTCACAGCGTGCTGGATTAAGGGACATAGTGGAATCGAAAGAAACGAAAAAGTAGACACGTTGGCGCGTAACGGAGCAAAGGGCAAACCATGCGGCCCTGAACCCTTCAAGCCGCTTTTCTCTAAGGCGATCAGTCTAAAGATAAACAACGAACAGTCAACAAAGATTCTAAAAGAGAGATGGGAGAGACAGGGCTTTAGACACTCAGGTGCCGCAATTTGTGGACCTGAGGCCGCTCGGATAGAGAACCTCCTCGGGCTCTTTCGAGGAAATCTTAGGAATCGTAGGAATGTTAACGGGACACTGTAAGCTTAACAAACACCTTCACACCTTGGGCGTTCTCACGGATCCAAGTTGTAGGTGGTGCAACGAGGACGACGAGACTGTTCTCTGTTACTGCTAAGTTCTTGTAAATACCAGAGAATCCATTATAGGGCAAAACATGGCCAATCGCAGGAGGCTCGGCCGCTACGGTGCTGAACTACATCAATGCTGTTAGCTGGCTCGACGAGTAAAACTCCGAAGGAGGTTACAATGGGCCCACCTGAGAGGCCTAAGTAAAAGGTTGGCGCAAGTCACCCCTCCATACTCTCTATCTATAAACCATAAAACAACTGCAGAAAATCGCTAAAAAACGTAAAAAATGGCCGAAAGTTGCCATTTTAAGTATGTTGCCCCATATTTCGCGCAGGCGCAGCTCAAAAACCAAACAAAAAAAATTACTGTCTAAAGAAAGCTTGACTGGACTATTCAGACGACCAAGGCTTTTGGCATCTAACAGTGGCGAATATAGACTTTGCTTCTGGAGGGTTTTGAGACGATGAAATTTCAACAAAAAAAAACTATTATTTAAATTATTATATTAAATACATTATTTTTATCTACAGGGTGGTCCACTTAAGATGCTCCTATACTTTATCTCAATAAATAAGACACTGAGAAAAAAACGTTAAATACAAAAAGTATTTGACCCTAAGTATATTTTTTATTTATAATATTTTTACGTATACAGGGTGTTCGATTGTGCCAGGACAGTAACCAACTTTTTTCTTTTTAATGAAATGGTATGAATATTTTTAGAAATTCTAATTTTACGCTTGATTTTGAGTTTTTTTTGTCATCATAGCATACGAAATTTTGAGTAGTTTTTGAGAAAAATTAACTGTTCTAATTTTTTTTGGGAAAAACAGGTTTTTGGAAAAATGTGATTTTTTCACACCTAAAGACTAAAATTGCTAATTTTGGTTAAGGATCCATGAAAGTGGTTAATATTTAATACTCTGACCTATCAAGAGCGAAAATCCATTATACAGGGTGGTCACAAATGACCATCAAGAAAATGTTTTTGTAACTAAAAAAACTAAATTTTCTTAAATGGAACACCCTGTATTTAGCACTTTTATTGTGTTTAGGATTTAATTCTGCATCATTCCATATGTATAGTTTATATTCCAAAAATTAGTAGTTTAGAAGTTATGACCAATTTTCTATAATAATTCGGGTATTTTTGTTAAAAATCTAACTAAACCTAAATAATATCCTATTCTAAGTTTTTTTTAACATTATAATTAAATTTAATATTAAATCAACAAGTAATGCAAGAAAGAAAGTAACTAATTACTTATTACAAAACATTTTCGGCATAACCGCCGGTTTGGCAATACAAGTAGTATAATATTACGGTTACGGTTTTAATTTTCGAAATAATAGCATTTCTAAACGCGTCTTAATTTTACAAGATATCCATGAAAAAACAAAACTAGTAAAATTGTTGCCTGGTCACCAATAAATACACAGTTTTTATTGGACATTTAGTTGCCTCTAACTCTTTTTAAAGGAAAAATGGCTTTATACAGTGTCCAAGAGCGTTTAAATCTTCATGAATGTTACATAAGAAATAATAAGAGTCCAGCATTAACCCTGCGGGAGTATCGTTTGTTGTATCCTGCAAGACGGGTACCCACGAAATATATTTTTTCACGAATTGTTCGTGATCTTGAACGTGGAGTGGTAATCAAAAAACAAAAACGGCGCCCAAAAATTGTCCTAACAGAAGAAAAGCAATTAGAAATTCTCCTGTATTTTGAAGAAAACAACGAAAATTCGCAAAGAAATGCATCCCGAGATCTACCTGGAATTAGTAAGTCTAGTGTCCAAAGGACTGATAATAACTACCATCCGTTCAAATTTTTACCAGTTCAGGAATTATCCCAACAGGACTTTCAAACAAGGCTTTTTTATTGTTCTCTCATGATTGACCACCATTTTGAAACTGACATTTTTAAAAATATTTTATCTACCGATGAGGCAATTTTCAATACAGCCGGCAAGTTTAACCGAAAAAATACTCATTACTGGTGTAACTCAAATGAACATCGTGTAAAAGAAATGAAAAAACAGGGTCGGAGAAGTGTTTATGTGTAGTGTGGTATTATCCGTGATCGAATAATAGGTCCAGTATTTTATGACTTTGTTCTGAATGGTGAGAGGTATTTAAATTTGTTGGAGAACGAAATATTTCCGTTAATTGCCAATCTGCCGAACGAAATTAAAGAAGGGCTTGTTTATCAACAAGATAGTGCTTCATATCACACTGTAGTGCCTGTAAGAAATTGTTTGAATCAACGGTTTCCATTTTGGATGGGGAACCTAAAAAACGAGGTGTATAAAAATAAAACTGTTCAAGATTTAAAAAGGAGAATTAGGCAAGAGGTAGAAAGACTTAATGCAACAGACGCGGTTAGAAATGCTATTGCCAGAATTGAAACCTTGTATACTACTTGTATTGCCAAAGACGGGGGTTATGTCGAAAATGTTTTGTAATAAGTAATTAGTTACTTTCTTTCTTGCATTACTTGTTGATTTAATGTTGAATTAAATTATAATGTTAAAAAAAACTTAGAATAGGATATTATTTAGGTTTAGTTAGATTTTTAACAAAAATGCCCGAATTATTATAGCAAATTGGTCATAACTTCTAAACTACAAATTTATATATATGGAATGATGTAGAATTATATCCTAAACACAATAAAAGTGCTAAATAGAGGGTGTTCCCTTTAAAAAAATTAAGTTTTTTTAGTTAGAAAAAAACATTTTTTGTTGGTCATTTGTGACCAGCCTGTATAATGGATTTTCCCTCTTGATAGGTCAGAGTATTAAATATTAACCACTCCCATGGATCCATAACGAAAATTCACAATTTTAGTCTTCAGGTGTGAAAAAATCACATTTTTCCAAAAATCTGTTTTTCCGAAAAAAAATAGAAAAGCTAATTTTTCTCGAAAACTACCCAAAATTTCGTATAATATGATGACAAAAGATACTCAAAATCAAGCGTAGAATTAGAATTTTTAAAAATATTCATACCATTTCATTAAAAAGAAAAAAGTTGGTTAATGTCCTGGCACAATGGAACACCCTATATATATAAAAATATTATAAATAAAAAATATACTTAGGGTCAAATACTTTTTGTATTTAACTTTTTTTTCTCAGTGGCTTATTTATTGAGATAAAGTATAGGAGCATCTTAAGTGGACCACCCTGTACCTAACACTGGCTCTAAGGGTGGGTGCTAATCTCAAAAAAAGGTCCCTACTTTATACTATTTGTACCATTTAAGCTCCAATAATAGAGGCTCTGGGGAGGGTTTTAACCCTCAAACCCCTCCTTAAATACGCTACTGGCATTTACTAATAGTAAACTGTAACTAGATGCATTACATAAATGAATAAACTATATCAATTTGTATTATTTTATGCTTATTACATCGAAGTAAAAATAACATTATTAGACAAATAGATTTATAAAAAACTGTTTTGTCTGAAAAACTAGGAATAAATTATATACAAGAAAGACAAACCAATTTGAATGTAATTAACAGTTTAATCCAGGTATGTATTTATAATTTACAGGCTGGCTAATTTAAAATTGCATTGAGAAAATTAATTCAGGGTAGAAATTTTTAAAAAAAAATAAATACATGCATTTATTTACTGCATATCTTAATACTGTTTTTGAAAATAAATTTTCCAATCATTTGAATAAATATTCAGGATAAAAATACCTTAGAAATTTGTAAGGCTTCTACTGAATATACAATTTCTCTCTATATTAATAATATTCCAATAAAATCCGGTGTTTAATTTAAATTTTCCATACATTTTATTAAATGAAGTCCTATTAAGTTTCTTTTTTCAATAGACGCAAAAATTCTATTTCCGTCCAAAGGCAATTGTATAGAGCGAAACTTACAAAACTTCTTTCATTATAAAGTCTGATCCTCCTTATCGAGAGAGCTCGATTCAAATTATGTATTCCTTTTCAATAAAATTAAAATAGAAATGAAATATTACAAACGGCGTCGCTCGTATAAATTCGAATGAAGTTCCCTTTAAGTTTGCTGATTAAATATAGTTGACAATGTTTTGTCGTTATTGCAGTAAGACGTTATTAAAGAAGTTTTAAAGCGGCAAATTGTGTATCTGATGCAATTAGTTTGAATAATAGTACATTATAAAACTGGGGACTAAAGTGACCCATGACAACCATTCAAGGGATTAAGGGACATTAGTCCCGCAATATACTGGGTGGTGCAATCAAGATGGGGTGGACGATTGTGAGCAAACGGAGAGGAATTTGAAAAAAAAAAATTGGAATATGATTGATAGTCAAGAACGCTGTGTTTTAAAATTATACCCATTATACAGGGTGGTCTGAAAAGTTGGTGGTGAACCAAACTTGTGTTTTTTTAAATGGGATACCCGGTATATTATTATTTTAGTTAATTCTCCTATTCGTTGCGATCATTTTGATATAAGGTTAGTTGGGTCTAAAATTTATACCAAGGGAATGGGACGAGGTTAAAGTGGAAAAAAGGGTTATACTCCGGCCATTTTTTGAAAACAATTGAAGCAGGTATGGAAAAACCAAATATTCTATAAAATGTATTGTATCTAGGACTACAATAATCGCTTGTAAGTCATTCAAAATTATTCACTGTTATACAGGGTGGTCAAGTTTTGCAAATTTACCTTGGATTGAATTTTTTTAAATGGAACACCCTGTATATTTTACTTTCATGTTAAAGATAACATTACTAGCTTTCAGAAAATACCATATTTGATACCTTTCTAACCAACAGTTTTTCAGTAAATTAGCTGTGAAATCAAAATTTCTTCATTTTAACACGAATTACTCTGAATTCACGTTGTTAAAATTGACAATTTAATATTAGGAGGCCATGATATCATCATAAATTGAACAAAAGATTGACAGTCCTGTCAAAACAGCAAAGTGTCAGAATATTGTCGTCAGTAAATAAATAAATATTGTTCTTTGATGATGCGATGCCGAAATAAAAACAAGTTTATCATAGAGATTTCAAGAAACAAGAAATGTTGCTTTCAAAAGAACGTAAAGTAATTAATAAACCAGTTACCAATGAAGATAATGCTTTGACAGTATTAATAACAGATCTTTTTTTACAAAAAAAATAAATTTAATATAAATCAACAAAAACAATGTAATTAAAACTTATAAAAGATGTTCAACTAAACCACCGTTTTGCTGAAGGCACGTTTTGAGTCTATCCATAAATCAAAGTTTCACTTTTCTCAAAGTCAGGTCTGAAATGTTGAGAAAACTGCTTATTATTCTCAACTTCATATCTTCCACTGTGGTTGGAACCTCTTTATAAACTTCTTCTTTAACATGTCCCCATAAAAAGAAATCTAGTGGCGTTAAATCGGGTGACTCTCTTCCACCTCGCCCAATCCAATGCTCTCCTTTCCAATTATTGAGAAAATGTCTTACATGCCTATGGTAATGCGGGGGTGCTCCATCATGTTGGAACCATAAGGAATTTCTTAACATTAAAGTTAAGTTTTCGAGCAATACGGGCAACTCATTTCTTAAAAAATTTAAATAGACTTCTCTATCTACAAAACCTGGATTATCCCAAATTGTATTTAAAAACCAAATTAAAAACTCTTGTCGTTGGACGTAATCGCGATCATACAGTTCTTGGTGTAATTCAATGTGGTAGGCATGATATTTATGTTGTTTCAGAATCCGTTTAATACTAGTGCGTTCAATATCAGTAGCTCTCTCAATTTCCCTGGTACTTGTGTGTGGATTTTCTTGCACTGTTATTAACACGGTCAAAGCATTTTCTTCATTGGTAACTGGTTTATTAATTACTTTACGTTTCTTAAAAGCAACATTGCCTGTTTCTTGAAACCTCTCTAATAAACTTGCAAAAGCTTCAGGTCTTCAGGCAAACCCTGCTTGCTAGTAAAGGGTTTTTTTGACACTCGCCCAACATAAAAGTCATGTTTATCAACTCTGGAGTACTCAAACTCATTGTTACTTAAAAATTTCTCGGCTTATCGTCAAAAAACAAAGGTAATTGATGCCAATTCTCTGACACTTTTGCGGTTTTGACAAGAATGTCAATCTTACTTTTCATTTATGATTATATCGTGGCCTCCTTATATTATAGGTAGTCAATTTAAGCAACGTAAATAATACCGTTTCTGTTAGAATGAATAAATTATGGTTTCACGGTTAATTTACTAAAAAACCGTTGATTAGAAAGATATCAAATAGGGTATTTTCTGAAAGCTGGCGATGTTATCTTTAATATGACAGTAAAATATATGGGGTGTTCCATTTAAAAAAATTCAATCCAAGGTAAATTTGCAAAACTTCACCACCCTGTATAACTGTGAATAATTTTGAACGACTTACAAGCGATTATTGTAATCCTAGATACAATACATTTTATAGAATATTTGTTTTTTCCATACCTGCTTCAATTGTTTTCAAAAAATGGCCGGAGTATAACCCTTTTTTCCACTTTAACCTCGTCCCATTCCCTTGGTATAAATTTTAGACCCAACAAACCTCATATCAAAATGATCGTAACGAATAGGAGAATCAACTAAAATAATAATATACCGGGTGTCCAATTTAAAAAAACAGAAGTTTGGTGAACCACGTACTTTTCAGACCACCCTGTATAATGGGTATAATTTTAAAACACAGCGTTCTTGACTATCAATCATATCCCAAAAATGTTTTTTCAAATTCCTCTCCGTTTGCCCACAATCGTCCACCCCATCTTGGTTGCACCACCCTGTATACATTATTTTTTTGCACTTTTGGAAACAATATTACTAAATAATGTTGTATAGGTAAGAATTTAAAAGACCTCATAATATAACAAATTATTTCAAGAAAAAGATACTAATTTGTTTAGAGTGCTTTGAAATAATGAAGTCACGTAGGTACAACATACAAAATCGGTAAATTTCCTTTATCCGGAACTTCCCTCATTTTGATTATTTCCTTTTACTAGAAATAGTGAAAATTAGTTCACAAATATTTTTTTTGAACCTTCAAATATACATTGTATTAGGATACTTCTCTTCTTGGAATGCGTGTTCATAAAATTAAAACGATTTTTTAATTATTTGTCAGATTTAATTTAATTTGACGTTTCGTCAGGTAGTTCTATGTCTTTTTCAAAAATGTTTTTATTTTATTTTTCCTATAACATATTGCAAAAAATAAACAATCTAAGACTTTAAAAAATTCTTTTTTGTCATTAATTGCATTTTTATTTTTCCCGATTTCAATAGATTCATATATCTCTTTTTTTCCGTTTTTAAAATTCTTACCTTGGAAAAATTGAATTTATAATTAGTTTGATTTTCCTGTTTAGTGAGCGCTGTGGAGTTCCCTTGTCGTATTTATGTGAAATTAGCCTCGATTTTAAATACTGAGTAGTTTGGCCAATGTAAACTCCACAGCAGTCACTACATGAGATCTCATACACAACGTTACTTCTTTTAAAATTGGATGTTTTGCTTTTTACAACGCTAGAATTTCGATTTCAGAGCGCGATCTTCATGATAGTATTAGTAATATGGTTTCATAGATTTTGCAAAAAAAGCAGGTATCTTCAATCATCATCTTAAGATTATTCAATGGAATGCCAGATCGACATTCACTAACCATAATTTACTCAAAGACTTATGGGCTAACACACAATTTGACGTATGTTTACTGTGTGAAACATGGTATAAACCTAATTATAATATCCGACTACCAGAATACAATATTATTAGAAAGTAGGGTTGCCAAGTTTTCGAAATGGAAAAGCGGGAGGTTTGAAAACAAAGCTGTTCACTTACCTGAGGCAAAATTTTTGAGTGCTACAAAAAAATTTTTACGAAACAGCCAAGGAAAACAGCCTATAACAAACTATCAATAAATTTTTATTAATTATTTATTCATTCATTTATTTATATATTTATTTATTTATTCATTTATTTATTTAAATTTAAAAGTAGGTACAGGGTTATTGATTATAAATGTCCCCCCCCCCTTTAACTTTTTTGTTTGGCATTTTAGGAAAAAAAATTAAATATAAAAGTTGCTTGGAATAAGTTAAATTTTTAAAATATTATATTTCTAAATATACAGGGTGTGTCACAAATGTGCAGCAACTGCCAAATTTGTTATTTTCAATACGATACCATATTTTTTATTTCATTTTTTGATTCTACATAAAATTCTAAGCATATTTTATGTAGCATACCCTATACCTAACTTCAACTGTCTCCAAACTATAAACAATTGAAAATTGGCACTTTTTGCACTTTGACTCATTATAGTGGCAAAACGGTTAAAGATAAAGGAAAATAAATTTCACTTTCCCATCTTAAATTTTTAAGAGCTATGTGATGGTCGTAATTGATGGTACCAACGAAGGTACCAAATTTGGTACCAATGGTACCCACTGTATATTTATGTTATTAGATAGCTTTTAAAAAGTTAAGACAGGAATGTAAAATTTATTTTCTATCTTTAACCGTTTTGCCACTACTTATAATGAGTCAAAGTGCAAAAAGTGCCAATTTTCAATTGTTTGTAGTTTGGAAACAGTTCAAGTTAGGTATAGGATATGCCACATCAAATATGCTTAGAATTTTACGTAGAATCCAAAAATGAAATAAAAAATATGGTATTGTATTAAAAATAATAAAGTTGGCAGTTGCTGCACATTTGTGACACACCCTGTATATTTAGAAATATAATATTTTAAAAATTTAACTTATTCCAAGCAACTTTTATATTTAAATTTTTTTCCTAAAATGCCAAACAAAAAAGTTAAAGGGGGGGACATTTATAATCAATAACCCTGTACATACAAGAATAAAAAAACAATATTATGCAGTCTATAGCATCGGTATTTATTATGTATAAAACCTAATAAGTATGTTCACATTTTCCAGCTGCCTTTGCATTTTTCCAGTATTTGCTTACCATCTGCTGTTTTGAGATATTTCGCAAATTCTGTGCACGAAAAATTATGTTTCACCATTAGCTCAGCTTCTAAAGTTTTGACACTTAGATTGTTTCTGTCCTTTCTCCATGCATGTGTCATCAAATTGAAAATTCTCTCACTCATAGCATTGGTATTTATTATGTATAAAACCTAATAAGTATGTTCACATTTTCCAGCTGCCTTTGCATTTTTCCAGTATTTGCTTACCATCTGCTGTTTTGAGATATTTCGCAAATTCTGTGCACGACTCGGTAAAATTATGTTTCACCATTAGCTCAGCTTCTAAAGTTTTGACACTTAGATTGTTTCTGTCCTTTCTCCATGCATGTGTCATCAAATTGAAAATTCTCTCACTCATAGCATTTGAATGAGGCACGGCAAAGGCAACTGATGCGATTTTTTCAAAATTAGCTGCAACATGATTTTGAAAAAAGCAAACCCACTGCTTATCAATAGAAATATCAGAAACATTTGCTGGTAAGTTCTTATAAAACTCCGAGAGTTCAACATATTCTTCAAAAAGCGCATCCTCATCAACTTCAATATGGAAATCTGAACAAATTTTGAAAAAATCTTCTAGTTTTGGTTTGTTCTTTAGGATCATAGCGCTCAGGCACTTGAATTTGTTGTCTTCATTGTAGTTGTACCTAAAACCCAAAAAAATAATTATGTCTTAGATACCTCGATAATACATTAAAAATATTCCACAGTGACTGCAATATTTATGATTCAGCACAACAATAATTATTTGAATAGTAGATAGAACTGAATGTTTTGCAAAGCATATTTTGAAGTATTTCTTACCATTTTTCCAAATAGTTGATGATTCTTTCTAGGAATGCATCCGCTTCACGCTTGAACAATTCTACTTTCACGAGGTCTTCACATTTTCGCAAAAAAGAATTTGCACTAGACCCATAGAATTGTTCTTCTCTTTTTTTAATTAATGAGAGTTTTAAACTGTTCTTTATCGTAAATAATTCAATCGCCAGCGTCTCGCTCGATTCCAATTTCCCAATTATTCCATTCATCAAATGTCCGACGTGTAGTATGAGTCCTGAAACATCAGAAGAAGATAAGATAAGGCAAAAATGAACCCAACGGTTTGAAAATGGTTACCTAAATATGCTTCAGCTAATTCGGCTTCCAAAAATTTCTTCAGCATTTCAGGTGGGTATTCCTGGGAAAGGAAATATGACTTAACTGGAGCAAAATGATTCAAAAATCGTTCAGTTGCAGGAATTAATGAAAGCCATCTTGTTGGTACACTTCTTAAAAGCTGCGACCATTCTTCGTCACAAAAAATGAAAAATTCTTTGAGCTCAGTAACTTTCTTTGTGCTGCTACTGAATTCGTTGAAACATTTGATAACGAGAGACTCCACGTCATATTTTAATGCGACTTGTCCAAACTTTCCTGCATTATGGATTATATGGCAAACACAACCGACAGGAATCAGTCTTTCATTTCTCTTGCGTAGCTCAGTGAACACACTCTGTTTTTTTCCGAAATTAACAGATGCGTTATCTGCACAATATGCAATCACATTCGCAATATTTAGGCCAGCTTCGTCTAAATGGTTGATCAAACTCTGAGCAATATCTGTTGATTTTTCTGAATCACTTGAATAAAAGCTTAGCAATTTTGTGTGAACCCCCGACTCTTTATTGAAATATCTCACGATAAGAGGAAATAACTTGACATTTCCTTTATTCGAGGCATCTGTCGCAATCGAAAATGACTTGTTATTCACTAGATCTTTCAAAATTCTATTTTTTGACTCTGGCCCAAGGACTCTTGTAATAATTTGCGTGGCTTTTGTTCTACCGCAACCATATTTTTGTGCTATTTTTGAGTCACAAAATATAGTTTTAAACAATTTTCCACCGCAGTCTGTGGATGCGTAGTTATGCGAGTGCTTCACAGTGTGAAAAATGAAGCTACATTCTGCATGTATCGTTGCCAGTTCATTAACAGAATCATTTTTAAAAACATGATCGATTTTCTGAACTTTTGAAGTTGCTAAAATGTTTTTTTTATGTTTGTCAGTTTTCATATGTTTCGAGATATCATTCTCTCCACCATGATTAATACTAAATTGCGAACCACAAGGTATGCATCTAGCCTGAGATAGTGATGACCCTTGTATTATATTGGGATATTTTTTACACCACTCTTTATTAAATTTAACTTCCCATTTTCTCTTCTTAACATTGACGCGCGGCCGCGGGGAATCTAATTCTTGATGGGATGTCGAAGTGCTCGGCTCTGTCATGGCTTTATGGGAAATTTCATCATCATCACAATCAATCTCATTCTGGCACTGGCCGACCCAATCAATATCATCAGATGTACTACTATCTGATGAAAACATTTTCACCTTTCACCACAAAACTATTCGCAAAAAAAAATTAAACACAGACGCTCACAAATACCTGGAACACATCACTCGGGGATAATAATAATAACGATTGCTTTCTGGGAATCCCAAATCTAAACAATCTAATATTTGATATGTCATTTGTCAATCCTGTCAGCGTACATTTCAAGCTTCAGGCGTTTTTTTAAATCCCAGTCTTAAATATTAAAAATCCAAATGCAACCGGAAAAAAAGAAGAGAATGCAAGAAAAAGAAGAGGTACTTTTAGTACATCTAGCTGAATCTGCTTCTGCCTTCTGCTAAATGCCAAAATTGTTGGAATGCGGGAGTGGGCGGGAGTTTTGTTTAAGAGCGGGAGTATAGTTTTACGGCGGGAGGCATGACGAAAAATCGGGAGTCTCCCGCCTAAATCGGGAGGGTTGGCAACCCTATTAGAAAGGATAGGCTGGCTGGTAAAGGCGGTGTTGCCGTTATTATCAGGAACTCCCTTTCTTTAGATACAATTAAATTTAATCCCAGCAATAAGGGAATTGAAGTATGCGGAGCTAAAATTACCATAGGTAAAAAGAAGTCATAGTTTTTGGGATTAGACCGTGTCAAAATGGAATCACTTTCCGACGTTTCGCCTTCGATTGCACGAGGCATCTTCAGGGATCTTCACTTCACGAGATCGGAACACTGAATGAGCTCGGAGAGACCCAGGCCGGCTATTTATAGTCAAGCTGTGTTTACCGAAGCGTGACTCGGTGTAACGATCGGTTTCCACGTATAATGTAGACTGAAGCCCGTATCTCTATTAAAATTGTTAGGATGCTTATAAATTTCAATAGATTCTCTAATTTTGCGTTTATAGAGTCCGAAACCGATGCAAGAACTTTGGTTTCTTTTAAATTTATGACATGCCCAGTAGAATGTTGGTGTTCAGATACAGCAGATTGTACAATTTGTTTCTTTCTGATATATCGTTCATGTTATTTATGTATTAGTGGTAATATTTCTTAACGAAGTAGATCCAGATATTTCTCATGAAAAAATATGGTTTCAACGAACTGAGCAGACGCCTAATTTGTTGCTAGTATCGGATTCAGTTTTAGAAGACCTTCTCATTGAGCTCCCACATGATATAGGTTGCCTTTTGAAAAAAAAAATTGGGAAGCCTACAAATTGAGGGGTTGCAGGGAGGGGGCTGAAAATATTACATAAAGATAAACAACCATTTAAACCACTTCTCGCGTTTTTGTGCAAAATGACCCATACAGAAGATACGAATTTTGTGCGTTTCTTTTGAACACCCTGTATAATTTGAGGTAATATACAATATATCCTCAATAAACATGAATATCTTATTGAGACTAAATAAACTATAAAGGTTTCTATGACATTATATCTCATACAAACTGATTACTTAAGAATATAAAATGTACTTAGAATGTTATAAAGAGTCATAGAATGAAAACGAAAACACGGCTATGGTCCATTAAGAAATCATAGTTCTTGGCATTAGACTATGTCAATATCTTTCCAACGTTTCGCCTTCCATTGCACGAGGCATCTTCAGGGATCTTTACTTCACGAGATGAGAACAGCGAATAAACATTCAGGTAGAGAAGGTAATTAATAAACCATTGACATTTTATATCACTGAAACCTATATATTTAAATTTTCTAAGCTATCATCTTTTAATTTAATGTTGTGGTCATAAATGTTTTCCAAAATCGGTTTGATTACCTGGAAAAATATTATAAATAAGAAACAAAGTTTGGAGTATTTAGCGTAAAATGTTTTATTTTCTGCCTAGCGCTTTCGACAATTTATCATCCTCAGGGCTATGACCCTCCAAGAGAACATGCAGGATAAAACATTTAAAAAATAATTAATAATAAAGAAAACTAGTAAAGGAGATGTTCAGCTTTGGTTAAGGGTGTTTTAAACTGTAAAATGCAAATAATCGTTTCGTAGTTTTTAAGGCAAAAACGCATGGAATCAGCTGGAAAGAAATATTGAGTTTTTTTAATTAAAAAGTAAATATCGATTATTTTTGAAACAAGTGTTTCATAGATTTGATTATATAGTAATGGGTAGAAGAAATTATTTTGTAGCTATACTGGTTGGTAAGTTTTGTAAGTACAGTTTCCGTTTTTTTCTAAACATTATGTTCAACCTGTTTATAAAAACGTTTGCTCCTAGTTGGTTCCTTAGACTTTAAGCTTTCACTTAAACCTTTAGAGAAGTCATTTTGATCATTTATGCCCGAGAAATCGTCATTTTAAACTCAATTTTTGCGTGTTTACGTCAAATTTCGCGTTTCTTGATAAAAAAATGAAATTTTTCTGTAGTTTTGTCGTAATTAAAGTTGCAAATGTTCCTATGAATGTATAAATCAAGGGATTTAAGAAGCCATTTTGACCATTTGAGGCTAAAAATGCTTATTTTGCTTCAAATTTTCGCATTTTTGATAATTAAATTTATTTTTTTGTATTTTTTCATATTTTTACTAATATACAATTTCACGGCTTCGGTCAATTAAGAAATCATGGTTCTTGGGATTAGACCGAGTCAAATTGGAATTACTATCCGACGTTTCACCTTCGATTGCACGAGGCATCTTCAGGGATCTTTACTCCACGAGATCTGAACACTGAATGAGTTCGAAGAGATTCAGGCGGGCTTTTATACCGCACTTCTCCACAGGAGCAAGGAATTTTATATACTCCTTCTGTTTGGAAAGATACAAGATCTTTCGGAGATCGCAAGCATTGCCTAATTTTCTTTTGTGTATTGAAGATTGTACGTATGTTGGACCGCCGAAGTAATCGTCCTATTTTGTCTGTAGTGCCATGTATGCAGGGAAGAACAATACTACCTAATTGTGGCTCTTTATCATTCTCCTTTGGCGGAGTTGGTATACTATGTCTTTTAATTGAACGCGTAATATCTTCAGTGCAATAGCCATTCCCTCTGAGAGCTTCAGTCAGTTTCGATGTTTCCGATGTTAAAGGATCTTGATCAGAAATCGAAATAGCTCTGAATACTAGTGAGTTAATAACCGATTTCTTTTGTGTTGGATGGTGATGAGAATTTGCGTTTAAGTATCTATTTGTACGCGTCGGTTTTCTATACACAGAATGTCCTACTGTACCATTTTCCTTCCTTTGAACACATACATCTAGAAAGGGAATTGTTCCATTAGATTCAATTTCCATCGTGAATTTGATATTATGATGTTGCTGATTAAGGTGGTCCAGAAACATGAGGAGATTATCCTGTCCATGAGGCCAAACAACCAAAGTATCATCTACATATGTAAACCAGTGCTTCGGTTTTAGTGGAGCGGATGTTAGAGCAATATCCTTAAAGGCTTCCATAAAGATATTCGCTACCACAGGTGATAGAGGAGATCCCATAGCTGCCTCTGAAGTTTGTTCATAAAAAGTTCCTTGAAAAATGAAACAAGCTTCCACTATATCTATTAAGTTCTTATCAAGATTATTGTTATCCAGTACGTCTGATATAATGGAAATTGAGTCGTTGACAGGAACATTTGTGTAAAGTGATTCTGCATCGAAACTGACCAAAAAATCTTCGGGATCCAACTGGATTGTCTTGAGTTTTTCCACGAAATGTGCAGAGTTTTTAATAATACAATCTGTTTTTCCAGTAAATGGATTAAGACAATTTGAAAGATATTTACCTAGTTTGTATGTGGGCGAGTCTATTGCACTGACGATCGGTCGAAGTGGTACGTTGTTCTTGTGTATCTTCGGAAGACCGTACAACCTGGGAGTCTTGGAGCTGCTCGGTTTTACTGATTTTTTCTCCGCTGGTGGTAGACTGGATGTGTTGATCAAATTGGTAATGCGTCTTTCTATTCTACTTGTGGGGTCTGCCTGCATAACCTTATAGGTATTGTTGTCCAAAAGTTGAGTAACCTTTTCCACATATTCTGTTCTGTCCATGACGACTGTGGCGTTGCCTTTATCTGCTGGAAGTACCAGAATGTTTGCGTCTTCGTTTAAGGTCTTCATTGCTGTTTTTTCGGCTACGGAGAGGTTCGACTTCGGTGGTTTTGAGTTTTTAATGATCTTCGCTGTCTCATATTGATTTTGGATTCTCCTTTTATTAGTAGAGAAGTCCGTTTTTGCGTTTAATCAACAGCAAAAGTTACGGTATGAGCGTGGATGGAATTCGCACCTCTGAATCTGTAGCCCATTGCTCTATCAATTGCGTTATCGTACCACTGATAAGCAATTCGTTAGAACTTGTACATATTAAAACCCACCAGTATCATAAACCTTGCTGATCCTGCCACATATTTTAACCTTATGGCTTATCAGTAGTACGATAGTGCAATTGGTTATAGCAATAGTCTTTTGCTGTTGATTATATATTTCACATTTTAAAAACAAACTGATAAAATACTCCAATACAAACTTTTATGTTGCAATAATTTGTATATCATCATAAGTTTTAAGCGCGTTTGGAGTGGATGCGATAGACGAGGTACTATTTCCTTTCCCCACAGTGTACACTGTGTCCCAGATTGCTTGTAATCACAGGGTTTCTCGGAAACCAGCAGAGATATAACTTTGCGGTTTTCGCGAACCTGTATTTTTCGAGAAACTCTGAATGCCCCAAACAGAATTGTGCCACATCTTTTCGTTCCCGAGATACAGGGTGAAATAGAGATTTTGCGCTTTTGGGGGTGGTATCATATTTCGGACACCCTATCAGATAGAGAAAAGATAAAAACTGATATGGATAGATATTTTTACGTAGAATCCAGTGTTGTAGTCGCACAAATTTTTAGACAATCCGTTTTTGAGATATAGCCCAAACTTAGTATTTTTTAAATGGGACACCCTGTATTTTTTATTCCAAAAAATTCGCCTTTTTTTTCTCTTTAAAATGATGTATCACACTATACACTTTTGACGTAAACTAAACCTTATAAATGCTATATTAAAAGAAAAACGTAAGTTGGCCATGGAAATACGGGTAGATATTAAAAGTGTCCAGAAGCAGAATTAAACAACATAAAAAATTAATAACCATTTTTTTACTATGAAATAAATAAACTTAATAATCTTGATAAACTTAATCACAATACTAAACAAATTCTACATAACTAGAAAAACTGTTCAAAATGGCCGCCCCCCTCACGAACACATAATTGGCACACAGTGCGAATTCTTCTTAGAGCATTTATCATTATTATATGTCTATCTTCCGATGATCTAAATGCCTGAATGGTTGCATTTTGCAGCTGCTCCATCGTATTGACTGGATTCAAGTAAATTTTGTTTTTTAAGTAAGACCAAACGAAAAAATCTAATATTGAAAGGTCTGGCGACCTAGCAGGCCACCTTACTGGTCCATTTGTACCAATACAGCGATCGTGAAAATTTTCAAATAGAAATGGTCTTATAATTTGCGCATTGTGGGCAGGAGCACCGTCCTGCTGAAAGTAAATATTGTGCAGATTTGCTAGCGGCAAGTTATCCAATAAAGCCGGTAGTATTTAATTTAAAATTGCTAGATATCTGTCTGCTGTTAAATTATTATTGTAAATATGGAATATAATCTTTGGTCCCAATATAAAGCAAGCGACGCTAAACCCAAACCTTCCTTGCTGCTGACGTTCTCTTGTTAAAAATTGGTTTTCCGTATACCAGTGCCTATTATTATGCCTGTTAAAAATACCACTACAACTTATATAGGTTTCGTCGGACCATATAACCTTGCTACCGAAGTCAGGGTCATTTTGGGTTTTTTGAAGATACCAGTTACAAAAATTTAGACGCCTTTCTGCATCTCCAGGATGCAATTGTTGTACTACATTTACTTTATAAGGCTTATATTTATGTTTTCTTAATATCCTTTGCGTTTGTGATTTTGACACCCCCACTGTTTCCTGAATATGCCTACATGAATTCGCGCGATTGGCCTGAATACTTGCTAATACAACAATCTCATTGTTCTCGTGATTTCGTTTATTATATGTTTTAGCCCTGTGCTTTGAAAATGATCCATCTTTAATTAAATTTAATTTATTTCGGCGAAAAATTGCCTTGTGTGGCTGAGGCCTTTCTGGATATCTACGATATAAAAAAAGCTTTTGGAAATAGTCCATAACTCAAAGTGGAAGTGAAAAAAAAATTTGAAAGGAGGTTCATAATAATTTAAGCGCTTGGTGCTTACCTGTCAAAATATAAATCAGATGCTTGATCACTGTTTTCATGACATTCAATAAAACAAACCATCATATCATACTTATGACTATTTTCAAAATTATTCATTTCTTCTTAATATCTATTAATTTACCTGTTAGAATTATTGGTAACTCTTATGATAAGAGGATAAACACAATATTTGATATATTTAAGAAACAAATAGTTTTGATTTTTGTTTCCATGCCATATTTCCATGGCCAACTTACGTTTTTCTTTTAATATTGCGTTTATAAGGCTTAGTTTACGTCAAAAGTGCATAGTGTGATATATCATTTTAAAGAGAAATAAAAAGGCAAATTTTTTGAAACCAAAAAATACAGGGTGTCCCATTTAAAAAATACTAAGTTTGGGCTATATCTCAAAAACGGTTTGTCTAAAAAAAAATTCGACTACAGCACACTCTACGTAAAAATATCTATCCATAGCAGTTTTTACCTTTTCTTTATCTGACATGGTGTCCGAAATATGATACCACCCCCAAAAGCACAAAATTTCTATTTCACTCTGTATCTCGGGAACGAAACAATCTGGCACAATTCTGTTTGCGGCATTCAAAGTTTCTCGAAAAATTGACACAGAGTAAAACCACTATCTCTGCGGTTACCGAGAAACCCTGTGATTACAAGCAATCTGGGACACAGTGTACATTGGTCCTCTCTCCAAGTACTAAGTAAGGACATACCACTGCGAAGATAATCCAGGAAAACTATTTTAACGAAATCAAAATATCCATTAATCCGTTTAGTTACATATGTTTTAAAAAAGTTCGTGATGGGCCTAATGCAAAGGCTTTATCTATTCAAATTATTTATGTTATGGTTTCTCTCTGGGATGAAAATTGTCCAGATGCATTGCAGAGAAAATTCTTTAATGTATGTGCTTTTAAGCTGCAAATTGTTAATATTTTTATTCAAACATCAGATGAATATCGAGGGTAACTTTACTGGAAGAATCGAGTATAGTTCCTTATTTTCTAACATAAATCAAGGCGGATCGAAAAGCTGTGCCAGTAGTAAGTGGCTATTTGGAAATAAAAGTAGCGTTGATTTTTGTCTAGTAAGGCTATTACAGAAACTTTCGTTTGTGTGGTGATAATATACAAACTGATAAACTTTTCTTGACTGTAAATCTTAACTAAAAAAGTGGTTTTTAGTTCAAAAATTGTTTGCGTAAAATTCTTTCGCAAAATGGACCGAAACGTCGGCAGAGAGAATTGGTCTTGTATTAGGTCAAAAGCAGGATCAATTGAATGATCTCTGGTGAGTACACGACAAGAGCAAAACAATTCGGATAGAGCATAGATACGAGAAAAAATTCTTGTAAGGTTTTTATCTTTCAAAAGTCTAAGCAAATTATAATTATTATTGTAGCGTGTTTAAATATATTCAAAAAGATCTGTTTTTTTTCTATCGTCCGAATACTCCTTCTTCCGAGAGAAGTAATAATCAGGCCATATTTAAACATAAAAATATCCACTCTGGGACCTATAAAAGCGTAAAGAAGTCACGATTGCACTTTAAATCAAAGAAAGCTCGAGCTTTATAGTTTTTGAGACATGAAATTTAGGAACGTTTTCCGCCATTTCATTTTCCACTTTATTTCGCAGTCTTTTCACGAATCGGTACACAAAGTGCATCCATCCAGGCAGGCACAGCTCTAACCGTCCAGAAAAATACATATACACACACCCACGCGCGGAGGAAACATGTCAAAGTTAAAAATCAGCCCACAATAGAAACGAATCGTGTGTGTAAATGGGAATCGAAATAAAAAAAAAATCAACGGCCTGCATGCGACACATTTGCGGTTCAATGGATCGTTTCAGACATAAAAAGCGACCTGCCTCAGGCGTATCGGATGTTAAACATTTGCCCGAACTTTTTATGGCTTTTTATTGTATAGTAATTTATTACATATAATTATATGCTTTAACATGTGACGGTGAAGCAAATTGATTAAATTATGAAAAACAAAACTGTGTTAATGACGAATACATGGACAGAAAAATACCAAAAAATAGTTTTTTTCTCCGTTCTTGATATACGAGGTTTTTCCAAAAATGTGCACATTTTTCCTTTATTTGCGCCTTCCGTATTTTTCAAACAATTGATTCTGACCCGATTTATGATCAAGGGTAAAAATGTTAATATAATCACTATGTACAGAGGCGTCTCAAAAGCTGGGCACCATCATTTAAACTGAAATATTCTGTTTTTAATTTTTTAAAAATTTTTAACCAACTAATAAGTTACACTACTTCCAAGAACATTACAGTTCACAACTTTTAGCATCAATTTTAGCAAAAATAGATATTTGTGTCGGGATGCTTTAAACCATTTGAAAATTACTTCATTTTTTAGCGCTCAAATGAGCTATTATTTTTACTTTGGTTAACATAAGAATAGAGCAATCAATAATAAGTAATCAGTTACTTCTTATCCATAAAAAAAGATAAACACTGTAAATAAACATTGACTGTCTTTACGCGCTAAACGTTCTAAAAAGATTTGCAATTATACAGGGGAAATGCAAAAAAAAGACATTTAAAAACTTTTTTTATATACATATAAAAATCGGTTTTACCGTTAAACAATCAACCCCTTAAGTTGTAACGCCACCGCCACCAAACGCTTCCTGGGGCGCCATGTTTTCCTCCAGGTAGCGCTCATTTACCCCTCTCCCAAACTATTTAACAAATTAAATTTTGTCTCATCAGTAAATAAGCAATAACTCCATTCTGCATTGCCCCAATATATGTGATGATGTCCCAATTCCATCTTGTTAGCTCTATGGGCTAGCAACAATTACATTTTGCTCGACGGCTGGCTCTATATTTAAAAATTCTTATTAATTTCTGAAATAGCTCACTTCAAAAAAAGGTTATTATTACCTTAAATTGTTATTATTTATAGTCCTTCGCTCAGTTTTGTTGGAAACTGCCACACCTGAATGACGCCTGAGAAGGTCATTGAAGATCTGTTTTGTATAGCTTCCCTAACTAAATATATTTCAGCTCTACGGTTAATCTTTTTTGTAGGTCCACAACTGTGACTATAATTATGGTTAGCCCAATTTTCATATCTCCTTTTCAAATTATATATGGTCTTCCTGCTGACGATATATATCTCAGAAAGTTGTAGATCTGACATTCCCTTATTGGCAAGTCTAAGGCAATTTTCTCTTTCTACGGTTGTTAGACCTCATATTTATTGAAAATTAAACGTATAAGTTAAGAAATCATGGTTCTTGGGATTAGACCGTGTCAAATTGGAATTACTATCCGACGTTTCGCCTTCGATTGCACGAGGCATCTTCAGGGATCTTTACTCCACGAGATCTGAACACTGAATGAGCTCGAAGAGATTCAGGCAGGCTTTTATACCCGACTTGTGGTCGCCGAACTGTGACCCTGTGTTAAGATCGGTTTCCACGTGTGATTTAGAGCGTAACCCGTATCTCTTTTGAAATTTTTTGTATGTTTAAATATTTCAATAGATTCTCTAACTTTTCGTTTATAAAAACCTGGAACCGATGCTAGAACCTTGGTTTCCTTTACATTTATGAAATGGCCAGTGTTATTCTGGTGTTCAGCTACAGCAGATTGAACTTCCACATACATTTCTCCTCAGGAGCGAGGAATTTTATATACTCCATCTGTTTGTGTATCGAAGATTGTACGTATGTTGGGCCGCCGAAGTAACCGTCCTATTTTGTATGTAGTGCCATGTATGTAGGGAAGAACAACACTACCTAATGGTGGCTCTGTATCATTCTCCTTTGACGGAGTTGGTTTACTATGTCTTTTAATTGAACGTGTAATATCTTCAGTGCAATAGCCATTCCCTCTGGGAACTTCGGTCAGTTTCGATGTTTCCGATGTTAATGAATCTTGATAAGAAATCGAAATAGCTGTGAATACTAGTGAGTTAATAACCGATTTCTTTTGTGCCGGATAGTGATGAGAATTTGCGTTTAAGTATCTACACACATGCTCAAAATCTAGGGATATTGTAGATATTTTCATCAATCCTATTTATTTTTATTTCAAACTCAATTTGAACAATGTAATAAGTGTTGATATGCGTTAAATACGAAATACATAACATAATATACTGGTAAAGTACGTGATTTACATAAAAGAATAATCATTATTTCAAATATCGGCAAAATCTAATTTTTTTATTAACATTCACTTAAGAAAATTTTAATTAAAGTGATTATGAAAAATGTTTAGAAGTATAGTTAATATGGAATGTGGCCTCCTCGTGCATTTATGACAGCTCGGCAACGCCTTTCCATACTCAGGATCAAGTTATCCAGGTCCTCTTGTGGAATCGCATTCCAGCACTGCTGAAGAGCTTCAAATAACTGGTTTCGGTTCTGCCACTGGTTCTGGTCCCGAAGAACTCTTCGTTGAAGCATATCCCAAGCATGCTCAATGGGATTCAGATCCGGCGACTGAGCGGGCCAGTCTAGAACGCGAATATTTTGCTCTTCCAGGAAATTTCTCGTTACTCTCGCTGTGTGTGGAGTGGCATTGTCATGCATCAACGTGAAATCTGGACCTACGGGGTTTCTATATGGAAGAACAACAGGTTCCAGGACATTCCTAACATAATCGTTCGCTAAAAAACGATCCAGCAAAACGAGCTCTGTCCTGTTATCAATGGATATTCCTGCCCACACCATTATTGTACCTCCTCTGTAGCTGTGAACTTCCTGGGTATGTTGGATGCGGGATCTTGCGCCAGGTGCTCTCCAAACGCGAACCCTTCGAGAATCTGGATACAAACCAAACCGTGATTCATCGGTAAATAAAACATTCCGCCATTGATTTTCAGTCCAGATAACATGTTCTTGAGAAAAAAAAACACTAAAACCAAAGCAGCTGCAAGACTCTCAGGTTCTACGGTCTTCCGAAGATACTCGCCCACGTACAAACAAGATTACAAATAGAATAAAACACACTAAAGTACAACAAAACAAACAACTACTTATGCGAGACTTATAGACCGATAAGCCTGACATCCTTCCTAATGAAAGCATTGGAAAGGATCATTGACAAGCATCTAATGGAGGGAGCACTAGCAGTCTCACCGATTCATGCTAATCAGCATGCATATAGGGGAGGGCGATCAACGGAGTCGGCTCTCCACAGTATGGTGCAAAGGATTGAGAAGGCTTTACAATTTAAGGAAGCAGCTTTAGCTGTGTTTTTCGATGTGGAAGAAGAGTTTGATAGAGCACGGACAAACGTCATCTGCGACTCGCTCGCAGCCAGGAGCGTTAAAACGAATCTGGTGCATTGGGTTAGAAGTGCACTGCAAGATTACGGCGTCCAAGCGAGTCAGGGCGGGTACCAGATAGACATCGGGGTGCGAGGCGGATGTCCTCAAGGCAGCTGTCTCTCGCCGCACCTATGGTGTCTAGTCATGGACGGTCTACTCAACAGACTCATGGAGGCCGGCTTCTATGCACAAGCTTATGCGGATGATGGATTGATTCTAATATCAGGCATGTACTTGGGCATCATCTGCGAGAGAATTCAGATGGCCTGTAATATATTGGAGGCATGGTGTAATGAGGTAGGTCTCCCGGTTAATCCGCGGAAGACTGAGATGATCCTCTTTACAAGGAGAAGGAATTTAGGAGATTTTCGACCCCCAAGATTGTATGGTCAAAAACTGACCTTGGCAAAAGAGGTTAAATACCTGGGGGTTACAGTAGATGCAAAGCTGAGCTGGAAGACTCCTGTCGATAGGCAAATAAGGAAGTCAATAGCGACTTTCTGGCAGCTCCGTAGAGCGGTAGGCACAACCTGGCGGCTAAGTCCTAGGGTCTTGCACTGGCTGTACCAAGCAGTCATAAGACCCAGGATATCATACGGCTCAATAGTATTGGTGGCCCTCGGTGGAGAGGATAACCATTCGTTCCAGTCTTGCAAAAGTCCAGAGACTGGCTAGCCTAGCGATAATTGGAGCAATGAGGACGACGCCGTCAGCAGCATTGGATGTCTTGCTAGGACTGCCATCATTGTCGACTTTCATTAAGAAAGAGGCTATGGCAGCGCACTTGCGAATGAGGGACGCAGAAGCTTGGCATACCAAAGGTGAGGTTGTGGGTCATGCAAGGATCTCCCACATTGTGGAAAGAGATATTCCTTTATCTACCTACAGAGTAGCACGACCCTCAGGCAGACCAAGATGGCATAAGGGTTATAGTATCTCAATCCCCGAAAGAGAAGACTGGGAGAGAAACAGGCTGGAGTTCTCCAGACAGGCAATTGTTTGCTATACGGATGGTTCACGTATGACACAGTTGCCATCCTCTGGTGCTGGAGTTTATATTGAGGCTACACAAACCGGGTCCAGCTTCCCTTTGGGGAAGTTTTCAACGGTGTTTCAGGCTGAGGTATATGCCATTCTAATGACAATAACGATGAAGGAAGTCGTAGAGGGGGCAGAGGGAGAGATTGTCATATGGTCAGACAGTCAAGCAGCATTTAAGGCGCTCGACTCACCCATGGCGGGATCAGTTTTGGTTCAGGAATGCGGTGACAGGCTAGAGCAGTTGGAGCGACGTAAAAGAGTGAAGTTGGTTTGGGTGCCAGGACACTGTGGGATTGAGGGCAACGAGAGGGCAGATGAGTTTGCTAGACTCGGCGCCACCAGCCCGTATGTAGGACCAGAACCAGCTTTAGGCATCACTAGGCAGCAGATAAGGACATCACTCGACGAATGGGCACAACATGAACTTCAACGTGAATGGGGCCAGTTCGGGGTCGGGAGGCAAGCTAAAGACTTCATTGTGAAGCCCGATAAGGGCCGAACACAGTGGTTACTAGCCCGAGACAGGAAAGCTCTAAATTCCATCGTAGGAATAGTAACGGGGCACTGTCGATTGAGGAGACACCTCTTTATGTTAGGCATTGAGGAAGATTCTATCTGCACGGAGGGTCAGGAAGAGGAGGAAACTCCGCTTCACTTTGCATAGAAGGATATGCAGACTTACATAGTAAGGACAGGCAGATTCAAGGATGTACACCTGGTGGGGGGTGGTGGTTGGGGGAGGAGCTGGGGTAGACTGAAAGGGCCTTATAGGTCTACCAGTCAGGTCTCTAGACCTCCCCCTAACTACGACTACTACTACTATGCGAGACTTAACTTAATTTTAGTGTCGTTGTTTGATTTGTCGTACTTTAGTGTATTTTATTCGGAAAACGAGCCTACGCTGGAGATCTTCAGGCCGTGAAACTTGCGGTGTTCTTGTCGCCGTTAGAGAAAAAATCTAGAGGAATGTTAGAGATTTATTCTAGGATTTATCTATTATACAAAAATATTTCAGAAACACTAATTACCGAAATTAAAAATTGCTTGCGCTTTTATAAGTTACCAACATACATTTATTTCTGGAGCACCCTGTATGCTTCAACTAAGATATGACAAAAAATCAAATTCCCAATAAATTAATTCCTGGAAAACAGATAGGTATAGAGAAGTATTCAGAAAAGTTGCTCAGAAACACGTGTAGTCTCAGAAAAAGTGAAAATTTCATTTAAATTAGCGATGTTGCCACCTGTTTTGGGTAGAAGTCTGAAAATATTTTAAAACTGCATTGTAACATTGCGTAATTAAGGAGATATGTTTATCTCACCCAGGGGCGTGCGGTAAAATTTTAAGAAAGGGAAGCAATTTTTAGAAACTTACCTATTTGTAACGTAATTCGATTCTTCGATCATTCTTTGCAAATTCGTCAATGACGTCATCATAAAAACGTCGATGCTCCGACATATTTTGGAGAAGTTTATTTTCAATGGACAACAGCGATGTATGCGAAAGTCTCTCCTGCCCCGTTGCGTTTCTCACTCAATTTTTTTATACGTTTAAGTGTTGAAAAATTGCGTTCTACTGATGAACTTGTGACAGGTATTGTCAATACTAATTCACACAATTTTGACACTTCGGTGTAGGAATCTTCGAGCTCCTTGTCTTTTAAAAATTGCATTAGTTCCTTAGCGTTATTTTTTGCACTAATGTCAATCAGTTTCGTAAATCACTTTTAGTTCAGATCGTAGTAACACTCGGTCGGAGAACTGGCCATAATGAAGAAGAAGAGATTTAAACGCATTTTCTGGAAAAGTTTTTCGTTTAAATGCATCAAGAAGGAATTTAAAATCATTTAAACCGTTAAATCTATAGTTTATTTGTTGCTGAATTTGATCGATTAGTTCATAAAAAAGCGTCTGTATGATGTTTAAACATCTCCGACCTTGTCTGTTCGAAGACGCTTGGATTGTGGCTCTACATTTAACGTCATCGTTTTCTCCCAAAATAGGTGAAAGTCATCTCTTTTTTGGCTTTACATGGACTTAAAATCATACACTTTTTTTAGGCAAAAAGCAATATCATTTGTTTTAGTTTGTAATATATTAAAAACATTGTCTGAGAATGGAAATATTTCTGAAAATATGTTCAACAAATAATTAATATTAAAATCTCGTTTCAAACAGTCCAAAAACCCCCTCGAACTATTTATTACTTCTGAGTCCCACGTTTCATTATTTTCTAATATATTCTCAAATAGTTCGTAGACAATGGAGTCCAAAGCTTGTGTACGTTTTGTTGACTTGGACTGGGATAAAACTAAATTTAATTTATGAGCAAACAAATGACAAACCCAGCATTTGGTTTCTCGAACTTTAACTTGCAGACCCCCTAATTATCGTGCTATCATTGCAGCTCCATAATAGCTTTGAGCAACTAATTTTTTTTAGTAACTGCTAAACTGCGGTATATAATGTATCTGCTGTACGAGTTTCGGATACATTCTTAAAACCTAAAAATCGCTCTCGAATACTTCCGTCGGTTTTAACGTAGCGTATTACAGTAGATAATTGGCTAAAATTAGTGATATCAGTTGTTTCGTCCAGAACAATAGCAATTAACCGCGCGTCGCAAATCTCCTGCTTAATTCTTTTTAGAATAATGGTTGCAACAGCGGAAATTAAATCATTCTGAATTCGATTAGATGTTCCGCGAAAAACGCTAGACTGCTCTAAATAATTTTTTAAGCAGTCATCATATTTAGCCATTAAACTGGGTAAATCTTGAAAATTTCCTCTATTTGAAGAAACCCTTGTTTCGTCATAACCTCTAAATTCCAATTCCTGCTGTCCGAGAAAACAAACAACATCGATAATCTTCTTAATATTTGCCTATTTTCATCGACTAGTTCATTGTGTTGGCGGTGACTAATTTCCAACTGTTTATTAAGGGCGTGTTCAATTCAGGTTTTGCCGAAGACGTTTTCTTTGATGACGGCCTGCAAATGCGCTTTGGACATAATGTATCTTTTTACAGCTTTATGGAAATTGTTTAAATCGAAAAAACCAGTTTTATTCCAGAGACCTTTTTCATTTTCAAAAAGTAAACATGGCCAACTAAATAATTTACTTATATTTTCACACCCTGTTAGCCATTTAAATTGTTCGTATTGTTTTTCCGGATAAAAATGTCTAATACAGTTTTTCATTTTTGTGGTCAAATTTTTCATAGGCGGTTTTGCCCTTTCTTTGGAATTTATTTGAATCTTATCAGCGAAGTTTAATGTTGAGAATCCCTTTATTATTAAGACACACACCACACATTCACACACACTCTTCTCACTAAATTCTCCATCATTTTCAACGTTATTACCGACAGCCGAAATTGACGGTATTTGCATATCCACGTCCATGTTATTGTCTTCCATTTCGCACCATGCACGACGCGACGTACGTATCACACAACACACGGATAGCCGTTCAAACAAAGAACCTACTCCAACGATAGCTTCCTCCCTCACTTAAAGCACGAGACTGAAATGCAAAAATTGCAAACAGCCGGTGGAAAGTTCAATAATCTCTGGCTCGATTCACAGGAAATCAAGCATACAGGACTTGGCTGCAGAGAAGCTAGCGCCCCGCGTAGGTTCTATTCGATTTCTATTGTGGCTAGTCATTGGTCGGAGTCAAGGCCCCATTTATTATGGGCTTTATAATTAAGATAATATTTTAGTACTTTTAATATAAACTAAATTAATGGTTTATTTCAAAAATTACATTTTAGAAGATGTTTTGTTTCCCTTGCTTCCATGGACTGCACGCCCCTGATCTCACCATGCACAAAAACAGAGGTTTATCCTGCACGTCACAAAGAAAAACACCTCGCAAATGCAAATGCGAAACAACAACGAAGCAACAAAAACTCATTGTACGTTGCTTAAACTAATCTATTTTCTGTTTAATTAAATCAAAATATATTTTCTGGAAGAAACTCTCGGTAATTAAAATAAGCTGCAGTAGGAAGTACACTGTAATAAATAATTGCTTACGTGATCAAACTGTAAAACTTTCGCCTCCGCCGCCATACTGAAAGGTGCAGTTTCTGTGGAGGATTGTAGGATTTACTTTTAAATGGAGTATTGGTTTAGAACGAGTTTCGAATCGGAGATATATCAGTTTATTAATGGACTTTTCTCTAGGGGTGTAGGAAACATTTTCCATTAGCAATGTTGAGGGGATGATAAGAAAGTATACATAAATATTATATTAAACAAAAATATAAATTATTTCTATAAATCTCACTGCTTAAAATCTGTATACAGGTTGTTAGGGGTTTGACTACAAATATTTTAATATAGGGGTATGAACGATTTTAAACAAAATATTCTTATAAACCATCGATACAATTTTAAAATGTTTAATTTTGGAGAAGTTTTCAACTAATTCCGAGACAAAATAGCAACATTGCTATTTGCAATGTGATGACAATCTCATTACCTGTGTTTTGAAGAAGTACAAAAAAAAACTGTAAGTTTGAAAACGATTCATTTATTTTATTTTCATTATTTTTTAGAATGTATGAACTTTGTGGTTTGTTAGCACAATATCGGCGTGTATAAAAAAATAGTAACAACTTGTTATTAAAACTTTTTAGGTTATTTATTTGTATAGTTTTATACTGCGCAACCCTAATTAGGTTTATTAATTTCCAAAAATTAATAAAGAATAGGATCTCACCAAACATATTAATTTATAGCACTAGGTAGGTAATTCACACACTAAAAAAATATTTTAAGAACTTAAAGTAAAGTAAATGTTGAAAGTCGAAGCCCTGGGTTCCTGCTTAAAGAAAAACAACGACATCCTTCCGATCATTGGCGAAATTTACGACATCTTACTCAATCATGACTCCAAATGGAAGATACTGCTAGAAAAAATTGAGGATATTCACAGCCTCCATTCTGGAATATCTGACAGTATACAAGAATCCTTATTTAAATCCATTAAAGAAATTAGGCAGGATACTTTCAATCTATCATCTATTTTAATGGAATCTCAAAATGAATCTGTCAAAGTCCAGGTGCATGATTCATCGAAGGAGCAGTTGACTAAAGAGATGGCTGAGCTGAGGCATAGTGTAAAACAAATGGCACTTACCCTGGAGAAGCTTGCTGATAAGCCTAAACAACAATCAATAAAGAAGATATACACCACCGCAATATCAACCCAAACCGATACAACAGATGTCCAAATGCCTGTCAATAGGTCTCCAAAAAAAGCTGTTTCCTTCCAGCCCAACAAAACACCCATTATAGAGAAATGGCATTATGTAGTGGTATCCTTAATTCCGTCCACGTATAAATCAAATCAGCTTGTACACTACATCAAAGAAAAATTAGGAACCACGAATTTTGTGCGTTGTTTTCCTATGCTTAAGAATGCAGACACTTTGCGCTCCGATTTTAAAATTGGGGTGCAAAATAAAGATCACTTAATTCAACTTAAGAACGCTAGTCTGTGGCCACCTGGTACCATAATTGATCCTACCAATGATTCAGTTTCACCAACCCTTATCCAAACGCCGCCCACTTCCACAGCCCATAATGTCTCATCTTCTAGTCATCAAGATGTCAATATAGATATCCCAAAGAGCCGGGGGCTGTCTCCACCAAAGCCTCAATTATTGGAATCACCAGTGACATTTGTGCCTGAGGAGGATAAGTCAGTCATGATTGGCTCTGACAGGGAGGCCATAGCAGCTTGTAGGTCATTGGCACTGGAGGGTTCTAAATTAAGTATGGAGAAAACTGCAAGGAAAGATGATTTTTTGCAGTTTGATCCAATGACTCCACCAAGAGTGCGGCTGTCCCAAGATTCGGATAAAGCAAATGGTCGCTATATATTAGCCAGATTAAGGGATCCTTCCTTACTAAACACCTTAAGGCTATTTCTTGCTTATCTACACGACCAGCCATCTAGTGTGTGTTTTGAGGGGCATACAAGTACTAGCATTAAATTATTGCTAGCTTCAGAAGGCCTTCCCAGTGACAAGGACTGCCTGCGCAAGTTGTATTATCGCTTCCACGATGCCTATGGGATTGGTTCATCTGAAGTGGACTCAGACCTTGCAGCGTATAGATCTTTCTACTCCTCAGAAAAAATTTTACGGCTCCAAAAAATTCGTGAAAGTACTGGTAAATATTATTCTAGTGGTTCACCATCAAAAAGTAAAAATTTTTAGTCAATATGACGCGAAAAGAGGATCTAGCACCCTCTAGAAAATTGACCAATAGTAATTTTAATCTTTTTTTCTTAATATTCAGTCCTTAAGACATAAAACAGACGAATTATATCTTTTGTTAGAAGAGCTAAATTTTCCAGAAGTCATTGCCATCACTGAGCACTGGCTAAATATCAATCAACCTGTTTTTATTAAAAATTATACCACAATTGCCAGATTTAATAGAACTAATTTAACTCATGGAGGCACCATGATAATGTCTTTAAACAACGATTTTTCCGAAATATCAAAGTATAATCATTTATTATCTGAAAAAGTATTTGAATTTTCTATCGTTTATCACAATACTTATGACCTTTATATTATTTGTATTTATAGAACACCTGATGCTGATGTGCAGTTATTCTGCCATAACCTTCTAAGTTTGCTCGAGTCCCTTCCTGTAAAAAGCAAATTAATCTTATGTGGCGATTTCAATATTGACTTTTCCAGTGTATGTGCTGCTCAGGAATGTCTTCAGTCCATCTTTGAGTCATTAGGAATTGCCATGCACGTCAACTCACCAACCAAAATTACTAAGACAAGTGCCAGTACTATAGATTACGTTGTGTCTTCTTTCGATCCTAGCTCCGTCGAATGTAATGTCTTAAGTCCAGGTTTCTCCGATCATGAAGCAATTTTCACAAAATTTTCAATTACATCCAAAGCCAAAAATTCCTCTAGACAAGTAGGCCGTATTTTTTCGGTTAGAAATTTCATTAATTTCAAACACCTATGTCAAATAACTGACTGGGACTCTCACACTTATGATGTCGACACTGAATTTTCTCGTTTTATAAAAACTCTAACTAATATAGCTTCTGAATCTTTTCCTCTTAGGCCTATCAAAAATAAAAGAAGTAAACCCTGGTCCACTAAAGGTTTACGTATATCTTCTAAGAACATGCGGTCACTATCTCATTTAAAGAAATTTTCGGACAGTGTCTTTTTTCATAATTATGTAAAATCATACAGAAAAATTTATCATAAGACTATTAAAGCCGCCAAAGATATTTATTACAATAATAGACTTTCTAACGCCAAAAATGTAGCTAAAGAAACCTGGTCTATCGTAAATGATTTAAGAAACAAAACTCGTTTATCCAACACTATCCTTACCTCTCCTAAGGACCTAAACAATTATTTTGTAAATGTAGCCAAAGATTTGACTAAATCCGTATCTCAATCTAATGACCCAATTTCATATCTCTCTAATCATAGGGTAAACCTGCACAGTTTCTTCTTTTCACCAGTAGTTTTATCAGAACTTCGCAGTACAATTAATGATATCAAAAATAAATCTTCCTCGGGAATTGATGGGCTTACTTTAAAAATGTATTCAAGTCTGCCGGAGTGCACTCTAGAGCATCTGACTGCTTTGATAAATATGTCTTTCCAAAATGGTACTTTTCCAAGCTGCCTTAAAACTGCAATAATCATACCTCTTCACAAAGGAGGTGTTTCAGAAGAAGCTTCGAACTATCGCCCAATTGCACTTCTCCCTACGCTATCTAAGATCATCGAAAGACTGGTTAAAAAAAGGCTTTTATCATTTCTGTCTAGATATGAAATACTTACAAAACATCAATTTGGATTTTTAAGTAACAAATGCACAAGCGATGCCATGTTTTCTCTTCTTAATAGAGTTTACTCCAGCCTAAACGACCATCACGCTACGGCAACAATTTTCTGTGATTTTTCCAAGGCTTTCGATTGTGTGAATCATAATATATTAACTAACAAGCTGCAGTACTATGGATTTAGAGGGGCTCCTCTCGATTGGTTTAAGTCATATCTTAGCAACAGAAATCAAGTTGTGAAATTTGACAACAGGATGTCTTCTTGTAGGCCAATGGAATATGGAGTGCCTCAAGGCTCGGTACTAGGCCCTATCTTGTTTCTTCTGTTCATAAACGACATGGCTAATTTAAACATTAGTGGAAAAATATGTCTCTTTGCGGACGATACCAGCTTTACGTGGAGCCACCCAGATGTCACGGACCTACATAGGATTGTATCTAATGACCTAATCACCATTAAATCCTGGTGCGATTCTAATCTCCTATGTTTGAACATCTCTAAAACGAAAGTCTTGTCTTATAAAAACACGCTGCAACCTTTTGACCTTAACGGCACCACTATTGATGTCGTAAACTCTGTAAAATTTCTAGGGCTTCTTGTAGATGATTCTTTAAAATGGGATCCACATATCGACGCTTTATCAAGGAAGTTGGGTTCTGCTTGCTTTGCGTTAAGATCTGTTTCCGAGGAGCTTAGCTTTTCTACCTCTAGAACTGTTTATTTTGCTCTTGTTGAGTCGCACCTCAGATATGCTATTCCATTCTGGGGTACATGTTGTGCGACTCAATTTGATCGAATTTTTATACTACAAAAAAGAGCTGTTCGTTACCTACTGAGACTTAACAGTAGAACTCACTGCCGAGATTTCTTTAAAAGATATAAAATACTAACCCTTCCTTGCTTATTCATTTTGGAATCAGTTTGCTTAATTCGTAAGCATGCACCTGCTCTATTAGAGAGACCTTCTCACAACTACCCTCTCAGAAACACTGAGCACGATCTCTATCTTCCAACCCCACACTCAGAGTTAATTAAAAGATCAGTAATCTACAATGCAAAAAAAATGCATAATCACCTGCCATTTAACATCAAATCCATAATATCTCTGACTTCATTTCGCAAGGCTTTGAAGTCATTCTTACTGGAAAGCGCCTTCTACACCGTGAACGAGTTTTACAACACATAAATTTATCCTTATGAACCCCTAGTGTGATAGTTGTCATTACCAACCATTTTTACCGAATTTTGTATATGTATTTTTTTAATTGTTTCGTACTTTTTTATTTTTTATTTTTTACTTTGCTTTTTTATTTTTTTTACATTATATTTATGAAAATGTTTATAACATAGTACGACTGACAAAGTACTGTACTTCTTTTAGGATTCTATTATATTAATATTCTAAATTCTTGATTTAAATATTATTTTTCTATAATATTTATGATGTGTTTTTGTTTTGTTTTGTTTGCTAATTTTGATGTTTGTAAACTATTTTTTTTTACAACAGCTTTGTCCACAAAATTGTAAAATTTTTTTGACAATAAAGCATTTATTTATTTATTTATTTATTTATAAAATGACTACCTTCACTATTTAAACATGCACGAATACGACGAAGCCAATGTTATTGAACAGATTCAAGAACGTTAAATCTTTGTCTAATTTGTTTTGCTGCAACAAAAATACGGTTTCTAAGGTCATCCTCATTTTTTAATTTCAACCTTATTATACACTAATGTTTTTATGTAGCCCCAAAAATAAAAATCAAGGGGGTTTAGGTCTGGTGACCTCGGAGGCCATTTTCTAGGTTCTGGGTCATTTCGACCTATCCACCTATTCTCAAACGTATTATCCAGATATTGTAACACATTCCTATGAATGTGGGCATATCTTCTAAAAGTGTGAGCAAGTCATTAGTTAAAAACTGGAGGTATGTCTCTCCTGTTAAATGCTTTGGTAGCTTAAAAAGTCCGATTACCCGATTGTGGATTATTCCTGCCTAAATATTTATTGAAAACCGGTATAGAAATCGGCCTTGTTTAGATTGTGTGTGGATTTTCTTGAGCCCAGGTATGAGTGTTTCATCAGTTGTTAGTATGTTGAGAGTAAAATTTTCGTGTTCTTGGCTTTTTCGGAGAAACCACCGGCGAAATTCTCTTCTTCGGGGTAAGTCTTCTAAAGTCAAAGCCTGTACTCGCTACACATGATAAGGGTATAGAAGGTTTTCACGAAAAATACGATAAATGGTTCAATTAGAAAATCCAACTTGTCGCGAGATTTCTCGAGTGCTCAAACCAGGGTTTGCCTGCACTAGGGCTTAAATATGTTCCTCGTTTGTTGGGTGTTATTTGGCTTTCAGGCCCCGATTAATTTGACGGACTTTTACACTTAAAAGAATTTTATTCAACTGACTTTAAAATTTGCAGAAAAATTAAATGCGATATAGGAATAAACTGGTATGAATTCAATATGGCTTAACAAAATGGCCTCAACGTGAAGATGGCAGCACTCGTCAATAAAAGCTAGGCAATGTAATTGTGCATTTTTGACAGATATTGACCAAAGTTTTAGCTATTTTACTGCCCGCTTGTTGGGTACCGCGTTTGCTCACGTTAGACCAAAAACGTGTTCGAATGAACATTTCCAAGGCTCAGTTGGCGCACTTTAGGCGCAATACATCCGAGTTTTGGCGCCGATTAATTACTGTAGATGAAATTTGGATACACCATTGTACGCCTGAAACAAAAATAGAGTCAAAACAGTGGACTGCAAAAGGGGAACCGGCTCCAAAAAAAGCAAAAACTGTTTTTTTGGCTGGGAAAGTGATGGCGACTGTTTTTTTTTGGGATAGTCATGAAGTTATCGTAATCGATTATCTTCAAAAAGAAAAAACCATTACAGGAGCCTACTACGCATCATTACTTGACAAGCTGAAGGCAGAAATTGCGGAAAACGGCCAAATTTGCAGAAAAAGAAAATCCTGTTTCACCAGGACAACGCGCCGTCTCACACCTCAGCCATGGCGAAAATCCAAGTATTACTCATTTCATTTCATTTATTCAAGCAATAATATTATATAAAAGAAACTTAAAAGATTTAAAAAGTATAACTAAAAATAAAGTATCAGAAATACAAAAAAATATACAAATATTAAATATAAAAATATAAACATAAAAATGTTGTTATCTTAAGACATAAAACACTTAATTTAAAATTAAGCAATGCCAATAGCTCAGGACAATCAATCTGACCAATGAGGAGTTTGTGGCCAAATGATAGGGTTAGTCTTATCCGACGATGCTCCAGAGTTTCTAGACCAAAAATTGCCAAGCGCTCGCCATGTGTCAGTTGGATGTCAATATGATGCTTTACACGATCAAAAGCTTTTTTAAAGTCGAAGTAGACTGCATCGACTTGCAAACCACCATCCAGAGCAGTCGCCAAAAAATTCGAGAATATGCTCAAATTGGTTTGACAGGAGCGACCTGGAAAAACCCGTGTTGAGAAGTGGAAATAGCATTTCGGTATGTTGTAACCAGAACATCTGTTACTATTTTTTCGAGGATCTTTGCTATACAGTTCAGACCAGAGATGGGTCGATAATTGTATATATCAATCCTGTTGCCAGTCTTGAAAAGTGGCCTGATAACTGCAGATTTCCAAATGGTAGGAAATACACCATTTCTGAGAGATAGGTTGTATATACAGTTGAGGGGCAATGCTAGAGTTGGGCCGCAATTTTAAAGAAACACTGCGGGTAGTGAGTCAGGAGCAGCGCCCTTTTTTATATCAAGATCAATTAGTTTGCAGAAGACCGTATCAGAGTCAACATAGACGTTGCAGAGATTGACATCAAACAAGGCATGTGGATATTATTATACTGAGTACTGCAACATCGCGCTTGGACCTAATATAGGACCACAAGGATTTCACGTTATTCAGGATAGCGAATTGGGTTGTAGTCACAAAGTTATTATAATCAGAATTGATAGACCACTTCTTAAATTCTAATAAGCATCCTCATCCGATAGCAGTCTGGTTTTCCTAAATACGTTGAAAGCTTTGTTCTTACTTAATATTAATGAAATAGTTTGCCTTGAGAAATAAGAAGGATATTTCAAGGAGCCAACACGTTTTTTAGGAACGTACATATCTACTGCGCTGTAGACTATTGAGTAAAATAATTGAACAGCCTCATCCACGCTATGTGAACACGAAAACAAAATATTCCAGTCAACATTTCCATAAAAATCGTTAAAAGAGGCATAGTCGGCCCTGAAAAAATTAAAATTCTCTTTTCGAGTGCCAATAGAGTCATGCAATAACCACCTTTGCTTGACCATCCGCCTTACTCACCAGATCTAGCCTCAAGCGACTCAGAGTTACGAGGAGACTATGTAGAAAAATAAGTATAAATTTTAAGGAAAAATGTCTTGTATCTTTGTTAGGTCGGAAACTTTTCAGACCACCCTCGTATATGTGTTACTAAATGACTATGTTCTAAACTAAAAGTGGTCACACTTCATGAAAAAAAAAAGATTCATGGCGAGGGAAGTTCCGGGTAAAGGAAATTTATCGTTTTTTTCACGTTTACTTTATTTTGTAGTTTATAGCATTTTTTACGCACCCTGTATAAAACATTCGCGAATGGACACCATAATATTCCTAATAAAAGAAAACATTCATAACGAGGGAAGTTCTGCTTAAAAAATATTATCAATTTGTTTTAATCAACGACATGGAAATAACATAGACCCAGGTGTTTACATTTTGGAGGAATCCAACATTAACCCTGGTTTGCCAAACCGTTACTGTGGCCAGATTATAACGGATATCATCCTTTATACTATTACCTAAATAAACAAGAAATTCCAGAAATTCCCAGTATAAATTTTCATATAGAATATTTTAAAACTGATAATTAAATAGCTTATTATAAATAACTCAAACCGATTCTGTTTTAAATGTAATTTAAATCTTCTGTAATTATTATTCCTTATTTCAAGAAATAAAGCCCAGAATAATCGGCAACGTCGGAATTCTACCTTTTTGGAGTATACTACAGATTTCTTTCGGGATCATTCGGAAGACGCCGAAGACGGTCGTAGTCATTCATGATTTCGACCTATTTGATGCGCGGCGTTGTAATTGTTCTAGTTGCTGAAATAAGTGTTTTTCAGAAACCCAAGTGTTTTGTGTGGCTATTTTCAAGAATCTGTTTAAAAAACTTTAAGAAAATGGTGCGAACTTGCTTTATTTGCAGAAAAAGAAACAATATAACCCAGAAGTTTGTTTTCGAAGGTAAGTAAGGTTATGTCATACCAGTGCTGTAGTTGAAGGGTAAAATCACCGTCTAATAGCGTTATTATATTTGCAAATGAAGCATTGTTTTTGTATTGCACATTTCCGTTGGGCTTAAATTAATTTTTTATAACTTCAACTTATCTATAAAGTCGAAGACACTGATGATAAACGGAGTACAGCGTTTTGCTAATTTATATATTTGTGAAAAGTCTCAAATATTCCTCTAAAATTTATCTAACCACTTTTTTTGACGGGTTAATAAACAACATAAATATACTATTTGGTTAAGCATGGGTACTAAATTTTAATTGAGTAAGCTGTAAGACCCACTATTTTATGTTGTCATTAATTACTCCAGGATGGTCTGCATTTTGGATGAAATTTTCAAGAAATATTTAGGGTAGTGTCGGAGTTCTCATATAGCAACCATATACAAAAAATGAAAATAGCGCAATAGCGTTAGTTTTCAATTTTTCATTTACTATAAATTTTCTTTAAGGAATTTGAAATGCTTTAATTTATTGCCTAAAAATTTTGTTTTTAAAAATAAGTATTCAAAAAAGTAAATAAATACCATCCTGAGGTACATTATCCCAACTAGGGAGAATCTGTTTTTATCAGGTGATTTCGGTAATATAAATAATAATATAATATATTATAATGAATGTTAAAAATATTAAACATCTTGGCACAAAATATTTATATTGTCAATAAGTGAAATGTATGGCGGGGAAGGTGGATGGTGGGGAAAAAAGGGGGTAAATTGAGGGATAAATACTGTAAAGATATTGTTTGTCATAATATGGTTTTTGTGGTTTTTAGGGACACGAAGTTCAATTTCGTATTCATATTAATATTGGGCCATGTTTATTGCTGATTTTCTGTAAATATGAATAGATCCAATACATGTAAAGGTGGTGCATTTTTATATAATATTACTTGCCGCGAGCCTGGCAAACTTTTAAAAGTAGTGGACCCAAATTTTTACCTAACTTCGCGTAAATAGAACTAAAATGTGTTGGAAAAAGGGTGAAATCAAAATGTTTTCAAAAACAAACCTGATTTCAAAAAATAGGTTGTATTAAAAAGTGCCAAATTATATTTTATTACATATTTTCTATGAAGTCGGTGATAAGCTGATAAAGAAAAGTATTAAATAAGCATTATACTCATTTAGATTTTTATAAAAAAAAAAATTAAGTTTCAAATATAGTGTAAAATATTATACAGGGTGCTTCATAATCACCAAAAAGTTTCGATGATTTTATTTTTAAACATCTTGCATTTTAATGCATTTATTTACTTTTTTTATTATTGATTTCTTGATAAAAGCTGGTGGTTCAAAAAATATGTTTGATAGTAATAAACTTTAGATCAGGATGTTCTAAAAAGTGGATTTCACTGACAATTTAAAAAAAATAAAATTTTTCTGACGGTAGTTTTAAGGGCCATAAAAATTGTAAATATAAACTGAGTAAATTTTTTTATATTATAGTTATGGAGATATTTAAGGTCAAACAGCAAAAAAACATTTTTCTATTTAAATCTTTCCTTAGCTATTACTAATATGACATAACTAATACTAAACCTTTATTTACGATTTTTTTACGGCCGCGGCAGTCACAAAAATTTTAATTTTTGAAAAACACTTTTTCATATTTTTTGAATGCCCTGTATATCTGACTTAAAGTTGAATATTGTGAAAATTATTTTTTCGACAAACACACAAGAAGAAAGTTTTTCGAGAAATTGATAATAAAAAAGTTTCCCATTTAGTGCAGACTTTTCCACGACATAATATCTAAATGAATTGTTTTCAAGTTATTATTAAAACTCTCACTTTTGCAATGTGAAGTCGTTCCTGTTCATCTTAGAACAAAAAAACTGTCGTATCCACCATACTAATATTTGGGCTCAAAAAATATAGCAAATAATACATTATCTCAAAAATATACGCCACTGTAAGCCTCGCGAAGATATCTGACAGCGCGCGTTGCAATTTTCACCGCAAACTATTCTTTATTACTCATACACAACAACAAATTGATGTTTGATTCTATTTAATTCATTTTTATGAATGACATGAGGGGTCTATTTCTTTTTGACGTCATTGGTTTTAATAGTGTTTAGTTTTCCATATCATCCATAGCAATTGAGAGAGGTTTTTTTAATGCATTTTTAAAACTTATAATTAAAATCTTTCTTTGCATATTACTTTTTATCTTGGATTCTGTACGATGTCTTATGCTATAATAAATGTATATAGGGTGAGTCGGGAGGATCGCCCCAAACTCCAGGAGTGTGTTCTATGAAAGATACAAATTTTCATTTGTTTTCAACTTACAACAAAAATAAGATTTCAAGCATAATTCCATACATACAACATAATAATTATAGTATCTTAGAAATCAAAATAAGTTAATGTTCCATTTACTGGTACTATATATCAGTGTCATTTTTGAATTCGTACCTGTCAGTGTCATTTTTGAATTCGAAACAAATATAGCAAATAATATTTGTTTATGGTTTTTGCATTATCTACAGCTGCTGCTGAAAAATATTTCAACGTCATCCTGATAAGAAAGTATTTATGAGAGTTTTCAACAAACTATGCGAAGATATCTGAACACAACTTCTGAAAGAGCTACTTGCAAACTTTTCAGTAGAAAATATTCTGGACCTAGTAGAAGAAGATGCAACCATCAGTTCACGCAGAATGGCTGCTCAGTTGGACATTCCACAAAAAAGATAAATACGCTCTTTTTGTTCCTTACCACTACACACCACAGCAAAACGTATTTTGTTTAATAATCGTATCTTATATCGCGCATTTTTTCACGGACGTGAATAATAGAAATTGCGTCTGGTCAGAGGAAAATCCGCATGCAACAGTCGAGAGCAACTTTCAACTTTTATGGTGTGGTATGATAGATAGTTATGTCATTGGCCCTTTTATTTTGGAAAATCGCCTCACAGGGGACTACTGGAATTTTAATAGTGTACTTCCAGCATTTTCCATATCAGGCAACACTTAGACGGGAGGTTTCAAATTGGTCAATTATTTGGCCTCCAAGATCTCCTGACCTCGAGATTTCTGTTTATGGGGCTTTTTTTAGAGTGGACACTGCAGAAATATTTTTATGAAATTAAAGAAAGGCATGAGGCAATTAGAAGAGCAACAGGTAAAGCTCAATTTTTTGAATATTTAATATGATGAAATCTAATGTTTGAAACGTTAATTTGTTAGATCTTGTTTATATTCTAATTTATGCTGTAAGTTGAAAACAAATGAGAATCGAATAAGAACATATGAGTTTTTTTAAATCAGTATTTTGCTATAAACACATGTAGATTTGGGGCGATCCTCCCGACTCACCCTGTATTTACGTTCATATATCTTACGATGGGCCAGAAAGTAAGAGTTAACTAAATATGACTATAATTCATGCCATATTACCACACACATATACACACACAATCCGGGTTGATTTGTGGCTGGGCAATATTCCTACTTTATTCTGGAACATTTTTCTTCCAGGATACGATCCGAAAATATAATAATTCTTCGTCACCGTATCAAAAGGCGATCCTCGCTTTTTTTTTGCTCAGAGCCCTATGATCTAATCGGAATCAGCGATTGTTTGCTTACGGCGTTTTTCGCGAGAGCTCGTTATTGGAGCTTTGATGTTCCTTACTTTCTACGTATCCAAAGGGCCTTTATCATTCTTTAAGGCGTTATTACTCTATTTGCTCGAAATGAAGGAAAAGGTTTACTCTAATTTGACGAGCGGATGACGCAGTGGTGTGGATGACGTAAAACGTCCTATTTATTAGGAATCAAATTCGCCTGTCAAACTTGTGCTTTCGTTATACTATCCACAACGTTTTTGCGCATCTCTGATCGTTATCAACTGTAAACTAAAAGATAATTCTAGAACTCCCAAATTTATACAGAGAATAAAATGATCATATTTTAATTGCTCTAATGCAGAGACATTCAAAATTTTGTTTTTGGCTTAAAAATAACAACTATTTATCTATATATGGAAAAGAGTGGCACTTTTTCATTATACTCGTGCAGAATGCATGCGCGTATAATAGGAAATCTAGTGCTTTTTCATTTAATAATACTTTTATTTCAAATAAACTGCTGGCCATTTGCTTTGCACATCTCAAAATTTTTACCCAATTTTAAAGCGGAATTTTTCAAAAACTAAAAAAGTTACAGGGATGCAGTTTTCGATGTTTAAAGACTCTATCTATCTAGTTTTGTTTAATTTTGGGCATGTTATGATATTCTACGAACCATTACCTAAAACCAATTTCGCGTGTTTCTAATTCATTCATTTGTTTTTAATATACGGGGTAAATTTAATAATTTCTGAACTTCCAAAAGAAAATTATTTTTAACAGGAAGTTTAACGGCCATTCGGACAAATAATTCTGCCTTTGATAAGCTAATTCAGGTATAGGGTCCAAATCTCATGGACCATCATACCAACAATCCTTTAAGCATTTTTCATCATCTCTACCGGCACAATTGACGACGTTTCGCCCTTTTGGGGCTCATCAGGCCAATGCATTAGCTTATCAAAGGCAGAATTATTTGTCCGAATGGCCGTTAAACTTCCTATTAATTTATCTACGGACGTTATTTACTTATTTGTTCTTATTGAAACTTTGGTCTAAAAAGCCGATATCATGGATTTTCATCCTTTGGCGCCGTCGTTTCGCCAACAATAGTTGGTATCGCACGGCAAACAGAAAATTGAAAGCCTTCGCATATAGCGCTTGTGTTTTTAACTTTTACATTACTACTAGAGGTTCAAATAACAAGCCTCACACTTATACCCATAAATGACGCTTCTTTACTCTTTGGGTTAATTTATTACTGCCTTAACTTTCCATCGTATATAGTCAAACTGCCGTTGAATATTTTTCATGTCTACCAATGACGTCGAAAAGAAATAGACCCCGCATTTCATTCATAAAAATGAAATAAATAGAATCAAACATCAATTTGTTGTTGTGTATGAGTGGAAAAAAGACGGACTGTTGCATAAAGAATAGTTTGCGGTGAAAATTGCAACGCTGTCCGATATCTTCGGGAGGCTTACCAGTGGCGTAGCTATTTTTGAGATAATGTATTATTTGCTATATTTTTTTGAGCCCAAATATTAGTATGGTGGATACGACAGTTTTTTTGTTCTAAGATAAACATGAACGACTTTACATTGCAAAAGTGAGAGTTTTAATAACAACTTGAAAACAATTAATTTAGATATTATGTCGTAGAAAAGTCTGCACTAAATGAGAAACTTTTTTATTATCAATTTCTCGAAAAACTTTATTCTTGATAAAACTTGTGTGTTTGTCGAAAAAATAGTTTTCACAATATTCAACTTTAAGTCAAATATACAGGGCCTTCAAAAAATACGAAAAAGTGTATTTCAAAAATTAAAATTTTTGTGACTGCCGCGGCCGTAAAAAATCGTAAATAAAGGTTTAGTATTAGTTTTGTCATATTAGTAATAGCTAAGGAAAGATGTAAATTTTTTTTGCTGTTTGACTTTAAATATCTCCATAACTATAATATAAAAAAATTTACTCAGTTTATATAAACGATATTTTATGGCCTTTAAAACTACCGTCAGAAAATATTTCTTTTTTTTTAATTGTTAGTGAAATCCACTTTTTTGAACATCTTGATCTAAAGTTTATTACTATCAAAAAAATTTTTTTTGAACCACAAACTTTTATCAAGAAATCAATAATAAAAAAAGTAAATAAATACATTAAAATGCAAGATGTTTAAAAATAAAATCATCGAAACTTTTTGGTGATTCTGAAACACCATGTATAATATTCTACACTATATTTGAAACTTAATTTTTTTTATAAAAATTTAAATAACGAGTTTTTGTCATTGAATTGGTTTTGACAGGGTTGGATCCCCCTAGAACTGAAATCCTGGCCGCGTGCCTGCAAAAGACATATTTATGTAATTGTTCATGTGGCAATATTTATTATTAGCAATAAGCTTAGTCATTAAAGAACAAGCATTTCCATGACAAAGTAGAACCAATAACAGGGTGAGTTCTTATTATTATTGTTACTAAAGATGAAGATAAAACTAAATTTTGTTACATGGACCCACTTTGTGTTTTGATGTCTATACCAAGAGTATAATGCTTATTTAATACCTTTCTTTATCAGCTTATCACCGACTTCATAGGAAATATGTAATAAAATATAATTTATCACTTTTTAATGCAACCTATTTTTTGAAATCGGGTTTGTTTTTCAAAACATTTTGATTTCACCCTTTTTCCAATACATTTTAGTTCTATTTACGCGAAGTTAGGTAAAAATTTAGGTCCACTACTTTTAAAAGTTTGCCAGGCTCGCGGCAAGTAATATTATATAAAAATGCACCACCTTTACATGTATTGGATCTATTCATATTTAGAGAAAATCAGCAATAAACATAGCCCAATATTATAATTCAAAATTGAACTTCGTGTCCCTAAAAACCACAAAAACCATATTATGAAAAACAATATCTTTACAGTATTTATCCCTCAATTTACCCTCTTTTTTCCTATATATTTCACTTATTGACAATATAAATATTTTGTGCCAAGATGTTTAATATTTTTAAAATTCATTATAATATATTAAATTATTATTTATATTACCGAAATCACCTGATACAAAACAGATTCTCCCTAGTTGGGATAATGTACCCCAGGATGGTATTTATTTACTTTTTTGATTACTTATTTTTAAAAAGCAAATTTTTAGGCAATAAATTAAAGCATTTCAAATTCATTAAAGCAAAAATTGAAAAGTAACGCTATTGCGCTATTTTCATTTTTTGTATATGCTTGATATATGAGAACTTCGACACTACCCTAAATATTCCTTAAAAATTTCATCCAAAATGCAAACCATCCTGGAGTAATTAATGACAACATAAAATATTGGGTCTTACAGCTTACTCAATTAAAATTTAGTACCCATGCTTAACCAAATAGTATATTTATGTTGTTTATTAACCCCTCAAAAAAGGTGGTTTGATAAATTTTAGAGGAATATTTGAGACTTTTCACAAATATATAAATTAGCAAAACGCTGTACTCCGTTTATCATCAGTGTCTTCGACTTTATAGTCAAGTTGAAGTTATAAAAAATTAATTTAAGCCCAACGGAAATGTGCAATACAAAAACAATACTTCATTTGCAAATATAAGAACGCTATTAGACGGTGACTTTACCCTTCAATTACAGCACTGGTATGACATAACCTTACTTACCGTCGAAAACAAACTTCTGGGTTTAATCGTTTCTTTTTCTGCAAATAAAGCAAGTTTGCACCATTTTCTTAAAGTTTTTTAAACAGATTCTTGAAAATAGCCACACAAAACACTTGGATTTCTGAAAAACACTTATTTCACCGATTAGAACAATTACAACGCCGCGCATCAAATAGGTCGAAATCATGAATGACTACGACCGTCTTCGGCGTCTTCCGAATGATCCCGAAAGAAATCTGTAGTATACTCCAAAAAGGTAGAATTCCGACGTTGCCGATTATTCTGAGCTTTATTTCTTGAAATAAGGAATAATAATTACAGAAGATTTAAATTACATTTAAAACAGATTGGGTTTGAGTTATTTATAATAAACTATTTAATTATCAGTTTTAAAATATTCCATATGGAAATTTATACTGGTAATTTCTGGAATTCCTTGTTTATTTAGGTAATAGTATAAAGGATGATATCCGTTATAATCTGGTCACAGTAACGGTTTGGCAAACCAGGGTTAATGTTGGATTCCTCCAAAATATAAACAACTGGGTCCATGTTATTTCCATGTCGTTGATGTCTACCATATGGCTGCATTGGCCTGATGAGCCCTAAAAGGGCGAAACGTCGTCAATTGTGCCGGTAGAGATGATGAAAAATGCTTAAAGGCTTGTCGGTATAATGGTCCATGAGATTTGGACCCTATACCTGAATTAGCTTATCAAAGGCAGAATTATTTGTCCGAATGGCCGTTAAACTTCCCATTATTTATTTACTTTTTTGTTATTATTTTGAACTATTCTCTTATCATTTAAAATTAATAATTTTTACATAATTTTATCTTAGTTAAGATTGTGTTAATCAAAAAACTACAGCTGTATTTTACAGGTACACAATTTTTGAATCAGTAACATAACAAAGTTTTTACAATTTCTGTAAAGATCCTCATCAATACAAGTTAAGCGAATTTATCAAAGAAAGAAGTGGCATTGATACTAATACAATTTTTATAAACTATAGGCATATCTACCCAAACGGTTTTTTTCCTCGTTTTTTACGCATAAAATTGAGCAAGTTTTGAATCGTTAACGAAAACCATTTAGAATCTGCGGACCAACGGAGTAGGTAAAAACTGAAAATATGGGTTTCATGCAGAATATTGGCTCTTTATGTAGGTCCTGAGGATGCAACAATAAAGTTGCGAAATATCGACAATTTAAAAACAAGACTTCATCAGTCATCCCTATATGACCCTTAATTTTTGGTGAAAACTTGAAGTCAATCGGCTAACTAGTATTTAAACTACGTCATGAACTGAAGAACGGACTGACGGAATTGATAAAACATTTTATTTATCCGCCATTTTGTTCCGCCATTTTGAATTAGTTTTACCAGTTTATCCCTAAACCACAATTAGTTATGGCACACAATTTGAAATCAATCTATTAAGTAGTTTTTTTTAGCCTGAATTTTTAATTATTTTATTATATCGCCATTTTGTTCCGCCATTCGTACCAAAATTTTACCAGTTGATTCCAACAAAATACTTGATGTTGTTTAAGTAGTTTTCTACGAGTGCTAGAAACCCGATTCAAAAAAGAAGTCAAGTATTTCCCAAAGGTGTGGTATAGCTACGTAGACGATATATTTGCTATTTTAATACTAAAACAGAAAATTTGAGTACTTCCTTAGAAACATTAAAGAATAAATATCCTTCCATTAATTTTACGTACGAAAAGGAAAACAATGGCAATTACCTTTTCTCGACACGTTAGTTATTAGAAATAACCATAAATTAGAATTTGATATTTATAGGAAATTCACTAATACTGACAGGTATATAACATCGGACTCATTTCAGTGCGTCAACACAAAATGGCAGCAGTTTATTTGTTAACTCACAGGTAAGTGAATTTTCCATTAAGTAAAGAAAGTTTTCACAATGAAATAAATCGGATTAAAAATATAGCTAAAAGTATTGGATACAATGATAATTTTGTACATAAATTAGTAAATAGACATCAGCATAAAAAAATGTTAAAAGACGCCACTACTCCTGAGGTTCCCAATAAGTTCATAGAAGAAGTCTAGAAATAGACTTTAAAAACGTAGATTTTAGGGTAGCCTACAAAACGGAAAACAGTTTGAAAAATCTCCTTGGAAACCCTAAAGACAAAATCGACTTGAAGGAGAGGAGTGGCATCTATGAAATTGACTGAATGCCTGCGATCTAGAATATGTTGGGCAAACTGAACGCTCCATAAACATTCGTTTTAAAGAATACATGGCACATTTAAGTTACCGAAAAACCGAAAGTCAAGCGTTGCCCAATATGCTTTGGAAAACAGTCACCAAATAGGAATAAATTATCTTATTGCTTACTTGACAACGGTGCAGTCGGGTGCAACCAAGTAGGATAAGTCACTTTAGTTTATATTATCTGCTGATATGCTAACTTGGTTAGCGAAACGCGCGTCCAGAACGTAACAAGTTGTGGTATAGTGTGGTTAGAACTCTTGCATTTTGACCCTTTTTATATTGCCTATACAATGGCGTCGACCCAGGTTGATTTATTTCAGTCATTCCGTTAAAGACGTTTCCTGTACTTTACTATAAATGCAATATTGATTAGAGAATTTTTTTGTTTACTTAAAAAGCAACTTTTCATACCTATTTCGTATGTGTGTTTTTGACCGATATCCCGTCGCCGTCGCCAGCACTAACAGTTTTTCGAGTATCCTAGTATGAAGACACCATAAAACAACCCGCATATCGATCCAGCGAGTCAAGGAATAAATTTAATAAAAGACGAAACGAGTTTCCGTATTTCATCCTCAAAGTAAAGAATGTAAACTGAAATGGGTGACAAAGAATTTAATAATGAAGGGCTTAAAGGGACGCCGGTCAAGCCGCAATTCTCAAGCATTGGGCGTCGGGCCGGGGCAATATCGAGGTTTCTGACCCATTAATTTTATGTCTCATCCTGAACAAGAAGTCCTTTTGAGGCATTAGTTACCCTACTCTTAATTCTAGATTAAATTGCAAAAAAAACTGAAGAAAATCGGTTTAGAATTACTAAAATTACGAGTGATTGAAATTGACTGTCATTTTTAAATATTCTATAAATAATGGACGAAGTGTATTCGAAAAATAGAAAAACAAGTCAAACTTATTTCGTTACTTCTCTCATAACAGGGAATTACTCCCTGGTACGTGGAAAGTATTGTAATCCTTGAAAAAAAATACTCTCCGACAATTTTTGGATACCGAAAAACATGTTCTTCCATTTTTGTCAGTCGGTCTGTCGCACAGTGGATAATTATTAATTATTAGAATACCATAACTAAGGAAATGAAAATATTTTTTTTCGATTTCTAATAATAATACTGATAAAAACCAAACCCTATAGCTGCGCGTAAGCCAAAACTGACCTTTATAATGTGCTTGACAACAAAGATCTAAGGCGGCTTAGCCTAATGTTTTGTTTTTTTCGCAGCGGTAGCGGCCATTTTATTTATGTATTATGTGATGTATGTTTGTTGTTGTGCAATAACTGTGTGTGCCAGACGAAAGTAGAGTATTTTTAACATGGAATATGCTGATGAAAGTAAGTCCGTTATTTTTTAAATACTTTAAAAATTATCATGATGCATATGCAACAATTTTTTATTTTATTGTTCATATTAAAAAAAAGTTTCACGTTGTATCATGATTTTTTCTCTTCAGTGTTTTAGTTCAATATTTTTCCTAAAGTTTCCTTTATATTACATCGTTTACTTTTGTCTCTTAAAGCGATTTTTTAATTTGAACGAATGATCCTGTTTAAACTACTGCGTTCCGAAAACTTGCCAAGGCACGGAGCATCAAAAGGTAATATAAACCGTTTAAAAGACTATTTAAAAGATGAAATTATTAATCGGGGACTAATATACAAACTTCTGAAACGTTGGAGGAAATGTAAAAGCCAAGAATCCAGTTTTGTTGCCAAGCAACGTAAATGGTTAGATGAATTATTTGACATTTCTAAATATACAGAAATATGCCAAGAAACGAGTACACCTCTACACATCTCAAAAACTGGAGTCTTCGTCAAGAGCGAAACGTAGAAGAACTCAACCACTATTAGAAAAACATTCACCTGAAGAACTTGCTTTTGCGACACAAGCGGCATACATATCTAAAGGAAAGCGAAATATTGCCGTTGTGATAAAAAACGTGACACAAAAAACTAAAAATCTGTGAAATTAATTAAAAAAGCGTGCAATCCTAATAAAAGTGCTCCAGATCGTTTAAAACGTCAACGTTATTTATATTCGTCCGAAGAAGCTTTAGCACTTATTACCAGCTGCAAGTTGACAAAATCACAGTATGTTTTTCTTCGATAAGGTGCAATGTCAAAAGGAATCAAACTTTATCCACCCTATTTTAGAGTTATGGAAGCAAAACAACGATGCTATCCACAAGAAAACATAAATATCACGGAAAATGCAGTTAATATTGATTTACAAGTTTTGCTAGACCTTACCAGTAGACGATTAGCGGAGGTTCAAAGAAATGTTATATTACAAGTACTAAAAAACAACGCCAATGGTTCGTTTAAAATGATACATAAATGGGGAACAGATGGAAGTTCTGGACACTCTCTTTATAGCCAGAAGTTTGCTGACTCATCCAATAACGATTCTGACATCCTTCAGTCCTCTTTAGTACCACTTCAGTTGCAATATGAATCATCTGGAAACCGAATAATAGTTTGGAATAATCCTAGACCTAGTTCTACTCGTTTTTGTAGACCCATAAGGTTTACGTTTTGTAAAGAAACTGAAGAAAAACTAGTGGAAGAAATAGGCTCTATTGAAAAGCAGGAGAAAGAACTACAGCCAACTAGGATAAAAATAAATGGAGAAAAAACCATTCAAATTATGCACGTTCTTCACAAAACGATGCTCGATGGCAAGGTGTGTAATGTTTTAGCGCATAATCGATGCTCGCAAGTGTGCCATATTTGCGGTGTTTCACCAAAAAATATGAATAGCTTGGAAGAAGTTCTACAATGTCCCTGTAAAACAGAATTTTTTAATTTTGGGCTTTCCACATTGCATGCTCGCATTCGATTTATGGAGTGCTTGCTTCATATAGCATATAGGTTACATATCAAGCAATGGAGGGCGCCAAAGGGATCCATAGATGGACGCAAAAGAGCTATTATTCAGAGATTTAAAGCTGAAACGGGAATGCTAATAGATGTGGTTAAGCAAGGTAAAGGCACTTCTAATGACGGAAACACGTCAAGACGTTTTTTTTCGAATCCTGTTAAAACTTCTCGTGTAACTCTGTTTTATTTTACTTTTGTTCATTAATTTCAAAACAAATCAATTAATAATTAATTTTAAATCTTTTCGATATTATTTTGTTTCGTATTCAAATACACAATCGCAACCCTGTGATTCGTCAAGAATACGGAAGAAACTTCCTGGCTCACGCAGCGCAGGTCAAGATACATTTTAAAAATCAGTACTGCACTAACCACATGTGACAACGGAACTCGTTCATTTCGTCGGCCGACGCGTATTTTCGGATCGGTTTCCCGAGAAAATTGGAAAATTGGCAAGATTGATGTAGTGTGATGGTCTTCTAGGGCGAACTGAGTAACCCAGCCACTGAAACTATTCGGTTCTACTGTGATAGGTAAGCGATTGTGTTTCCTTTCATCAATTAATTAATTTTGCTAATTATCAACGTTTTATTGTTTTAAAAGTTACCCAATACAGTCCGCCATATATCGAATTTTCATATTTCCTACATCATTTTGGGCCTTCTTCACCGGATGGAGATCAAATTGAATATTTAATAACTTAAATTGCTTTAAAACAAGATTCGTTGGTAGCCATTTTCTTAATTCCGATCTTATTTTTAATTGCGCACGCTTGGATATCTAACCTGTCGTCTTTCGTCAAACCGGCGAGCTACATTCGTTCCGTTCCACATCGATTCGCCGTCGCGACGTCACTCTGACGCCCGGCGCCAGTCTATTGTTATTTTTTTAATCTCGCAGTACCACATTTAATAAATAAGTATTTTCATACATTTAAATTCAGAAATAACTTATTCTCGTTCTTCTTTAAATATAAACAAAATACTCATATGTGCATATTTTGCGAACTTTAATTATTTCAATAAATAATACAATTTATTTATTCTACTTTGCCATCATATAATATTTATGTGGCAAGTACCATTCGCCTAACTTTGCACTATTGATATTTGTTTTGCGGCATCACAACTTCTGATATTTTTTATTTTGTTTGTATTATATCACAAATAAAATAGCATACAATTTTGTGTAGGTATAATTGTTGTCTTATATATTGACCATCAGCAGGCATATGTTAAAATAACAGCATTTATTGAAATAGTAAATAAAATATATTTTGATATTTTTTAACGCTTTTCTGATTTTTAATTTTTTTCTTGTTCTACTGAACATCTTTCAAAATGTCAGATAAATTAACAAAAGCTAATTTAAAACGAACCATCGCACTCAAGCGGTTGGAAGAGGCACACGAAATTGGGCTGCAAGCCGTTTCTGATGACTCCTTAAAATCTAATTTTTTAGTCAGAGCAGATTCTGTTGACAGCACTTTTAATGAATTTCAATCAGCTCATAATACTGTCATATCTTTAATTGACGACAATGATTTCGCAAAATATGATGAAATGAGGCGTGCTGCAGACAAAGCTTATTATGGCATAAAATCTTTAAAACATGATTTTCTCTTAAGTAGTCAAGCATCTCTATCTGCTAATACCTCAGCTAATTCCACTTTCGCTGCTCCCACAAAAATAAAGCTTCCCAAGCTCAATTTGCCTATTTTTGATGGCAATTATAAAAATTGGCCTAGTTTTTTTGACTTATATAACAGTCTTATTCATGATAATACTGACTTATCGAACATTGAAAAATTTCAATACTTGCTGACGTCATTAGACAAGGAACCCTTAAGTTTAGTTAAGGGCATCCCCCTTACAGAACTTAACTATTCTGTAGCCTACGATATGCTGATAAAACGTTATCAAAATAAACGTATTCTAGCTACACAATATTATAATGAGCTTTTTCATGCTCCGTCTGTTCAAAAAGCTTCCGCAAAGGAACTTAGACAAATTTTAAATATTTTTTCTGAGAACATAGCTGCTTTTAGAGCCTTAAATTTCCCAGTCGAACATTGGTGTTTTTTATTGTTTAATCTGTTGATAAATAAATTGGATTCAAAAACTAGAACTGACTTTGAGCTCGAACATGGTTTTAATCAAACCCTGCCGACCTTTAGGCAATTAATTTCATTTTTGGAAAAACAGTGTTTAGCCTTGGAGTCGGTTAATTATTCTTTGAAAAGTGCGGAAATCCCAAAAGGTAATAAAAAATCGTTTCTCAATTTAATGCTTGACCCCGATGTTGATAATAGGAGTAACAAAAAATGTTTTTTATGCTCGACTTCTCACGCATTATATAAGTGCCCTGCTTTTTTGGCGAAATCGCCGCATGACAGGTTTTCATTTGTCAAACAGCACAAATTATGCGTCAACTGTTTAGTATCTCCTCATTCTCTTAAAAATTGCGGGTCTTCTCACAAATGCAGGGTGTGCAAATCGCCACACCATACCACTTTGCACTTTGGTAAAACGTCTTCTACAATACCTTCAGTCCAAGGACAGCCCTCTCATAGGGATACTTTTCAAGGAACTTCTATGCCCCACATTTCTAGTTCTGACCCCATTATTAATTCTACCGAGCCAATTACTAATACTCATTGTATTGCGAACCATTTTTCTGCCTCTCAACAAACTATTCTTTTGTCTACGTGTGAAGTAGACATCAAAGATATTCGAGGTAATTTTCAGAAAATTCGGATACTTCTGGATACCGGGTCCATGGCAAATTTTATTTCTGAGTCTTGCGTACGCCGACTTGGTCTTAAACGTAAAAGTTTTTCTGTCCCCGTTGAAGGTTTAAATGGAATGTCTACTTGCACTAAAAATGGTTCTACACAGTGTATAATAAAACCTCATGGTGAACCAAATCCCTTACTTTCGTGTGAAGCTATTATCATACCAAAGGTTTGTTCTAACCAGCCTAAGATTCATATTAATCCTGATCAACTTGAACACATTAAATACTTGAAGCTTGCTGATAATAATTTTCACACGCCGGGTCCTATCGACATGCTTATTGGTGCTGAACTCGTACCTCTTGTATTAAGATCTGGTCGTATTATTGGGAGTCCTGATCAGCCTGTTGCTTTGGAGACCATCTTTGGTTATGTGTTGCAGGGAAAAACCAATGTTTCTTGCGAAGCTTCAACCTCTCTTTTGAGTTGCTACATCTCAGTAGAGGATAATATTGATATTGTATTACGTAAATTTTGGGAAATTGAGCATCTTCCTAAACAATCGTTTTTCTCCCCTGAAGAAAAACAATGTGAGGAAATTTATAAAACTCTGACGTTTAGGGATACTTCGGGACGATTTTCGGTACCATTACCATTTCGTCAATCAAAGCCTAAATTTATTGACACTTACTCTCAAGCTTATCGCCGCTTCGGCATGCTTGAAAATCGTTTTTGCAAAAACCCCGACTTGCATACAAAATATGTAAAGTTTATGCAAGATTACTTAGATAAAGGTCATATGTCTTTGGTTCCCCAAGACGATTATAGATCTTTATCGGGTTACTATATCGCCCACCATGCTGTCTTCAAACAAGAGGCATTTGACTCTAAAATTAGAGTTGTATTCGACGCAAGCTTGCGTGACATTAACGGTGTTAGTCTTAATGACACTCTTCTTGTAGGTCCTAAATTACAACAGGATATTTCTACGCTTCTTTTAAAATTTCGATTTTTCGCCTACGTCTTTGTTTGTGACATAAAGCAAATGTACAGACAAATTTCTGTTCATCCTGAGTTTTGGACCTATCAACGAATTTTATGGCGTTTCAAACCGAGCGATCCTCTTCAGGAATATTTCTTACGTACTGTGGTTTATGGAATTAATTCTTCCCCATACTTGGCCTTAAGGACTTTAAAAGAACTTGCGGCGCAGGAAGAAGCTTCTTTCCCTAAGGCTGCTCAGGCTATTCGCAGTCAATTCTATATTGATGATGGACTACTAGGAAGTGATTGTTTGGAGTCAGCTTTAGCACTTCAATCTGACGTCATTGAGGTTATGAAAAGGGGAGGTTTCGAAATGAGCAAATGGGCAAGTAATCACCCTTCTCTCTTGGCTTCTATTCCATCTTCTGATGTTCAAAGTTCTTGTACTTTTGATAAGGAGGAACCATCATTTATTAAGGTACTTGGTCTCAAATGGAATACTAATTCAGATGCTTTTTCATATACTTACACCCCTGTCGACCGTCCTTGTACAAAAAGAAATATGTTATCGGAGATTAGTCGAATCTTCGATCCCCTTGGATTTATTGCTCCTTGCCTTCTACTTGCCAAACTTCTTTTGCAGCGTTTATGGGAATCTAAAGTTTCCTGGGATGAACCCCCGTCTAAGGCTATTTCAGATATTTGGGATACCTTTAAAGCCGAAATGCCTCAACTTGGTATTATAAAAATTCCTCGGTACGTCGGGTCTACGTTAATATCTCGAATTGAATTACACGGTTTTGGCGATGCGTCACAAAACGGATATGCCGCTGTTTGCTATTTTCGTGTGGAGGAAACATCTGGAACAGTAAAAACCTTCCTTGTTTGCTCGAAATGTCGAGTAGCGCCATTAAAAACTCAGTCTATTGCTAGGCTAGAACTCATGGCCGCCATTTTGTTAGTTGATCTAGCTATTTTCATTAAGGAAAGTTTTGCTGATCTTATTACTTTTGACGATCTATACTTGTGGTCAGATTCTATGGTCACACTTACTTGGTTGTCTTCTTCCCCGCACAAGTGGAAAACCTTTGTAGCTAATAGGGTTAACCATATTCAAGAGCTCATACCCGTTTCTTCTTGGCATTTCGTCCCATCAGCGTTGAATCCTGCTGATTGTGCCAGTCGCGGTCTTACCCCTGCGCAACTTTTAGATACAAAAATATGGTGGTCTGGTCCCGAGTTTCTTTCACAAGCAAAGGATTTCTGGCCAACACAACCTAATTTTTATTCCCCAACCGATCCTGACGTATCTAAGGAAGAAAACACTGTGGTTTTATCCAACATTATTTCTTCCCCAAATTTTATTCTTCTTTTGTTAGAGAAATTTTCTAGTTGGCTGAAAATTCTAAGGATAGTTGCTTATATTCTTCGTTTTATTTCAAATATAAAATTAAAGTCAAACCTTCACGGTATTTTAAGTTCTCGTGAAATTGGCTCTTCACTTAAAGTTATCGTAAAGCACGTCCAACAAGAGACGTTTTCAGATATTATTTTAAAAATAAAGCAAAATTCCTTGCTACCTAAACCTTTTAGAAAACTTGCTCCTTTTATCGACGCTGATGGTTTACTAAGAGTTGGTGGTAGACTCAGAAAATCTCAATTTTCATATGATGTCAAACATCCAATTTTACTGCCTAAGTCCCATAGGCTTACTGAGTTAATAATTGAATTTACTCATAACACATATCTGCATCCTGGGCTTAAAACGATGCAATATTTATTACTTCAACAATTTTGGATCCTTTCGCCTCGGAGTGCCATCTATAAATGCCTTTCAAAGTGCATTAAATGTTTCCGATGTAAACCCAAGTCATACAATCCCTTTATGTCCGATTTGCCTGCTCTCAGGGTTTCTGAAATCAAAGCATTTTCTTCTGTCTGTGTGGATTTTGCTGGTCCCTTTTCTCTTTTAATGACTAAACATAGGGGTGCTAAAACTTATAAGGGTTACGTCTGTGTATTTGTTTGTACAACTACTAAGGCAATACATTTAGAGGCCACTTCCGATCTCAGCGCCGAATCTTTTTTGGCTGCGTTCAGGCGCTTCGTTGCCAGACGAGGCAATTGCATAACTTTAACAAGTGATCAAGGCACAAACTTTAAAGGAGCCTATAATATGCTTCTTGATTTGGCGCAAAAGGCTGCTCAAGCCCTATCTATCACTTGGAATTTTAACCCCCCTGGTGCTCCAAGCTTTAATGGACTTGCCGAAGCGGGTGTCAAATCATTTAAAAGTCATTTTTACCGTGTTTTAGGAACCCAAAGCTTTTCTTTCGAAGAGTTTTATACTATTTTAACGCAAATAGAAGCGGTACTAAATTCAAGGCCACTATGTGCTATGAGCGAAGATCCAAACGACCTTCAGCCTTTGACCCCTGGTCATTTTTTAGTTCTCGAGCCTTTAAACAGCTCTATTCCAGACCCTGATCTCAGTCATTTAAACCTGAACCGGTTAAATCGTTGGCAATTAATTCAGCGAATCCAGAGTGATTTCTGGAAACGGTGGTCCACCGAATATATTCATTCCCTTCAGGAAAGATCCAAATGGACAGTGCCGTCGCCTCCAGTTAATCAAGGCGCTCTTGTTCTCATTAAAAATGAACAAACCACTCCTCTTCACTGGGAGTTAGGTAGGGTAATTAAATTGCACCCTGGACAAGACAATGTAGCTCGCGTGGTAACACTGAAGACGGCTCGCGGAACTTTACAAAGGCCCGTTCTCAAGATATGCCCGTTACCAGGCAACTAATTTTTTTATTTTTTTTTTCTTCTTTAATATTATTTACTTTTGAAATTAAGTTTAATTTTTAATTTAAATTTTTAAATTTAATAAATTAATTCCTAAGTTTAAAAACATTCGTTTTGGTGGGGTGAATGTTTGTGTAACTCTGTTTTATTTTACTTTTGTTCATTAATTTCAAAACAAATCAATTAATAATTAATTTTAAATCTTTTCGATATTATTTTGTTTCGTATTCAAATACACAATCGCAACCCTGTGATTCGTCAAGAATACGGAAGAAACTTCCTGGCTCACGCAGCGCAGGTCAAGATACATTTTAAAAATCAGTACTGCACTAACCACATGTGACAACGGAACTCGTTCATTTCGTCGGCCGACGCGTATTTTCGGATCGGTTTCCCGAGAAAATTGGAAAATTGGCAAGATTGATGTAGTGTGATGGTCTTCTAGGGCGAACTGAGTAACCCAGCCACTGAAACTATTCGGTTCTACTGTGATAGGTAAGCGATTGTGTTTCCTTTCATCAATTAATTAATTTTGCTAATTATCAACGTTTTATTGTTTTAAAAGTTACCCAATACAGTCCGCCATATATCGAATTTTCATATTTCCTGCATATTCTTATCTATGTATACTTTAGGTAGTTAGTATCCTGTATTGTTAAAAAATTATATGATCACATTCTAAGGCTTAAAAATATAATCATGTTCAACATATATGAGTAAATAATGTTCTTTTACTTTTTTATCAATTTGGTATTCCTTTATCATTACTTTGACAAACAGAATGAGTGCGAGGTTTTAGTTTTGGTTTATTCACATAATGTATACATCAAATTAATATGCTACATGTTATAGAATTAAAAATATTAAAGAATGTTCGATATCAAAAGTTATGGTATCCTACGAACGAATTATTGACCACTGTGTGTCGGTCTGTTATTTTATCTATACTCCGCATAGCTCAAAAACAGCTTGTCCTATCGAATTCAAATTTTGATAAAAAATCAAGGATCATATTGAAATGAAATGGTTACATTTTGATGAAAATCCAATATGGCGGAACAAAATGGCGCCGGCGCAAAATGCAAAAAAAATCATTATTAATCATCAGTTTCTTGCCTTACACTTATCGAATGGTTTTCAAAAATTGTTCAAAAATAAAATGTAATATAAGAGCAAACCAAGAAAAGATCATAAAAATTACGTTTTACATGCCTCAAGTTTTAGCGTCTAGCTTCCGTCGGTCGGTCTGTCGGTTTTGTCTGTCTATCCGTCAGTTCGCGGCAGAGCCTAAAAACTACTCATCAGGTTAATATAAAATTTTAGTCATATGGCATATAATGATCATATGTGCATAGCCAATTTTGATTAACAAAACTCCAAAAATTCCGACATGGTGCTAAATAACTTTTAAACGGTACATCTGACGAGAAAAACGCAGGAGGTAATTTTTATGTAGAAATGCCGAGGCTATCGAAAATGATCCAAATGAAAAAATGTCAGTGGCGTATCATTTTTTTCTTTAAAACTATGCAATGTAAATCCAGTACGGACGCCACTGTTAGATGTTAGAAATGTCGTACACCAAAAAATGTGTCTTGGTGGGTAGAAAACGTGTACAAAATTTCACGAAGATATCCACAATGGTATCCCAAATATTATAAAAGAAAAGTTATGAGGTTTAGTTCATATGAAGTTTTTTTCTTAAAATAAACTGAAAAATCACCCTTTTAAGTTGTTCGCATTTGCTTCATCAAAATATTTTGTTTATTATAAATCCTAATAAATGTTGAAACTATCAAAATATTTTTTGTGTCAACGAGTGAAGTGTATAGCGGGGGAAGGAAAAGTTGTGTATTATAAAAATATCGTGTCATATGGTTATGGGATAAAGTTCAATTTTTACCAGTCCATTTTGTTTTACCATCTTATATTCATACCAAAATGTTACCAGTGCATTCCTATGTAATACTTGATTTTCGTGCAAAATTTTATGTAAATTGGATAATCAGTTTTTTTAGTAATAATTCTTTTAGCGTTCCACTAGACCGCTATCTTGCTCTGGCGTATTGGATTTCTACTAAAATATTATTAAGTCATCGACTAAAATTTGAGGTCAACTGATAAGCAGTTTTCAAGCTATGCTGAGTCAACTGACAGACAGAGAAACCACTAAATTTTTTTGGCATCTAAAGACGCTAAAACGTGAAGATATGTAAAACCTGACACTGTGATTTTCTTCACAATTACAAACATTTCATTTGACCGCCATTTTGTTGCCCCATCTTGAATTAGTACCACAATTTTATAAAAAGTTTCTAATAATAGTAGTCCTTATCTGATTGGTTAGATTGTTCCTATCAACTACCTTGCATTTGCCTTTTTGCTATAAAAAATGTAAGGGATATGCAAAGATTGCCAATTAGAATAGAATAGAATAGTTTATATTACTATAAAACACATTATTGTATAAAGGGTCGTCAAAAAATATATACAAAAAAAAGAAAAATAAATATATATTTATAACACATATTAAAAAATAAACACAAATAAAAAACGTATATGTAAAACATCTTAAAAAAAATGTTTTTTTAGAATAATAAATACACATAACCTGCAATTAGAATATAAAAACTGAACAATTCGCACAATAATATGGAATAAGAAAATCAAGACAAACTATTAGTACAAATACTATCATGTTTCTGACTGCAAATATTCTTGTACCGAATAAAAAGCTTTATCAATAAGAAATTATCTGATTTTGTTTCTAAAGTTGTTGCCATTAAGAACTTTATAGTGTTTGGGCAGCTTTTTACAAAGGGTCAGACAACTGTAATATGGAGATCTCTGAAAGAATGAGTTTTTATGAGATGGTACACTAATGACATTCCCATTTCTAGTCTTGTGGGAATTAGTCTCTCCCAGTTTATAAGGAATGTATAGAAACTCGTACATGAAAGAAAAACAAAATTTACTTCCGAAGACGATTAAGAAATATACACGAAAAAATCCAAAGGCAAAAGACTTAAGCTACAAGCTGCAAAAATGGATATTCATAATGCAATTTATGATTTATACACGTCAAAGACTAATATAATCCTTCAGAAACTTTTTAATATTATAGACTAAAAAATATCATCATCACTTAAAAAGTCCTCATCTTCTGAGATTTCTTCAAATGGCGCAATGATCATTGGTACTATTTGCGACATTTGCACTCGTTCTCGATTCCACCAATCCCATATTAACTTTTGCTCCAGCCCATATTAATTCTATTGCGTTAAACTGGTAATGGTATGGCGGCAGTCGTAAAACCTCATGTCCATTTTCCCGTAATATTTCATCTACGGCATATATTATTGGTTTTTTTATTAGATTTTGCCATTAAAACTAGTTTTAGTTTCAGCATATTGGGTAAAGGATTTTGTTTTTGTTTTATTAACCAGTCATAAATATCACTTTTCTTTCAGGATGAAGTAGGTTGTTTATTTAAGATTTTTGAATGATAAGATGCATTGTCCAGAATGATTAAAGATGGAGCATCTAACTTTGGAATCAGTTGTTCTTTTAACCACTTTTCAAACAGTTCACAGTTTATATTATCATGGTAGTCCATACTTTTGGATGTTGAAGAAAACAGTAAACTTGCACCTGGGAGAAATCCCGTTGAAGAACCTGCATGCAAAATGATGAACCGGTTTTCCCGTCCCACATCACTTTTTTCTCTTGACACTTACTACAAACTCGTCCTGCCAAAATTTCGAACCACTTTCATTAGAAAATATGCAAGTCTCGTCTAAAAATACCATTTTTCTAAATTTTGAATTAACATTTTCCGTGTATTTCTTTAAAAACTGGACACGCTGACGTGCTATATGTGGCAACTCGCATACAAATCTTCGATTACAGTCCTTTTTATATCGAAAACCCAACATTTTTATTAATTTTGACAACGATTTTAGTCCGATTTCCAATATACCTTGATTTTTTAAAGTTTTTTTTTTTAAACTTGAATGGTTATATTAGTTTTTGATGTGTATAAATCGTAAATTGCATTACGAACATCCATTTTTACATTGCCACTTAAGTCTTCTGTCTTTGGCTTTTTTCGTGTACATTTCTTAATCTTCTTCGGTAGTAAATTATGCTTTTTTTCATGCACAATTTTCTGCACAGTCCTTATACCGATTCCCACAGCTTTTGCTACTGTCTCCTGGATATTGGCCGGTGAATTTTCATTTTCGTAATATTTTATTAGATCTAATACGATTTTTTTCGCTTGTGGATGCAAAAAACCCGAAAATCGTTTTCTATTACTCATTTTGTCACTGGCTTGTCAATCTGACTTTGAAGTGACATCGCTCAAAGATTTTTGCAACTGTTGGTATTTATATGTTTATCCTCTTTTTTCAGATGAAAATATCATAGGTCTATCTACTTCATCTTCCGGATTTTATGCGGAGGATATGATTACACGCAATAAAAGAAAACTTAAAAAGTTTGTGGTTGATAAATCGTATGACCCGCACGATAACACTGCTTTTGACTTTAACGATTTTCCAGACTTCTTTTACTTTATTATTGGAGTTTTCATTTTTGTTTTTGTTTTTAAAGATCTTTGTATTGTATTGTTAAATTGTCGTCTTTGGTATGTTTTTGCAGATAATGTAGCCTATTTAATTCTGTTTTTTTTAGAAAGATTTTCATTATACCAACTAAATGACTGTTTGTTATTTTTATTACTTAAATGTTGTGTTTTGTATCGATAGCAGTAGTTTGAGCAGTGCACAATAGAACCTATATAATTATACCATGCTTCTTGCAAAGAAACATTAAAGTCAAAAATATCTGTCCACTCCTGTCGTTGAAGCATGTTACAAAACAACGCCATATTATTGCCAGATAAGTCTCTTATACTAGCTCTGCGGCAATCCAGTTATCAAAATGATCACTAATATGAGGCTTAAGAACCCTGCAATTCCGAAATTTGTCTGGAATGTTAGTTGTTACATAATCGATCATATTAACACTAGACTGCCCGCCCACGACTGACGAGATCCTTGTTGGTTCATTGCTAGTAACTTTTAGCAAAAAACAATTAAAAACATCATCCAATTTTCTTTTCTGTATGGTGTGTTTGGCGTAATCTATATTAAGATCCCCCACAAATATTACATATTTATAAAAGTGAAATACCTTTGACATAGCTGCACTTATCGAATTAAAAAATAAATTTACATTACTATTAGGAGGAAGATAATTTATCTACAAACTCATTTGCTGAGATTCCAATTTAAGATTTTTATTCAAACCAGTATCGCATTTTTGTTCATATATGTTTTAAATTATTTATTTATTAAATTGTATTTAAAATTAAAATTATTTAATTAAATAATTGGCAGGAACGTTGTCTTGACAATTCCCAACAGGTTCTAAAGAGCTTCTGCTGTCTGGAAATGACTTAGGAATTGAAGGAATAAATGTAATAAATCATCATCAAAGCAAAGAACGTAAACTAAAAGGGGTGACAAAGAATTTAATAATGAAGGGCTTAAAGGGGCGCCGGTCAAGCCGCAATTCTCGAGCAAAGGGCGTCGGGTCAGGGCGAATTCGAAGCTTCGGACCACTCGTAATTAGTTCTAAACTGTTGGAGAATCGACGACAACTTTAGAAGGGAAAAGGTGATGGACTGGTGGAAGATTGTGACGAATTCAAAATTAAATTGGAATAGTTAAAGAAGATGTTATATTTACATGTATTCGTCTGAAGTGATGTTGCTAAAATATAGTTAGTATTTTATAGAAATACTATTATAGTTAGGTTAAATGTTTTGACATATTTATGGACAAATCGGCCAAGAGAAATAACTAGAAAGTTCTAAAAATGGCCGTTAGGGGGCGTAACAGTAACTCACAAATGGAAACCATTTTCTTAATCAGGGTTTGTCGAAATTTCAATTTTCAGTAAAGCAGTGGGGGAAGGTCAAACTTTTTCTTTCAAACGTGTATACGTTATCTTGAGGTCGGCGGGTCCACAAAACACACCTTGAAGAAGGTACAGTTTTCTTAAAAACCGAAAAATGCATTTTTCTCACACTCCATTTTACATAATTTACAAAAATTGCTTTACGATCGAAGACGCTTGTGTATATATACGATGCATCAGTGATTGCAGCCTAATACTTTTACCAAAACAAATGGAGGTAGGGTCAAGTGCCAAAAGATAGTATTTATTCTTACCTCCGTACCATTAATTATCTGAATTATATACCGAAAATATAGTCTAAACCTATGGAACGCCGTTTTACTTTTTAGTCATACGCGTCTTTGATACCAAATTTAATTGCAAAACATATAAATGATGCTGCCTGCATACAATTTTTATTCTTTTTAATTCTTCCGATATCGAATTTTTGTGGATACCGATTTTACCGAATGACATTTTTATGATAAGCAATTTCTTTGCAGACCATTTCAATTGATACCACAAAAAAGTAGTTGTTTATCCTTTTTTAACACGTATACAGCCTACTTAAAATTTCTATATACATGCGTCTTTCCTTAGTTATTGCATTTCAACAAATCGATGTTAATAAAAATTGGTATGAAATAAATTCTATATACAAAAATCAGTTTAAATATTTAATAAATTGACTCTTATTAAAATGTAATCGCTTCAAACGGGATCACATTAAATTAATATTAATACCGAAAACATTAGAATGCAATAACGACTTTGTGGAGATTAATTTATTTCAACCGTATGAAGGCAAATCTGATTTAAGAACTCATGTAATAAAAAAAAATTAATTTATTTTTATCGCATATCAAAAAAAATTAAAGCATCTCTTACGATATCATTTCTTTTTAATGTCAATTCCATTAACACCCTAAAAATGTAAATAGAATAATGCTCATTATTTTGATTTTGATTTTCGTTTATATGTAATTTATACTACATCAAACGGATATAACACGGGCCCTTTACCATTGAAATTAAAATACTTAAATATACATTTGAATAAATAAATAAAAGTTAATACGAGATTTAATTGTATAAGAGTTGTGGAATTTAAATGATTAGCGGGTATAAGGTAACTGATTTTATTTAATATGCATTGTTTTGATTTCGAATTTTTATTAATGTCGATTCTTCTGAATATCAATTTTCATTGAATGCAGCCACCTTGTTTCAATTTTAATTATCGGACGTGGAGCGATCTAGTGCAAACTAAGAACAACAAGAGCAGAAATCTGTAATTTTTTAAATACCCGAGTTTCTGGCTAGGCATGCGTTCGAAGATTTAAAAGTGCATCTAAAATTAAGACTGTGTTGTGCATGACGTTATGACGAGTCGGATGCGAATAATGAAAAACATATTCGTAGGTAATCAATGACAGTTAAAACGTGTTTAATTATTGTTCGATTGGGAATACTTAGTTATTAAATCATTGCGGAATATGATATACACCCCTATATTTAAAATGTGACCACGTACAAAATACAGATCATAATAAACATCATAAACCAGAATAAAGAAAACAAGGTTTTGAATTTCCCAGCTATAATTCACAGATTACCACACAATGTAATTTGTAATGGCAAATTACAAATTGAAAAGAGTATATTTCGACGAAATGTAAAAATAGGTACCAGCGTATAATAATTAAGTAAAGTCTTATCACTTTCGCAGAATTCAATGACTTTCAATAATAATTATAATACACATAATAATATGGACTAAAAATAACAAAAATAATTAGAAAATGGCACCAGATTTCGCAAAATAGAGATCATTTGTCCCAGATTTCTCATAATAGAGGATATTTGTCGTATTTATGGAAATAGTAAGAGTACCAGAGTACATGGACCCGAAAAAGAGAACATTCCTCTTAAAAAGAGTATATGTGGTCACCTTATTTAAAGCAAACTGTAGTAAGGTTGTATAGGTATATCACTAAATCTTTATTTACAATATTTATTTGATAATTAGGATACTATTTTCATGTTTGTCTCCCTTGTTTAATATGTGAGTAATTATTATAATTTATAGGTATGTGCACTTCACTTTCAAAGCTGCGTGTCGATCAAGATACGGTTTTTCAAAAATGAACACATCAGTGGTGTATTTAGAATGCCGTCTTAGAGGGGGAGGCAAACATTTGATAACTAAAAAAAAGTTCTAGGTTCTTGTTGGAACAACATAAGCATGAAGACTAAAAAAAACAAAGTTCTCAATGTTTGTGAGGTAGAAGTCCCGAAATCCTTTATATAATGTAATTTTTGCTTGGGTTATTAGCTCGGGGGGAAAGGGGGTGCAGGGTGCATTTGTCTCCTGCACGTACTCAAACCGAAACTGTCGTATGTTGGAATGCAGAACATGTTATATTGAAGAATACCCCAAAACAAAAACATTGCATTCATGCCCTATTATCTTGGTAATTTTGTTCACAAGGTCTCTTTACACACAGCTTTGTAGGTTACACAAATTTAACCTACAAAGTTGATTTTTTTTTTCTATTTTTAGTTTTTACATTCTGGTACTCACGCACATATTATGAAATCAAGGGCTTTTAAAAAACGCAGGTGTATCTAAAAAAAAAATTAGTTGATCTGACCGCGAAAAAGAAACGTCGGATTTCAAATCTATGTGCACCATCTTGTTGATAATGGAAAGTAGCTATAAAGATATAAAATTTATTTTGTGATATGTCTTCAAATGCAGCCTGAAAAAAATAAAATATGTATAGCTGATTTTTCGGTATTTTACGTACCTATATCCTCGGAGGTAGTCATAATTGTCTAACTTTGTCAACTACTTATTATTCGATGTTAAATTGCGCAACTTTGCTCTATTTTAACCGACATTGTATCGAATTTGTAACACCCTGTATATGTTTGCGTGTTTTCATTCGTTGGGACCATTCCGGTATACTACCTCAATGGTTGAGATATTCCAAGTACAACCATATGTAATTCTCACATTGAATGCTATTTTTTAACTAATTTTTATTTCTCAATCTAGAGTGCTGTGATTTGGCAAAAACTATTAACTTACCTCCAAGAACCCTGAGAAAAATAAAATTATCTGTCTATTCATTAAACCTCTTTTACGCCCATTTAAATATTAAACGATTTTTTCTAAAAAATCTTTTTTTTTAATGTCTCTCTTCAGGTTAGCCTTTGCGAGTAATATATAATGATACCCCCCACAACAATATGCAGTATTTTAAAAAATCGGCAATAATATGCATTTAAGTCTAAGCAATTTCTAGATATACACCAAAATAACAAACAAACATGATATACACTGTTACAGTAAGATATATCATAAAACAAAATAGATAATAACTCAAAGTGGAGGTGCTACAGATAGAACGTTTAAACACGCATTTCAGATTTCAAAACATAAAAATAGCTTTCTGGATAAAAAATCAGATTCAGCTTTTGCTGGAAGAACATTCATTGCTTTATTTTACACCTACCAATAAAATAAAGGTTGTGTTGTTTGATTGAAATTGTTATATCATTGTATAAACGGGGGCTTAACAATAATGGTTGTATACATATATATATATATATATATATACATATATATATATATATATATACACTATCACTAACCGAGAAAATAAGTGTTACTTCACAGATTGTTTTGTAATCTGTGACAATATAGCTTGTACAAATTTATTTAAAACTAAAATCTCGAAGTGTTGAAAGTAGTTTGCCGAATCATCGACGTCGCACGTCATGCGAATACTATTTTTTGCCTTCGCCCTCCCACTTCATATACTAACGGCCCGCCACTGACTCAGGCCCCCGCCGTCGCGTCGGCAGTGGCCCCAGCACAGAGCTTGCGCGTTTTGTTTTTGCGGGGATTTAATGATTGAAAAGGCCACAACGCGTAAGGCTCAAATATGTGGTGGGGGCCCCGAGAGACATCAGCGAGCGAAATACAAAACTGAGGATCTTTTCTTTTTTTTGTCATCATGTAAATTTTGAGTTGCTGCCGAAGTGCCCCCAAATACGTAAAACCCATTGACCGTTTTTTGTCATCGCAAAACTTTGCCTCGCCCAGATGAGCTGCAACCATCGTAAGTAGTTAATTCGGCCTTGTTGCTTCTAGAAAAGCAGCCTCTATAACGCAACATGCGAGTCGCCTTTTAATACTCGTTGTTTATAAAATTATGATTAACACCACGATACACTTACAACGGTATGCCCACGCTGGTCTCTTCAGCATTCAGCAAGAAAATAAAATTGAAGTTTACAAATATCAGATTATCTAAAGTGCTCATCGTGAGGATTCGTGATATTTATTTTGATTAAAATAATTAATTAATTTAAAATAAAAGTTAAGAATGCTGCAAGTAAAATAATTGCAGGGGAAACTTCCATTCATATTTTATAACATTTGTTACTTGAGTTGCTGCACTAGTGCCGTCTATTGACATTTTTAGTTTTTACTTTCAATTGAAAAATACAAACCAGTTTCAAAAGTGCCCTATACAAGTAGCTAAAACCATATTTTTCTATTATTATAGTAAATATATCCTAAATTACCATTTTTTAAATTTATCTTAACAGCTTGACGGTAAGCGCCAATCCACATTTTTGAAAATGTATTATTTTGGAAATTTGAAATATCTTATATCTGTCACTTTTGTTTATCGATTATAATTTCAATGTCGATTTCTACTGCCTGCAACTGCACAGGTAGGACGTAATAACCGTATTGAAAATAAAATCTTTAGATTCAAAATAATTAGTTTAATAATTTTAAAAACATTTTATTGAAGCGTAAATTCTACAAACGTTTTCAAATGACAATGCATTACGGCCTATTTGACTCCCAAACGCTGTACATAGATGTGACGTACTTGCGCGAGAAAGACGAGTTTAAATTCGGTCCGTATCATCGTCGTTTATTGCACAAATGATATTAAAAAATCAGCAAGCAAGATTATTAGAATGCAATCCAATGTTAGCGCAATACGCAAACCAAAGAAGTCGGCTCATACTTCAGAACACAGAATACCAGACCAGAGAAGCTCCAGAATTTTACAAACCTTTTTGAGCGCGAAGACTTCTCTTTCGTATGACGACACATTCGCAAATTAATTTGTGTTATCGAACACACTCACGCAAACACATTATATTTCTTTTGGGAGGCTATAGATGGCGAAACTTCCGATAATAAAAATGCATTCGAGGTGCTTGTATTCAATCGAAATTGATATCAATGGAAATTGGTTTCAATGAAAATAGATAATCATAGAAATTGCTGTAAATGAAAATACCATTCATAAAAATTGATAATCGGCTATATTGTTTCCCACAAAATACTACAAAGTTACTCGTTAAATATTGGATAAATATTGATATCAACAAATTTGTAAGTAATAAAATTATATTATAATAAAAAAAATGCATTTTAATTATAATAATATAATGAAAATTGAATTAATTTTGTACAGACCCATCCAAATATCCTGACATACATTTTAATAGCTAAATCAAATTAATTGATTGTTAAAAATCTATATGAAGGCTTTAACTCTAGATGTTCCAAGGATTCAGTTAAAATTACATTTTTATTATAATATTATAAAATAAATTGCCATAATGAAGTCCCATTCAATTTAAATTAATACCGGGCATATAGCAGACTAAAAAGTAAAACGGCGTTCCATATAAACCTTAGAGTAAGAATTAAAGGTCTAAACTGTACGCTATTTGTGTATCAAACATTTTTGAAGCCAACCAGCCACGTTGATGTAGCTTTTAGCTTTATAAATCGAAAAATCTGGCAACCATGCTAAGCAAAATAAATAGGTAAGTAGGAATTTTAGGAAAAATTTTCACAAAATTTAAAATTCAATTTTCATTTGCTTGTCACTTTTATTACGAGTGAAAATTATTTTTTTTGGCTTTAAAACTGCTATAAAAAACGAAAAACATCATATTTAAAATTATATATATATTAAAACCTAAAAAAAGTTGTACCCCTGGTGGGACTCGAACCCACAATCCCCTGCTTAGGAGGCAGATGCCTTATCCATTAGGCCACAGGGGCTTGAAATAATTTGTTGATCAACATGTATATTATCTGCATGTCAAAAAAAGGTAATTTTGTAAAGTAACAAGTGTTAGTCATTAGTATTCATTAAGAACCCTGCCATAAGAGGCAGGTATTCCTTTGTAACGACTTTACTTATGTGTATGTTCTCTTCATTTCTAACACATTAGCCATTATGGCAGGGATTTTGCCAAGTTTCTAGGTTGTTAAAGATCAAGATATCACTGGTATGAGACCTGGTAGGTTTATAATCAGCTAATACACACCTTAATTAAATGAAATAACATTATACAGGGTGTTCCGTTTAAAATAACAAACCTTATACCCATTTTTTATTTCCCTCGTAAAAGGCAAATATTGTCATCGTGAAAGAATCACATTTTGGTCAAAATTAGAAGTAATATGAGGCTAAACTAGGTAACATTTTGCTGAAAATCCAATAGGCGAATTAAAATGGCGGCCTAGTTAAATGCTAAAAAATTACCAAAAAACTGTTTATCCAATTTAAACCTAATTTTGTATAACTTTATTAAAATTTAAAAAATATACTTTTGTTTTCTTTTACTGGATCCTAATTCCAAATAGTACCATGAAGAAACATAATATGTAAATTATCTAGAGAACTTGAAGCCAATGCGGACAATAATTGCTGAAGCGACTACTTTTAAACAAAGCATAAAAAAACTTGTATTTGACGAACATCTAAATAAGCAAGTTGTAGATAGTGTTACATTATTTGATCCAGTTTGCAAACTTATTAACAAATTACAATGTACTGAAGCCTCAATTGCGGATGTAACAGAAGAATGGATGCTATTAAGCCTTCCTGAAGGTTTTGATGAATATACACCATGTCTTAGAAAACGGCAAAAGATGGCTTTGAATTTGTTTTCACTAGCCGCTAATTACTTGCACCCTGTTTAACGAGGCAAAATGTTAAATGAAACACAAATTAAAGAAGTTAATGATTTTTTAATAGACAATTTAGACACGGAAGGACTGGATGGTCTTCAAGATTTTAAAAACAATAAATAAATAAGGCCTTTATATTAAGTATATCATATACATATTACAAAGTTAAGTAAAAAAGTAGTCAAAGCCTAGCGCAGTCTAGCTTCTTTAGCTACTCTACTGAACCAGACTTCAACCAAAATTGATTAAATAATAATTTGCCATAGATGTATAAAAATTGATTTCTATTAGTGTAGGTGAAGCAGTGCCGGAACTAGGAATTTTGCGCCCGCGGCCTGTGTTAGGGCGGCGCACCTATTATATACATTTTATAACCAGATGAAAACAGCAAATAACTTTTTCAAATAATTTTTATTATTATAATTTTTTTGTTTTTACAGGTACTCAGGTACAAAAGGGCTAAATTTGGCATTAAAATAAAATATAACATGAAATACAAAAAAAAAAACAACTCTGATGTTACGAGATAATATTACACCAACTAAAATACAAAATAACAAAATAAGCGAATAACTAGGTAAAATAACAAAAAAAAAACAGAAATTAAAGCTAAACTTTGGGTATAAAAAAACAAACTAAATTTGAACTTTTCTCGCTTTTGAAGCCGCAAACTCATCATTGACTTCATTAAAATCAATAGAAAAAGATAATTTTCTTTCTATGCTCAAAATGGCCATATTAGTGAGCCTGTCCTGCCCAATCGATGATCTTAAATAATTTTTTATTAGTTTCAATTTACTAAATGATCTTTCACATGAAGCTGTTGTGACTGGCAAGGTAAGAAACACTCTAAGAGCGATATCAATATTTGGATATACAGATTCCCACTCGTTTTTTCTAATAAAATTTAAAATTTCTAAATGGCTTAAAGATTGTAAGTCTTCAATATGAGAAGATGCTTGAAACCTAAAACTATCAATTTCATTAACAAATTCAAATGCATCTAAATCTTGGTCATAGAGCCAAATCAGCAGCATGTCGTTTCATGTCATCTGCAGAAAACATCTTAAGTGATTTACCAGTTAAAAAATTAAAATCATCTGCAACGCTCTGAAGAGCACAAAACCATGAATTCAGGTTAGTTAGAATGACATCAACAATTTGCAAGCATAAGATTTTAAATTTGTTAATTTCACTTAAATTGCTTGCTTCGTCAGAGCAAGACTCGTCTACCATTTTTTTTACTTTTCTCTTTCTTCTAATTGCAAATTCTGGTTCTATATCTACGGACTCAGAAATTTGATTAGCTTTTTGCAGGACATTTTCAAGCAAATTCTCTCTAAGGGATTGAATTTCCTCAACAAGCCCTTTTATTAAATTAGACCCATCCAATACCGTTACAGATGTTCCCTGCAGAAGTATACTAATTTTATTAATTTTACTTAAAATTGCGTTGCAGAAAACAAGAAGACATACAAATTTATAGTCCAAAAGCAACTTTAAAAATGATTTAGAATCGGCAGTATCAGAATCTGAACTCGAATTAGTACCTCCAACTTGTATTTTATTAAGTAAGTCAATTACTTCTTTAAAGTTAAATACAAGAGCTTTTATAGCTTCACTTCGGGTACACCACCGGGTATCACTGTGACCCTTAAGCCTAGTTTTTAAGGTGGAAACTAAAATTTCCCAGCGAGTTGTTGACCTTACAAAAAAATTAAACAAATTTTGAACAGTCCCAAAAAAAGTTATTATTTCTGGGGAACATTTAGCTGCATGATAAGCTACTAAATTTAAACTATGGGCAGAGCATGGGACAAACCGGGCATATTTTCCCGCCATACTGGCACCGTTGTCGTAAGCTTGACCCCTGATGTTGTCAATATTAAGTCCGTCATCAACCAGTTTTGAAGTAATTTGATTTGCCATTGCATCTCCAGTTTTGCCCGTAACCTTTATAAAATCGATGAAGCTCTCTTCTATGGAACATTTGGTTTGGCTGCATCGGACATATCTAATAATTTGTGACATTTGCTCCTGGTGGGATGTGTCTGGTGTGCAATCCAACATTAAACAATAATATTTTGATTCGACTATATTCGAAATAATTGTTTTTCTTACTTTCTGTCCAATCAAATGTATAAATTCATTTTGAATCATAGGCGAAAAATATGATATTTGGTTTTTGTTATGAGATTTAATGTGACTTGCAATTGTGGGATCGTAATGACTTATAAGTTCAATTGTATTTAAAAATTTACCACAATTTGGATGTCCAATAATTTCTGATGATCCCCTCAATGCATCATTGTTTTTAATGCAATGTAAAATGGCGTCCAATATGACACTAAGAATATGGCGCCATTTTTGTTTTTCTGTCAAAAGTAATTTTTCAGTTTTATCGTCGATTAATGCGCTCATCCTAATACCTCTATCGAATTCCTTCCATTTCAAGTAGTTCTCTTTGTGAGATAGTGAATTTTCATGCCGAGGAATAGCAGGATTTAAATGTTTCCAGTCTGAAAAACCGGTTTCGCAAAAAACACCAAATACCTTTCGGTCAAAAAGTTTACAAGGAAAGCAATATAAGGAATTATTTTTCCTGCAATAAATCAGCCAGGATCTTTGTATTGTCTCTCCATTCACCAGAACTTTATGAAACCATTTTTTGTCAAACTGCCTATTATTTACAACTGGATATACATTCATGTCATCTCCCGGGTCTGGTCCGCGTTCTACACAAACTCTCAAGTTTTCTTTTGTCCAAGTCTGGGGATCATTCAAATCAAGAGTTACTTCTGCACAACTTAAGCTTTCTACTGAATTTAATGGCTTATTATTATTGCTAATAATTAAATCATCTTTTTCTTCGGATTCCCGGTCTACATTGGAATTGCTCTCACAAGAAGAGGACGGAGAAGTAACTGATTCTGTTATTGAATTATCATTAACACTATTGGACCTGGGCCTAGGTATTACAGAAAAAAAGTTTTGTATTGGGGTCACGATCTTTTTAACTTCATCTGTTTTCAACTGCCGCAATTTTTTATATTCAGCCCCTGATGGTTTTTTGGGTGGCATTTTCTTCTTTTATGCTCTAAAAAAATACAGGATGTTACTTAACCATAGAAACGTATTTTGAAAAAAAAATACAAAAATAAATAAATATAGTAAGTTATTTTTCTGAGCCTTTTACACACGGAATATGCCAAGTTTTGCCTAGAGCGAATATAATTTAATGTTTATTAAGAGACTTTTATTTTAAAAAGATAAGGAAATGAGAAATGCTTATTTGGTTCTCACCCACCTCTTCTATGAAATACGGAAACATAACCACACAACCTTAAATAAAATTTGAACGATATTTGTAGAAAGAAAAAAACTCTAAATACAATTATTATTGGCCCTAAACGGTCTCAATATAATTAGTAAATAATGCACTCTTAAAATAATATGAATTTACCTGTAATACAGTCACAACACTTCTTGCACAGTCGCAGTAATAATGAATGATGCACTTGCCGCAAAAAACAAAGAACAGTACTCCGTCAAAATTTGGTAGGATAGAAAAATGTAAGTATTTACAGATAAAAGTTAAAAGAAAAGTTTTTCTGTAAAAAATATGGACTGATTGATAGTGCTGTTTTTTTAAACAGTAATTTAAAACTACACCTATATTTTTTCCTTTATTAAAATAATTATAATTATTGTCTAAATAAATCTTGTTCTTTTATTTTTTTTTATTATGAAAAGCCTTTTTTCTATCGAATTTGGCGCCCCCCAAAATCTCGAGCCCGCGGCAAATGCCGCCCTCGCCACGCCCTAGTTACGGCGCTGAGGTGAAGTAAGATAGAAAAGAGACAACCATAATTAAAAAAAAAAAAAAAGAGTGTAAGGATCTAGGAGAAGCTATATAGACATAGAAAGTTCTATAGTGAAATGTAAAATATCACTGTTTAACCAATATTAATTTAATAATAAATTTTGTTCACTTAAAAGAAATTTTTTATACTCTCTAAAAATCAGTATTTACCAACCTTTCCACAACCCTATCTTATATTTAAATGTATTAAAGTTAAGCGCTAAAAAAGTCTGAGGAAGAGCATTGTAACATTGTACAGCATTAAAACTAAAAGATCTCCGGAACATGGCACTCTGATGATGTGGCATTATTAATCGTCCCCTGATCACGAATATTAAGGGAATGCACATCCCTACGGAAAATAAGACGTTCCTTTATTGAAGTGGGTGAATTTGTACCATTAATAATTTTGATCAAAAATGTACAGAAATGTAATTTTCTTCTAAAATCCATCCTTAACCAGTTCAAATCACGATATTTGTGGGAAATATGATCATATTTTCTAAGACCATATATAAAACGAACACACGCATTCTGCACCCTCTGTACACGTAAACGACTCTCACTAGTAAGACACCAACCATACACAAAGTCACAATAATTAAAATTAGATAGGACCAAGGTTTCGCACAGAGTTTTTCTCATTCTGAAATTGAAGACATGTCTATTATTGTATAAAACTTTCAAAGCCGAATAAGATTTTTGAAATATTTTCTTTAAATGTTCTTCAAATCTCAAGTCGGTATCCAAAATAATACCAAGATTTTTCGCAGAGTCAACTACCGATACTCTGTTACCATCAATACTAATATTTAAATTATTTTTTAATGTGCAAATTTTATTTTTATTGCCAAAGAGTAGCAGATGAGACTTAGCAGGGTTTAATTTAAGGTTATGATCTTGGCAGAGTTGGTTTAACACACTTAAGTCTTGATTAATGAGTTCTTCAGTATCAACATGATCATCCGAATTAAAACAATAATAAATTTGTGTGTCAACTGCATATGCTTGAACTTTACAGTTCTTTACAGATAGAAGAATATCGGAAGTATAGACCAAAAAAAGTAAGGGTCCCAGAATCGAGCCCTGAGGCACCCCGGAAAATATTTGCACCTGATTAGAAAATGTGCCGTTGGAAAAGATCTTTTGAAAGCGATCTGATAAAAAAGAGGAAATCAAGACGCACGATGACTCATCAAAGCCATAATATTTTAATTTAGATACAACGAGCTGGTGATTAATTGCATCAAATGCCTTAGAAAAGTCTAACAAAACCAGAGCAGTAATAAGTTTTTTATCAGATGCACGCAAAACATCATCAATAACATTTGTTAACGCAACAGCTGTACTGAAGTCCTTACGAAAACCACACTGAACATCCGGAGGAATTCCATTAGCGGTACAAAATATAAACATCTGATTATGTAAAACCTTTTCGAGAATTTTTGACAAAGCGGGTAAGATACTTATAATCCTACGATCATTGAAACTCGTGGGATTAGATTTTTTCACCAAAGACAATCGAAATATATTTCGAAAACTAAATGAGAAAAGCATTACAAAAGTTCGAACTTTTTGGGAGTTAGTAAAAAATCATTATTCTTTTCTATCCAGACTGGCGATTAAGCTAGATACAATTCCGGCATCTTCAGCTCAACTAGAAAGACTCTTTTCCAATTGGTCGTTTGTTCACTCTCCTATCCGAAACCGGCTCACTGAGAAAAATTCGCAAATGCTAACTTATATTTATTATCATTTGAAGATAATAGACAGTAATCGATCTGAGGACTATTAAAATATATTAAAAAATGTTTGATTTTTATAGTATAAGTTTTGATTTTTTTTGTAATTTTTGTCAAAGTTTTGTAGATGTAATGTAATCGTAGTTCTTACCTTTATTATTACTGTTTCGTTTAGGGGCTATAATTTTTTTTTGTTCAGAGTCTTACTTTGAAAAACTGTTTCTGATGAAACCTAAAACATAATATTTTTCTAGCTTCTATGACATCATTATCCATTTTTTTTAATAATAAACAACAATAATTAGAGATACTGTTAGTAGTCCATTTCTTAGTTTATTCTAAACACAAAAATCGGCTTTTAATATACAAAAAAAATTTCTGCATTTGAGCATGTAGAAAATGTAGAAAATAAGTCGGTGTAGAAAATTAATTTTCTACGTGTAGAAAATATGGTAGAATATTCAAAATTTTCTACTTACCCAACCCTGCCCACGCTCAATAAATTAACTTTCCAAATACACTTATTGCAACAATGAATACTACATGAACCACGCACATTCCATGTCGATCTTCATTTTCTAAGAACGGGGATTCCGAGTGTCTGTTATTTTATCCTTCGTCCGTAGTGTATTTTAGTGTTATTCCAGATTACAGCAGAGCGACGGAATCCCGGATCAACTCTGTTTCTTTTCGGGGACATTCTTCTCCATTTTTACGATTCCGTATTAAGAAGTGCCTCGGAAATAAAGATGTATTCCCGTTTATCCTATTTTCGTATTAGATTTGCCTTTCTCGAACGATTGCATGAATTGTACACGTTCTAGAAGTACTTGCGACAAATGCATTAAGGAATCGGACTAACGTTGCAGTGTTGTATTTATTTGCGATACTTTAAACCGATGCAATGGCGAAAAATTATCGAAAAATTATTTTTAGAGAACGTTGCTAGAGAAAATTTCATTCTATTTCGGAGTCCTTAAAGAAAAACATGATTTTTTCAGGTGTTTATGTTCCAGGATTCCTAGATGCCGAAAATGTTTTCTCAATTCCGGTATTCTGTCTGTTTTTTCGCGGCACTAGTAAAAAAATATTTACCCCATTGACTTCAAATTTTGGTTACAAATTAAAGGTCATATGGGGATAACCTGGTAATATTTTTTACTAGATGCCGAAAATATTTTGTTAATTCCGGTATTCTGTCTGTCTGTTCGTGACCTAGCCTAAAAAAATATTTACCCCATTGACTTATTTTGGTTAAAAATTAAAGCTCATATGGGGATGACCTGATAATATTTTGGTAAAAATCCAATATGACAACACAATGGTGGCATAATGCAGTGTTTATTCATTCAAAATATTACTAAAAAACTACCTATCATATAATAATAATGATAATAATAATAATAATTTTATTTCACCAATAAAACAGATGTACAGGGTGTCCAAAATAAGAATGTATATCTCCTTATCTCGAGAACCATAACAGATAGAAGGCAAGTTCATATACAAAAGTTTCTTAGCTTCTTTTGAATTTTTATTTTATTATATTCTTATTTATACAGGGTGTTGCGTTTGGCCTAGGCTGACATGCACTTTCTTATTTTAAATGGGACACCCTATATATTATTGCAGATTATGATAACGCGCTGAAAGACGAGTTCATCAATATATAACAGTATGGGCCTATAGTGCAACGTTTCGGATTTATTGACATTTTTCTTCAGTTTTCTACCTATTTTCAAATTAACAGAACTAAAGTACTTTTATAAATTTTAAAATTTTTGTTAGAGCCTTAAAAAATTGAAACCTCGTTCTACTCACAGTCTTATATTCGAGTTTTAAAACTTCAAAAAAGTTACAATGTTGCCATGCTTTGCGTATCCTAATTTTTTTTTTTAAATTTAAATGCAACACCCTGTATATTACAATAAATTCGGATAGAGAACTGAAGTAAGATTTCAACGACCCATAATAATATGGGTCTCCGACTTATAGTTTTAGACTTATTGACGATCATCTTCAGCATGCAACTAATTTTTTTAAGACACATACATTACATTTTCGGCATGGAAATAGAGTTTGAAAGGACGCCAAGGTAAACGTCGCAAGAAATGTCAACATAATTTCCTGCTAGGGCTATTGATATCTTTTAATATTATAAAAATATATTCAAATCAAGAAAAGTTGATTCTTTACCAGTGCTATTTGGAAAATAATCGTAGTGCTGCTTTGGCTCTTAGGGCATACCAACGAATATATCCCGAAAACCGAATCCCAGATCGAAGAATTTTTCAGAAAATTGAAAGAGATCTCGAGGGGCACAGCGTTTTAAAATACGATAAAAGAATAACACCAAGATCTGTTTTAACCGAAGAAGAACAACTAAATATTTCCTTGTATTTTGAAGAGAATTCCGAAAATTCTATTCGTGATGCAGAGCGCGATTTAGGCGTTGCTAAATCTACTATTCATTTTTCGCTTAAACTTAATAAGTACAGGCCATGGAAGTTTGCGAAATTACATCATTTAGAGCCAAATGACTCCGTTACTAGATTAGAATATAGCAATTTAATTATGGATCGTCAATTCCAGAAATCTATATTAAATAAAATATGTTGGACAGATGAAGCAACCTTTAGTACCTGTGGAGTTTTCAACAGAAAAAATAGCCATTTCTGGGCACAAAAGAACCCGAAAAAATTTAAAACTATACAACATCAAGGACGACGAAGCATTAACGTGTGGTGCGGAATCTACAGAGGTACAATTACAGTCCCCGTATTTATTGATCAGCATTTAACTGGCCCTAGATATTTACAGTTACTTAGAGACACAATTAAGCCCTTGCTAGACATACGAAGAAATACCAACGAAATAATATATCAAATGGACGGCGCTCCATGCCATAACACGCTAGATGTAAAGAACTTTCTTTCCAACAATTTTATGGAATGGATAGGTCCAAATGGGGATATTCTGTGGCCTCCTAGAAGCCCAGACTTATCTCCATTGGACTATTTCTTATGGGGAACATTAAAGGATAAGGTTTACCAAAACCGCTGCGAAAATATTGAGGATTTAAGAAACAAAATTATTATGGAAGTTGCGTATTTAAATGAAAGTGGAGCAGTTCGAAAAGCGACCAATAAATTAGAAATGATTCTTACAACTTGCATTGCCGAAAACGGTGGTCATTTAATAAAATAATTTTTTGTATAAGTTTTTTGTAGAATTTTTTCCAAATAAATTTAGTTATTATATAAATAAAAACAATTAAGCAATCTAATATATAAAGCATAACATCTGTAAATCTAATTAAAGCGTTTTCAAATTATAATTTGTTTTTATTAATATTATTTCTTTACCAACCAATAACGCTGTTTTTTATTTAGAAATACACAAAAATATGGAAAATTATAAAATAATTAACAAGTATCACATTTTTCGTTTATACCGGCTGAAATATAGGCGATACGCTTACAAAGTATGTTTTGAATTAAATAACTATCTAAAAATAGCAAAATATACACGGTTTAGATTTTATTGAATAACTGAGTTTCTTGTTATTTTTTTGTTGTTTTTCCAATATCTTAATATTTAAGCAAAAAATAGGTGAACATTAATTAAATTTAAAAAATTAGCCCCCGTATTCGCTAAAAAGGTTAGACCAGATCTAGTTACCATGACATTTACAACTGTTAGTTCGCCAGTTGCGTTTTGTATATATCACTGTCATTTGGTAATTGTGACTACAATAATTTATTTGCTCTATCGTTGCATTTGTCATTTTAAACCTATAAATGTTAAGTTAGACATAGTCTAAATTTAAACCTCTTTAGTGAATACGGTTCTAAGGGTTTTATAATTAACGACACTTTTATATTAAGATAATAATCAAGGGTAAATAAAGATTATCGGTACCTAAGTAATAACTCTTAATGCATACATTATAATACACCCACGAATTTTTTGAAATTAAACAAATTGAAAACTTTGTCTTAAAAAAATTAGTTGCATGCTGAAGATGATCGTCAATAAGTCTAAAACTATAAGTCGGAGACCCATATTATTATGGGTCGTTGAAATCTTACTTCAATTCTCTATCCGAATTTATTGTAATGTACAGGGTGTTGCATTTAAATTTAAAAAAAAAATTACGATACGCGGAGCATGACAACATTGCAACTTTTATGAAGTTTTAAAACTCGAGTATAAGACTGTGAGTAGAACGAGGTTTTAATTTTTTAAGGCTTTAACAAAAATTTAAAAAATTATAAAAGTACTTTAGTTCTGTTAATTTGAAAATAGGTAGAAAACTGAAGAAAAATACTGTTATATATTGGTGAACTCGTCTTTAAGTGCGTTATCATAATCTGCAATAATATATAGGGTGTCCCATTTAAAATAGGAAAGTGCATCTCAGCCCAGACCAAACGCAACACCCTGTATAAATAAGAATATAATAAAATAAAAACTCAAACGAAGCTAAGAAACTTTTGTATATGAACTTGCCTTCTATCTGTTATGGTTCTCGAGATAAGGAAATATACATTCTTATTTTGGACACCCTGTACATAATATGTAATCAGCAACTGGAGAAAACGTCACAAAGAGTAAATCTAGTATACCTACAGGTAAGTACATAAATAATCACTAAAAAAGGAACAATACAAATACTACATTAGACGCATGCATTTTTAAAAACAACAAAAAAAAAACTAAACTAAAAGCTAATTTAAGAACTCTTGCACACTATAAAAATTACCCTCCACTAGATATTTTTTTAATTCACGTTTGAAGGATTTAAGATTATCAGCATCTTTAATATCATTATTTAATTTATTAAATAACCTACATGCATTATATATCACATTTTTTTGGAAAAATGTGGAATTATGTAAATTAGGTAGAAGTAATGTTTTATTTCTAGTACTGTAACCATGTGAAGCGCGATTGCTTTGGAGTTTTTTAATATTCTGATATGCAAAAACGGAAACTTTAAATATATAAATTCCAGCCAAGGTCAATATTTTTAATTGCTTGAAATAGTCTCGACACGAATCTGTATATGAAAGACCACACAAAATTCGTATAGCATATTTTTGAAGCAAAAAGACGTCACGTCCGAGCTTGAGCCCCAATTTATGATGCCATAGAACAGGTGAGAGTGGATATTGGAATAATATACCGACACCATAGCATTTTAACTACAGTAATTTGACAATGATTTCAAACCATAACAAATTTTTCTTAACCGTATGCATAGACTTTCTATATGATTTCCCCATCTTAGGTTTTCATCAATTTCCAAGGCCAACATTACTGAGGACTTGGAAGGTGTAATAAGACCAAGGTCAGATCCATGAAGTAAAAAATTGTCATTTTTTTGTTTTTTATTTGAAAATACGACGAAATTTGTTTTACTTTGATTTATAACCAAACCATTTTTTTAGGCGACAACATAATACCATCATAAACCAAATCTGCTGTTCTTTTGAGAGATAGTGCTCTTTTCCACGATCACAATGTTTGTATCATCTGCATGATATGACAGAAATACCAGTGGATATATTCATTAAGTAGGAAGTGAGATCATTAGAATAAATAAGATATAGTAGTGGACCAAGGACTGAACCCTGGGGAAGATCCTGATTTACTGGCAATGAGTCGCTTCCCATCCCATTCACCACAACACATTGTTGACGTCCACTCAAATAAGACTCCATGAGCTTCCATGCCTGTCCTCTAATGCCATATCGATGCAACTTTATTAATAATAGTTCATAACTAACCATGTCAAATGCTCGGGAGAAATCCACAAATAAACCCAATACATGAAGATGTTTATCAATGGCATCGACAAGTGTCAATTCGAAATCACAAAGAGCACTTTCTGTACTGCGTGATTCCGTAAAACCATAATTACAGAAGCACATTCAAACACGCTTTCAACACAAAAGTCAGCAACATCACACACTGTAGAACTATATGTGAAACAATTATTTTTAAAAATAGCTACACCTCCATTCTTTATAGAGGCACGGGAGAAAGACGAACATAGATTATAATTACGTAAAACTATTTGGTTCAATTGCTCATCACTCTGCCAGTGCTCAGTGAGCAACAGAAAGTCACAATTCATATTCTGTATACCTGCAATAAGAGGGAGTATCTTGTTAGATAAACATTGAATGTTTTGATGACAGAAAGCATTTGTTCAATAAATGTATTACTCAAAGTTCCTGTAGTCCCCACTGGGACAGACGAGGATATAAAAAATTACTATCGGAGGATGGTTTATCTTTTTCTATGGCATTTTTCTCCACCGTGCACACATTACTTACATTACATCAATCACATTATTAATCAGTTCTTTTACCTCAGTATCTACTTTACTACATTCGCTCGAGTTACAAAGATTTATCCTATTTATACTATTATTTAAATTACAGGCCGGCAAATTCTGTGTTGTAACTGATTTTAAAACAATGTTTTGATTATTCGTTTTGGTATTAGCGTAATTAGCCTATATTTCGCTCATTTTAAATTTAGTAAAACTATACATTCTATTATATTTAAGATTATATATGATTCTTATAGACCTGTTAAATCTCAACCTATTACTAATACAAATATTAAACAATTGTAGAAAATTATTGTAGATACTATAATGTCTTTTTACGTCAAATTTTATAGACACGATTAAGTTTGTATATTTTCCAACTGCTAAAATTGATTCCATTATCCTTGTATTTATATGGTATGCACAGTTTAGATCTAATAAATCAACACAGTTATTTTGCTCAAAACTAGAGCTCAAGTTGTAAGCAGAATGAGCCAAATCACTTAGGTCTGGTCCATGTTTAACCCACCCTTCGATCATGCATTCTTCCTCGGTTAGCTGATATTTTCTCAGTACATGAGCACAGCCCAATGCCGAACGATAGCCTATTACCAGCACTCTGCGTTTTCTTATGTTAACTGTGTGATTTACCAGAGAATTAGATGATGATACATTCGCTATTTCAGATGTCTTACTTCGTAAATTTTTAAGATTTGTCACTGAGACTGGAGAAGGAGCTCTCGATTCAATTGTCCCTAATTGTACCATCGGTGCTGCAATTGGTGTGAAAGAGATATTTTTGATATTCGTGTCTAAGTTACACTGTGTACCTATTTCCAATGTTTTGTCGATGCATTCGTCTGTTTGCACCTCAGAGTCTATCACCATCTGGAGTTTCGTTTGTGTTTCTGCGGAAACAGTTTCTTTGTCATTATGTAACTGGTCTAGATGTATTTTGTTCATATTTTCAATAATACTTTTTAAATTTTGAATTTCGTCCTTTTTGTGTTTTTTCTTTTTTTTTCTCATTTTCATGCTCCAAGAGTTCAATCTTAGAATGTCTGTCAGCCAATTAATTTTGTAACGATAAAATTATATTTTCTTGTGTATCTTCGTTCTCGTTACATTCAACTTCATCACAGGTAATACTAGTATAGCTTATGTTATACGAATTTTTTTCTACATGTTCAGTAATTAAAGGACTTTTTCTGGATGTTGACCTTAAAAGTCTTCGTAAATTTGTACTTGGTTCAACCATGCTCAAAATATCCAACTCGTTAAGAGATTGGACAAAAAATTAATTTCAAACAAGCTACAATAAATTTTTAAATGTCCCTGGTATAGATATATTTATGCATGTCAAGCAAACACTGATCCTTTGGGTAAAGCACTATTTGTAAATATCGCCGTCTGAACCCGGCTTTTATCATCGAGGAATACCGGCAATTGAACGATTATATTATGGTGTTAATATTAAAACTGTTATATAAGTGTTTCCTTTGTGTGTTATGTTTGCTGAGGTATCTTTGTGTGTGACACATGATACTATAATGGTTAAAGGAAAAAGAGATTTATTTTTGTAGTTAGTTAGTCATAGTAAATTCGACGAGAATGATGTTTCGATACGGTACGGAATAAATATTTTTCAACTGCGAGAATTTACTTTTAATTTTTAGTAATAATAAGAAGTCGGGTTTTAACATCAAAAGTGGGACATATTCGCGTGCCTTTTATAAAGTAATCGGTCTACTCGTGCATTAAACTTTTGTTGGTTGGCTTGTGCTTGTGCGGAAAATTTAAATATGAGTGAGTCAGAAAGTGAACTTTATCGCTATCTTTTAGAAAAACATATCGAAAAAAAGTGAGTGCTGCGCTTAAAAGACGATTTGGTTATCGGTCGCCGGAGTTGGATGTTATTGAAGTGGACAGTGACTCATTGGGGCCCTCCACGTCTAGGGCAAATGGTGATATTGTACCGACGTTTGACCCTGACGACAAAACTTTGACGGTTACGGGCTGGTTACAAAAAATTGACCAGTTAGGGGAAATACATAATTGGTCGGAATATCACAAAACAACTTTCATGCAGCAAAAATTACGTGGTTCGGCACGTAATTGGTTTAATCGACTAGAAGATTATCGGAAAACCTGTGATGAATGGAAAACTGCATTGGCACGTGCGTTTCCAAGATGCACCGACTATGCGACGGTACTAGAAGAATTAGTTGCACGCCGAAAAAGATTGGGAGAAACAATGACAAGGTATTATCACGATAAATTGTCATTAATTCAACAATGTCGACTGGACGATGAAGCGGCAATTTCTTGCATAATCAAAGGGTTGCCACTTGAACTGCAAGCAAATGCTAGAGCCTTTCAATGCACGACACCTGACGAATTATATGCAGGGTTCGTAGCCCCACTTGAGAATTATGAAAGTCCCCGAGACAGTCGACATGAGCCTTTAAATAAAAGACAGCGATTTGAAGTACGCCCAGAAAAAAAGGAATGTTTTAAGTGTGGAAAGGCTGGTCACATCGCAAGAGACTGTCGTCTTAAAGGGTCAACACGTTGTTATTTTTGTAACCGTCTAGGGCATAAAAAGGAAGAATGTAGACTTCGAAAATCAAGATCATCCAATATGCCGGAAGCACTTGAAACTAAAACAGTTAAACTGGTAAATTCAAAGGACATTAATAATATTTACGCAAAAGAGTGCTTAATAGATGGAAATTCAGTATCTGCATATTTAGATAGTGGCTCGCAGGTGAATATTATCCACAACAAACTTGTTGGAAAATTGCATATCCCAACACACCCTATATCAACCACATTAAAAGCTTTTGGAGGGTCAACTATACATGGGGAAAAAGAGGCCAAGTTTGTTTTGGAAATCGACGACTTACGGATGGAAACCACAGCGCTAGTGACAATCGCCGATATGGACAACTTGGAATTAATCTTGGGACAACCTATTATTAATGCTGAAGGAATGGCTCTAGTTGTTTCGGCGGGTTGTGCCAAATTAATTAAAATAATCGTGAACTAATTAGTGACATTTCTGTGGACACAGTGGAAGTGCGACCGCAAATTAGGATTTCGGAGGATGTAACGCTAGATCCTAACTGCACAACGATAGTAAACGTTAAAATAAGTGCTACTGAAAATAGTGAAGACATTTATATGGACAACAAGCGCTTTCAAATAGGAAGAAACATTGTTTGCATACCTGGTGTAGTATTACGTGGACCTCAGGGAACATTGCCAGTTACAAACGTCGGTGATCAAGAAGTAAAATGGAAGCTGGGGAAACTAATTGGCAGAGGCTGCAAATGTTTGGATGCTAGGGCGCCAGAAAGTTACAAGGTGAGCTTGATTAATAGTAATGCATTATCTAAGAGTTTTACTGTAGGAGAAATTGATATTAATACGAATTTGGATGTAGATACGAAAAATAGTGTAGTAAATATATTAAATAAGTGGCGAGGATGTTTCGCCGAGGGTTCCGCCGAATTAGGAACAGTAAAGGGATGTCAGTTAGAAATTAAACTTACAGATGAATCGAAAGCGGTTTGTTATAGGCCTTATAGACTGCCTTTAAAAGAAAGGGAAATAGTAAGGGATAAAGTAAAAGAACTGTTAGATTCTGGTATAATTAGAGAGTCACAGTCTGACTTTGCGAGCCCCATAGTATTAGTTAAAAAAAAAGATAACTCCTATCGACTTTGTTGCGACTATAGGGCTTTAAACAAAGCCAGCATTAAACAGGTATATCCGATGAGTAATATGGAAGAACAACTAAACTTATTAAGTGGAAAATTGTATTTTACTTCTTTAGACTGTAATCAGGGGTTCCATCAAATAGCGGTGGAATCTGAATCGATCCCGAAGACGGCTTTTGTTACACCGGATGGGCACTATGAATTTCTTAAAATGCCTTTTGGCCTAGTTAATGCCCCTGCGGTGTTTCAAAGGGCGATAAATAATGCTTTAGGTAATCTTCGGTTTAGTCAGGTATTAGTCTACATGGATGATTTATTGTTACCATCAACATCCACTGATGAAGGTTTAAAATTACTGGATACAGTCTTGCCAATTTTAGATCAATCTGGTTTTAAGCTGAAGTTAAAAAAATGTTCATTTTTAAAAAATACTATCAACTTCTTAGGTCATGAAATAGGCCCTAATGGTATATCTCCGGGGTTAGTAAAAGTTGAATCTATAAAAAAATTTAAGAGGCCAGAAAACGTACACGAAGTGCGTCAGTTTTTGGGACTTGCGGGGTATTTTAGGAAATTCGTCAAAAATTTTGCAACTATTTCCTTGCCACTTACTAAATTAACGCGTAAAAATGTAGCTTTTGAATGGGGTGAAAATCAGGAAATATCTTTCTGTAAACTAAAAGAAATGTTGATATGTAAGCCTATTTTAGTGCCATATAACCCGCAACTAGAAATTCAAATACATACTGATGCTTCTTCTAAGGGACTAGGAGGCATATTTTTTCAAGTTCAGCCCGATAAAAATTTGAAGCCTGTAGCTTATTTCAGTCGTGTTACATGGTCTGCTGAACAAGTCTACCATAGCTGACTAGAAACTAGAAACTCTCGCGGTAATAGAAAGCCTTAAACGTTTTCGTATATATCTAATTGGGCAAAAATTTAAAATTATAACGGACTGCGCAGCAGTACGCTACACATTTTCAAAAAAAGATTTAGTTGCAAGAATTGCCAGGTGGTGGTTAACAGTACAAGACTATGACTTTGAAATCGAACACAGGCCAGGCTCAGCCATGAAGCATGTCGACGCCCTTAGTAGAAACCCATGTAATATTTTACAAATAGAGACACAGGACTGGTTTTTAACCATACAACTACAGGACGATACGTTAACAAACATTATTAACAGACTTAAGAACAATCTAGACAAACATTTGGCAAGAGAATTCATTTATAACAACGATCGCCTATACCGAAAAACACTTTTTGGGGAAAGGCTTGTTATACCAAAATTTGCGCGCTTTCAGCTTTTAAGAAAGTATCACGACGAAGTGGGTCATCCTGGTTTTGAGCGTTGTCTAAAGCTAATCAAAGATCAATTTTGGTTTGCTAAGATGACAAGATTTATAAAAAAATATGTGAATTCTTGTTTGAGTTGTGGGTACAGTAAGGGCAACTATGGCAAATCTGAAGGTTTTCTACACCCTATTCCCAAACCTAATCTGCCAATGGAAACTGTTCATATTGACCATGTTGGGCCATTTCCTAAAACAAAGACTGGTTTTTCATACATACTGACAATAGTAGATTCATTTACAAAGTATATTGTTGCAAGACCATCCAAAACTATGGGATCAGCGGAATGTATTAAAAATTTGCGAGAGATTTTTAGTGAATATTTAGGATATCCGCGACGAATTATAACAGATAACGGTTTAGCTTTCACTAGCAGGCATTTTAAAGAGTTTGCAAATGACAAGCAAATTAAGCATGTCTTAACAGCTACCGCTACCCCTAGAGCCAATGGGCAAGTGGAAAGGTACCACCGTACTTTGTTAGACGCATTGAGGTCTGTAAGTAGTGCGGATGATAGAAGTTGGGACGATAAAATTCCTGAAGTTATTTGGGGAATGAATAATACGGTAAACAGTAGCACAAAACATACCCCCTTTGAGCTCTTATTTGGGTACAAAGGAAACGTTTTGGGCAACTTAGAAACTCGTCCAACTTCAGTAGGTTTTAGCGAGAAAAGAGATAATGCTCACAAAAATCTTTCAAGCGTTGCTAAAAAAATGAAGTGTCGTTATGATAAGAAAAGGAAGTCACCGAGAAAATATAGAAAGGGCGATTTGGTTTTATGGAACGGGGGTATATCTTGTAGCGAAAAGGGTGTAAATAAAAAGTTAAATAAGAAGTACTGCGGTCCATATAAAGTGGAAAAGGTTTTTGATGGGGATCGATATAGGATAAAAAGTGTTAAGGGTATGCGAGGGTATAAACCTTTCAATACCCTTGTTGCGGTTGACTCCCTAAGACCCCATCGAGCGTGTCTCGGTGATAGTGATTTATCCGATAGTGATGAGGACATTAGAGATAGGGAAGATTTAATTGACTTATTGGAAAGTTGAATATGGTGGCCAGTGAAAGTGGTCGGGCAGGACGACGTTAAAAGTAGCCTGTGTGGGAAAAGAAAAAGGTCTTTGGAGTGGTCGGGCAGGACGACCATAAAAGTAGCCTGTGTGAAAAAAAGGAAGGTCTTTGGAGTGGTCGGGCAGGACGACCTTAAAAGTAGCCTGTGTGAAAAACAAAAGTCACTGGGATATGTCGGGCAGGGCGACTCTAAAAACTTCCTGTGTTTTCAAAATATCTTAGACTACGTTCTAATGTAGGTTAGTCGGGCAGGACGACTATAAAGGCACCTGTGATAAGGGCAGTTTCAGGACGGCTGCAAACAAAAATGGCCCTGAGTATTGTTAGGAAAGTTGTGAAAGGAAAAGAAAATTATTTTGAAAAAAAAACATTAAATAGCTCACCATGTACGATTAAAAAAAAAAACGAATAATCAACCATAATACTGCCATTAGTTTTCTGTTCTACAGGTGTGATGTCGACCCTAAGAACCTCAACGTCTTCCCGAGGACGGGAAGAATACAGGATGGCCGAAATGTAAATATCGCCGTCTGAACCCGGCTTTTATCATCAAGGAATACCGGCAATTGAACGATTATATTATGGTGTTAATATTAAAACTGTTATATAAGTGTTTCCTTTGTGTGTTATGTTTGCTGAGGTATCTTTGTGTGTGACACATGATACTATAATGGTTAAAGGAAAAAGAGATTTATTTTTGTAGTTAGTCATAGTAAATTCGACGAGAATGATGTTTCGATACGGTACGGAATAAATATTTTTCGACTGCGAGAATTTACTTTTAATTTTTAGTAATAAGAAGAAGTCGGGTTTTAACAATTTATTCCAATTTATTATAATACTGCACTATTTATTCTTTACTTTGAACGATGCTGCCACAATCGTTTATTTCCAAAGGTTTCAAGACCCCTTTTTTTGTCGTTAATGCTGATAAGCAAAACAATACTATATATATGATATCCTCGTTCCCCAGATCTTACCCCATTAGATTTTTTTATGGGAATACTTAAAGCAAAAAGTTTATAAGGATCGGCCATTTAATAATGTTGAGGAACTTGAAAATTCGATTCGTTTCCATTGCAGAAATATTCCAGCAAATATCTTGCGATCTACTTTTAGTGAATTTTATGGCCGAACAATTAGATGCATTGAACGAGAAGGTGGGCACACAGAAACGATTAGATAATTTTCATTTTTTTATGTACTTCCTTAAATTTTCTTTTACTTCATGCTGATTTGTTAATTGTTAAGTTACAATAAACATTTTTGGTAAAACTAGTGGTATCACATTCAATTAGATCTCGGTGCGTTTAATTTTTTGTTAATATTAATTCAAATTAATTCACTTTAAACCCTCATTTGTTTTTCCAAGGATTTCCAATTTGTCAATTATGTGTACACTGTGTCCCAGATTGCTTGTAATCACAGGGTTTCTCGGAAACCAGCAGAGATATAACTTTCCGGTTTTCGCGACCCTGTGTCACTTTTTTGAGAAACTTTGAATGCCGCAAACAGAATTGTGCCACATCGTTTCTTTCCCGAGATACAGGGTGAAATAGAGATTTTGCGCTTTTGGGGGTGGTATCATATTTCGGAGACCCTATCAGATAGAGAAAAGGTAAAAGCTGCTATGGATATGAGATATAGCCCAAGCTTAGTATTTTTTAAATGGGACACCCTGTATTTTTTTATTCCAAAAAATTCGCCTTTTTTTTTCTCTTTAAAATGATGTATCACACTATGCACTTTTGACGTAAACTAAACCTTATAAATGCTATATTAAAAGAAAAACGTAAGTTGGCCATGGAAATATGGGTAGATATTAAAAGTGTCCAGAAGCAAAATTAAACAACATAAAAAATTAATAACCATTTTTTTACTATGAAGTAAATAAACTTAATAATCTTGATAAACTTAATCACAATACTAAACAAATTCTACATAACTAGAAAAACTGTTCAAAATGGCCGCCCTACTCACGAACACATAATTGGCACACAGTGCGAATTCTTCTTAGAGCATTCATCATTATTATAGGTCTATCTTCCAATGATCTAAATGCCTGAATGGTTGCATTTTGCAGCTGCTCCATCGTATTGACTGGATTCAGGTAAATTTTGTTTTTTAAGTAAGACCAAACGAAAAAATCTAATATTGAGAGGTCTGCCGACATAGCAGGCCACCTTACTCCATTTGTACCGATCCAGCGATCGTGAAAATTTTCAAATAGAAAGGGCCTTATAATTTGCGCATTGTGGGCAGGAGCACCGTCCTGCTGAAAGTAAATATTGTGCAGATTTGCTAGCGGCAAGTTATCCAATAAATCCGGTAGTATTTGATTTAAAATTGCTAGATATCTATCTGCTGTTAAATTATTATTGTAAATATGGAATGTAATCTTTGTTCCCAATATAAAGCAAGCGACGCTAAACCCAAACCTTCCTTGCTGCTGACGTTCTCTTGTTAAAAATTGGTTTTCCGTATACCAGTGCCTATTATTATGCCTGTTAAAAATACCACTACAACTTATATAGGCTTCGTCGGACCATATAACCTTGCTACCGAAGTCAGGGTCATTTTGGGTTTTTTGAAGATACCAGTTACAAAAATTTAGACGCCTTTCTGCATCTCCAGGATGCAATTGTTGTACTACATTTACTTTATAAGGCTTATATTTATGTTTTCTTAATATCCTTTGCATTTGTGATTTTGACACCCCCACTGTTTCCTGAATATGCCTACATGAATTCGCGTGATTGGCCTGAATACTTGCTAATACAACAATCTTATTGTTCTCGTGATTTCGTTTATTATATGTTTTAGCCCTGGGCTTTGAAAATGATCCATCATTAATTAAATTTAATTTAATTCGGCGAAAAATTGCCTTGTGTGGCTGAGGCCTTTCTGGATATCTACGATATAAAAAAAGCTTTTGGAAATAGTCCACAACTCAAAGTGGAATTGAAAAAAAATTTTGAAAGGAGGTTCATAATAATTTAAGCGCTTGGTGCTTACCTGTTAAAATATAAATCAGATGCTTGATCACTGTTTTCATGACATTCAATAAAACAAACCATCATATCCTACTTATAACTATTTTCAAAATTATTCATTTCTTCTTAATATCTATTAATTTACCTGTTAGAATTATTGGTAACTCGTATGATAAGAGGATAAACACGGCAAAATTTGATATATTTAAAAACAAATAGTTTTGATTTTTCCATGCCATATTTCCATGGCCAACTTACGTTTTTCTTTTAATATTGCGTTTATAAGGCTTAGTTTACGTCAAAAGTGCATAGTGTGATACATCATTTTAAAGAGAAAAAAAAAAAGGAAAATTTTTTGGAACCAAAAAATACAGGGTGTCCCATTTAAAAAATACTAAGTTTGGGCTATATCTCAAAAACGGTTTGTCTGAAAAAAAATTCGACTACAGCACTGGACTCTACGTAAAAATATCTATCCATAGCAGTTTTTACCTTTTCTTTATCTGACAGGGTGTCCGAAATATGATACCAACCCCAAAAGCGCAAAATTTCTATTTCACTCTGTATCTCGGGAACGAAACAATCTGGCACAATTCTGTTTGCGGCAACTGTCGCGAAAACCGCAAAGTTCTATCTCTGCTGGTTACCGAGAAACCCTGTGATTACAAGCAATCTGGGACACAGTGTACAGTTCTTCAATAAATATTTGAAATGAAATTTTTACGCTTCAAATGAAAGTTTTTCAATGTGCATATTTTCTTCAGAAATGCTTCATCTTGTTAAAAAGAATATTGGCGAAATTTCCAAGTTGTGTTTAATATCGTTACAACAAACCTGAAGTTTGTGATTCCTTAAAAAATAAAAAATTCAAGTTAATTTCACAAGTATATTTAACTTTGAACGGAGTTATTCAAATCTGATCTAATTTTGATTAAACTATGAAAGTTTTTATGATAATTATCAAAAAAATCAATTTTTCAAGAACTTTTTTGATTTTTTCCAAAAACAATTTTTTTTTCTCAGGACGCTATGTTTTGGTTTCCAGGCATAACTTCTGATGCTAAACAACTTTTCTTAATAACATTTTGCTGAATCCTTCGAAATAAGGGTACTTTACTCTTGCATGATTTTAATATTTTTTGATTTACCCTGTATGCTGTTTGACTTGCAACCATTCTAAGTACACTTTATATGATTATCGAGGACGCACCAACTTTTGGCAATATTTTTGTTTTGATTGTGTAGTTAATAAAAAAAATTCCCGTATGTTGCACACTTAAATGACCACACTGTATATACAAGATGTTTCAAATTCGAGGCGCATCATTGAGATCTTGGAAACTATGAGAGATACAAAGTCGGTTAAATTAGGGCAAAGTTGCGCAATTTCATGCCAATCAAAATGCCGCCTTAAAAGTTTGAAAGATCCGAATATATTCGAAAAAAACCAAATATCCGCGATTCCGTTTTTATTTTCAATCCGACGTTTCGTTTTTTCGTAACCATCATCAACTTTGTTTTTTTAAATAGGCAACTAATTCCATTTTATGCTTAATTAAGTTTAATTTAAATTCTAAATTCAATGACGTAACACACTTGACATACAGGGTGTTTCTTAATTGAGTGTCAATATTTAAGCAGGTGATTTTTGGGTCCATTTTAAGAAGAAAGCATCATATAATATATGTCTTAAACGGTGTAAATTTTGAGATACAGGGTGTTAAACTTTCAATAATTTCATAATTTTTCGATAATATCTCGAATACCACTCTAGATATTGTAATGAAATTTGGTATAGAGGTACTATGCGTCTAGTGGAATTTTTTGATGTAGAACATTTTTTTAATTTCCACCAGTGACGTCCGTATGGAATCAGACCTGCATATTTCCCCAGACATTGATGGTACGCCATTGATTTTTTTTAAATAATTATTTTTGAAATTTCCATTCATTTTTGAGCAAGTTTGATCCCTTGGTAATTTTGTGTTGGACGCACGGTTTTCGTTTCAAAAAATAAACTCTTCATGGTCCAAACAATCCTGGTCATAAGACGGATATCACCATGCATGCAGAGTAATATTATTGTATTAAACTCGATAAATCAAATCTTGTCGAAAATAAATACTAAAAGTTTTCAAAAACAAACAAATGAATCAATAAAAATGCTTTATTTTAGAAAAATCAGTGGCGTTAAAGTAATTACTATGTCCATTCTTATTAAAATCAGAAATCGCTTTATCTTAGTGAGAGATATTTGTAAATAATAGTATGTAGTCTTCAGCCACCAATCTAGGACCACCATGTTAATGTTTTTCAGAAGTCTGTTCCTTCATAAATACTTTTTATAAATTTTATTAAAATAATATCACATTCTTCAACAATAACAAGTTATTTACAAAACTATACTAATACAACTAGGTACATAATTAATAATTTCTACAAAAATAATTAGGTTTTAACAAATTGACAGCACACTTTGTGAAACAAAATAGAAGAAAAAAATTAAATAAGTTGTTGAAAATGCCCACCACCTTGGAGAATACACGCTTCAGCCCTTTTCCTCATGTTGTCGCGAACTCTTTGAAGGATACCCTATGTGTTTCTGATAATATCGGAAGAATCTCTTATACGATCCTTCAGCTCCTCTACAGTGTTTACTGGGGTGCGGTAAACTAAAGATTTAAGATGTCCCCATAGAAAAAATCCAAACTATTTAGGTCTGGGGACCTAGGGGGCCATGGTTGGGGTCCGCCACGACCTACCCATCTGTTGTTAAATGTGCGGTTCAAATATTCTCTGGCTTCAATACTAAAGTAAGCGGGCGCGCCATCGTGCATGAACCACATTCTGTTTCTAATCAGAATTGGTATATCTTCTAACAATATCGGCAAATCGTTCTCAAGAAACCGGCGATAATTATGGCCATTTAGTCTTTCTGGGAGGAAAAAAGGCCCAATTAGGTGATTTTCGATAATGCCAGCCCTAACATTTACAGAGAATTGCTATTGATGATGATGCTCTACAATGGCATGGGGGTTCTCGTCGGCCCAGATATGATTATTGTGGAAGTTTCTGATAGCGTTCCTGGAGAAGTTCGCTTCATCTGTGAACATTATTTCGCGATCAAATAAGGGATTAAAAAAATCATGTAGAATTCTCCAAACTAGGATGTGCGAAATATTTAGGTTAATTCCAATTTTACTAGTACTCAGTTCAGGATTTTCATCTATGGAATTTAATACTGCCTCTTCAATTTCTGGAGTTCTTACAGTCCGATGGGCCTCTTTTAATTGATGATTTGGCTTGAATGTACCTGTTTCAGTCAACCTTCTATGCACATTTGCAAATATTCGCCTATCTGGTATGACTCTACCAGGAAAGCGCTCTTGATATAATTGCCTAGCTTCCGGTGAACTGCCATCAGCCAAACCATACGTGTAATGCATGTCTGCCAACTCTTCATTGGTAAACTCAACCATTTCTTTTCTCAGATATATCAGATATTTAGAACACAAAATTAATTAAACCCGACTGAATCTGAAAGCTGAACTGTCAAATTAAGTTACAAGAGAAGTATTAATTCTGACAGCCATAGCCTACTACAATAATAATTATTATTAGTAATCTTTCTTTGTGTTAAAAAATAATAAGCTCAAATAATAATTTTGAAATCTTTGGGTATTAGTTATCCATAAGCAAATTTAATTTCTTGAATTTCAGTCAAAAAAAAATTTCCTTGCATGCCATGGCGATTGGTGTTGTCATATTAACGATATTGTTAAAACTCTGCAGAGAAACGGTTTTTATTTTTTAAAACGAAAACCGTACGTTCACCTCAAAATTACCAAGAGATCAAACTTGCTCAAAAATGAATGGAAATTTCAAAAATAATTATTTAAAAAAAATCAATGGCGTACCATCAATGTCTGGGGAAATATGCAGGTCGGATTCCGTCCTGACGCCACTGGTGGAAATAAAAAAAAAGTTCTACATTAAAAAATTCCACTAGATGCATAGTACCTCTATACCAAATTTCATTACAATATCTAGAGTGGTATTCGAGATATAGAAAAATTATGAAATTATTGAAAGTTTAACACCCTGTATCTCAAAATTTACACCGTTTAAGACATATGTTTATATGAAGTTTTCTTCTTAAAATGGACCCAAAAATCACCTTCTTAAATATTGACACTCAATTAAGAAAAACCCTGTATATTCGACAAAATCCATCATCACTGGCGATGGAACGAAACGTCCGATCAAAAGCCCGATGACGCCATCTTGTAGAGAAGAAAAAATTACTACGAAAAAGGTAAATTTATTTTCGTCTGTTTTAGTATTATTAGAAAAAAATCATTTGTTTATGTTTGTAATTGCCAGAACTTAATATGAGAATTTATTATAAAAAAAAAAGATTAAAACAAAATTCAATTTTTGCTCCCCAATCGTGTATTTTATCAGATGGTAGTCATTTTGTTCATCTACTTTGAGGTTGAACTTGTTAATTTTTATTTTTCTTTAATTTATGTATAGTAATTAATACATCGTTTTTATTTTTCTAATGTTGTCCATGGATAATTTTTAAAGTGGTTTAAAGTCATTTTTATTTTTTTTCTCGAAAACGAGGCTAGATACGAACAAAACACAAAAGACAAAAAAGTTGTAACACCCCGTATTTCAGAATCGAGACAACTCCGGACTTTTTTTCTTAAAATGACCTTAGGAATCACCTCCTGGAGTTACTGACCGTAGTTAGGAAACACCCTGTATATGCTGTGATAGTCAAGCCGCTATAAAGGCTCTTTTTTCGAGTTGGGTCAATTCGCTGCTAACACTGGAATGCAGGAGAGCCTTAGAGAGGCTGTGTGAGTCCAATAGGGTTAGTCTCATTTGGGTGCCTAACCATCAGGGCATTGGGGGTAATGAATAGGCGAGTCAGCTGGCTCGGGAAAGTAGCAACACTGTTTTCATTGGGCCATAATTTGCTCTTGGAATTGGTCCTATAACTGTCAAGGCCAGGATTAAAAATCGCACTGTCGAATAATTCTGTGCTGAATCGCACGAGCTAGCAGGACTCAGACAGTCTAAGGTCTTCATGTCAAGCCCTTTTAGCCGTCCTGAGACTAATCCACTTCTAAAACTAAACAGAGGTCAACTCTTCAGACAATTACTGGGGTCCTAACTCGACACTGGCTGGTGAAATATTACCTGCATAAGATTGGACTCGACAACGATCCATACCTCAGGTTTTGTGCTGAGGTAGGTGAAACTACCGAGCATCTGGTCTGTTGATGTGACACTTTAGTCAACGCCAGACTGCTTTGCTTGTGTGACACCTATGTGGACCCGAGCTTCTGGCAGGTGTTCCTTTCTAAAACCCAGTAGGCTCTTGGCCTGAGACGTCTTCTTGGGGGGTTAGCTTAATGGGCCACAGTGAGCCTAAGTGCTACCCTTGTTGGGTTCTCAATCTATGTCTAATGTCTACATATTTTGTGACAATTGTATTAAAAAATCCTGAAGCTGTAACATGTATGTGCCTTAATAATGTAATTAATAGTCTATAAGCTAATATCGAGATGGTACGTCCGGAACGAAACCACAACAAGGAAAAAGAGTCCCTTAAAAGAATTATATTTCAGAGACTTTTTTTTCCCTATCAAGTCCAATCTTTCGATCTAAATGCTGCAGCGAAAGCTCGAGGGACCGACGTCGAGAATCCTAAAAAGTCACTATCACAACGAAATATCTCGACAAAACACGATGAAATTTAAAATTTAGTTACAGAACAAACTTTAAACTAGAATATAAGATCACCCGAGGTCCTTTCGGTTTCGGATTTCCCCGACCCAAAGACTTAAATAAATTCCCGGCAAAACGTCCCTGGGAAACGCAAACTTATCCGGAGTTAGACATTTAAATTCGTTTCAGTATAAATTGGTTTCTTTTCTTTTTCCCTGATTTGAAGAAAAGAAAATCCCACTTTATTCTCGAATTTTTATTTAAGTCAACGTAATATAAATACAAACAAGTAAAAAATGAGTTTTTTTTTGTCTGTGTTTCCGTTTACACCTGAACAAAATAAAACTAGAACTGAGCTTAATTTAGGTCCTTTTACAAATCTTGAATCTAATAGATCAGCATGCTCTTAGAATATTATTAGCAGTTACTTAGATTTGCCCAGTCCCGATCTTGACTTGTTGGCTGTCCAAAATACTTATGATAAGCTACTTTTGTCATTTTGTTAATTGTCCTTATTTATGATTTAGGAGTAAACAGACCACATATTTTACCCCTGAACTAAATAAAACTAGAACTGAGTTTTCATTCAAATCCTTGTTGTAATAAGTATTAAAAAAATTAAAAATTATTACAGACAAAAATTTTAAAAGGCTAAATTAAAAGAATTGCCATGGTAATTATGAATAATATAAATTGAATGTCCTAAAGTGTTGTTTTTCAACAATAATTTTATATCAAAAAGTATACTCTACACTCAAAAGAAACAGAAAAAGTCATAAAGTTGATCAGCAATAAACCATAAAGTCAATTTAGCACAAGGGATGTTAAAATTAAGATACTTATCTAAGTGTCTATCAGCATCGGTGACTTAGATCAGCAATCTATGCTGCTCCACTTACAATGACACATCCAGGTTCAAACCCTGGTTAGGAGAACAGGAACAAGAAGTAGAAGAGGAGGGAGAAGAAAAAAAAACCCTAGAATAGTACAAACGTCTAAGATTTACACCCCAAATAAAAGTATATAGGTCTGTTTAACAACTCAACACCCAGTATATCAAATAAATAATATAATTCCAAACAAAAATGTATCAATATTTCCCAGCTTGACTTCATTTAAATCAATTTACCCAAATTACAAAAAAAATCTTAAGTCATTCTATTATAGAAATTCAAAATATTAGGCTCGTACATGTCCATTATGATACATAATATTATCAACTTCAACCCCTTAACATTATATACCAAATATAAGCAACATATCTATTAATTATTACTAATATAGGTACATTACAGCCCTTATAGTGAATAGTAACAAGAATCCACCCTTAAAATCTTGTAAATATCAATACAAAATGTCATTATTCCAGTATAAGTAAGCTAATATAAGATGCTACAGACAGAAAATGTAAATCACTGATAGAATATTGTTCAATTTTGCCAAATTGGTCAGAGCAGATAGCATGTATTTATATCTTATAAGGTTTTTTCGGTCTTCAAAGAAATATGAAAATTAAAGTCATTTTTATAGATATATAGGCCTCTTTGCTAATTATAACATACACCTGTAATAGTTGTATTGAAACACACTTATTAAATAAAACAAATTCTCCCCAATGTATTTACTATTCTTTACTTTATGCAAAGTTAAATAACAATTGGCTTATGGAGGTTACAAATAGACCTTTTTGTATTGCAGAAATAAACTTAATAATTATAACAAACATAAGGTTGACAAACAAAAATCTTTTTTGGCTTTTTCGCAACTGAATAAATTTATTCAGTTGCGAAAAAGCCAAAAAAGATTTTTGTTTGTCAATCTAAACGCAACAAATAATCTGAACACATTTAAAAAAAAACATAAGGTTTATATACATTCAGCACATATCATAAGAAAATGAAAAGTACTATTGAATACATTGTTTGCTACACAAATCAAAGGGCAATCAAGAGTGTCCCCATGGTTCTTAATTTCAATAAGTAAATTAACTATGTGGCCTTGTATTTATTTTTAATAAGAGAACTAAGTAACAAAAAAAATAACCCCTTTTTTATATATAAACAAAAAAAACCTTAGTGAAAACCGAGAAACTATATCTAAGCTAGAGGTTAGAACATAACCTATAAAAAATAATATGGCAAAATACAAGACAATATGTACAGGGAAAATATATCACATTTTAGAATATAAAATTGGGTTATCTTACCTTATTTGATGGTAAAGGGTTTCTTATTAGTCATTTCGTAAAGTTTGTCCCATCAAAAAGATATGGTAGGTGGTCAAGTGCAGTTAAATCCTCACAAGAGAGTAATAAAAGGTTCCTCAACCAAAAATATTAAGATACAACCTAATTAAATACACATAGGAGCCTTTTTAACTAAGCTGCCGACGTAAATCCCAAAAGATGGCCTGGACTAAAACAGGATCAATTCGCCGACAAACTTTCACACTTAACCTTCACCTTCCCGAAAGACAAGAAGCTTAACCTTCCTCACCACCAGGTCAAGGTAGCAGTGGTGCCACTTTACTAAAATCAAACTGACCAAATCTGGACAATAGATCAGCCAATCCCTGAGCTGGATCACAGGAAAGAAAAAAAATTTAAAGAAGAAAGTAAAATTACTAATTGAACAAAACTAAGGCGCCATCTACACGAAGATTAGTGAATTGCCTCAATTTGAAGCGGAAGATTTCGCTAAGCAGAGACCGCGAGCACCTTACTACATCGATAGGAGACTTACAGTACCGGATTTACGGATTTTTATGCTTTAAAATGTAGTGACGAAATTAAAATGTTACACATTGTTTTATTTTTTTTTCTTTTAAGGTAAGTTTCGCTTTGTTCATAAAATTGTAACAATTTTCCTGCGGCACATCTTTTTTATATATAAACAAAAAAAACCTTAGTGAAAACCGAGAAACTATATCTAAGCTAGAGGTTAGAACATAACCTATAAAAAATAATATGGCAAAATACAAGAAAATATGTATAGGGAAAATATATCACATTTTAGTGAATATAAAATTTGGTTATCTTACCTTATTTGATGGTAAAGGGTTTCTTATTAGTCATTTCGTAAAGTTTGTCCCATCAAAAAGATATGGTAGGTGGTCAAGTGCAGTTAAATCCTCACAAGAGAGTAATAAAAGGTTCCTCAACCAAAAATATTAAGATACAACCTAATTAAATACACATAGGAGCCTTTTTAACTAAGCTGCCGACGTAAATCCCAAAAGATGGCCTAGACTAAAACAGGATCAATTCGCCGACAAACTTTCACACTTAACCTTCACCTTCCCGAGAGACAAGAAGCTTAACCTTCCTCACCACCAGGTCAAGGTAGCAGTGGTGCCACTTTACTAAAATCAAACTGACCAAATCTGGACAATAGATCAGCCAATCCCTGAGCTGGATCACAGGAAAGAAAAAATATTTAAAGGAGAAGAAAGTAAAATTACTAATTGAACAAAACTAAGGCGCCATCTACACGAAGACTAGTGAATTGCCTCAATTTGAAGCGGAAGATTTTGCTAAGCAGAGACCGCGAGCACCTTACTACATCGATAGGAGACTTACCGTACCGGATTTACGGATTTTTATGCATTAAAATGTAGTGACGAAATTAAAATGTTACACATTGTTTTATTTTTTTTTTTAAGGTAAGTTTCGCTTTGTTCATAAAATTGTAACAATTTTCCTGCGGCACATCTTTGTACTCCCATGCCTGTTTAAAATCTATGAAAATATATTAAAGAAACAAAATAATGGGTTTCGTTAACGATCCTGCTATAATAATAACAAGAGGATCGTTAACGATAGCCATTTAGAAACCTAATTATCTGGAAAATATCTGCGGACCAACGTAGTAGGTAGGATGAGTTTCACGCAGGATATAGAATCTATGTTTGTGTCCTGAGGATGCCACACTAAAGTTGCGAAACGTAGGCAATTTAAAAAAAACTTTTGATTTTTTTTACTGGATCCCAATCCCAAATAATTTACCACTTTTAAATAAAAACAAAATATTAACTCATTTTAAGACGTTTAGGAATAAAAAAGTAGAGTTGATACTATTAACAAATTATTTGAACATGTAAACTCTGTGGGACTTATCCGGAGTTACACATTTAAATTCGTTTTAGTATAAATTGGTTTCTTTTCTTTTCCCCTAATTTGGAGAAAAGAAAATCTCACTTTATTCTCGATTTTTTATTTACAAGTAAAAAATGAGTTTTTTTTGTCTGTGTTACCTTTTACACCTGAACTAAGTAATACTAGAACTGAGCTTCGAGTATCTCATTTTTCTTTTGGGAATGTGTCATTCAAATCCTTCTGGTAATTGAAGGATGTACCGTAAAAAATATTGAAATTATTACAGACAAAAAGCTAAAAAGGCTGAATTAAAAGAAAATAAGTTATACCTGGACCTGTCACAATAACCGACTCAAAGTAATTTAATTTACTTTTTATTTTCAAATAAATAATTTACCTTGTGTGAAGAAAATACCAACAACAAAATTGGTAATTATAAATTACCAATTACCTGCCGAAAAGAAGTACATGCCAAGTACCAATTAATTTATATTTAAAATAGCAATTAAAGTATCAATTATTCCTCCAAAGTAATGGACTTTTTTCAAGTAAAGTAACTGCAGTATTTTTTCTGGTAATTTAATTACTTTTTGTAATTGAAATACTTAAAAATTAGTTGTAGTCACTATAAACAATTCACTTACTTATGATTATAGTTATTGATCTCCCGAAAAGTCATTGAAATACGGAGAAATAACGCAGAGTACCACCCTCCATAACTTTTTTGCTTCACGTTGTAGAAAAAAGTACAGTTTCGACGATATGTGCTACAATTTTGTGAAACTAAAGAACAGAATGTTCACAGCCCTTTGGGGTTTTGAGAGACAGGGCGTTTTTGAAAATGTTGCATTTTCACGTTCCCCCCGTATCTGTTAACTTATCAAAAACGCAAAAACTGTTCCTTATATGACTTTTTCTGAAGAACTCAGTGACGCTTTCAAAATAAGTGTACTAGGTCAGATCAAAAAATTATCGGACCCTACTATATTTTCTTAAATGAGACACCCTGTATATCATTGTCTATATTCACTAGGAATAATGTGGACTCTCCAAAAATATATACATGTGTGCAGTTATTTTGAAAAACAAACTCAAAATTCGGGATTTCCTAAAATTTTTTTTGCGTCCAATTAGCAGGTAGCTAGTAGGCCATGGCCAAAATGTATCGAAAACAAAACTCATGTAAGTAATTATTATACTAAATATGCAATACTTTCAAACTTAATTCAAAAGATATTTTTTAATTCTCAACTCTTAAATATTTATTACAGCTTTTTACCTTAATTATGATAGAATTTTATTATTGCATTTTACTCAAAACAAAACAGTAATTACCTATCTTACTTTTAAAACTACCCAGCTAGTACTAAAGTAGCTACAACTGGTTCCACTACTACTCTTTAAGAGTTTTTACGTATTTATTACTAATAAAACTATAAAGTAAAACGAGTCATTGCAGAGTAGAAAAAGTTATCATCTACTGCTATTTTAAACTGGCTATTACCAGTCGTTATTCTTCTGTTGCAACTTAGAAGTAAGAATTACAGTAATTATTTACTACGAGTAAACTATTACCTCTTGTACTTGAGGTTCCGGAGATAGGGGGCGCTGGTACGAGATTCGGTCGGTGATTTTATAAGGACAGTGGCAACAATAGAGTAACCAATTTTTTATTGGTTCGGCCATATTGCTGCTAAAATCGTTTTGTTTACTTTTCGCCTACGTGGGTTTCTTATGATGTTTGTTGTTTTAGTGTCTCTTATATTAGTTTTTTGTGATTATTAACATGAATATTGATTCAAACAAGAAGTTCTCAGCCATTGGCCATATGGAGAAATGTATTTAAGCCTGATTCACCTGTTTTTTGTTTTTTATTATAAAGTGAAATATAAAGAAAAGTTATTAAATATTGCACATTATTATATTTTGGTTTTATTTTGCTGTAAAAGACAATATTGTTTCATGTCTTAGCGTATGTTGTACTTCATTCAGCACCTCAATTTGAGGTAGAAGGTCTCTAAAATTAGAATAAAAGAAACTTTATTTTGTAGGCCTTCTTCAGTACATAGTACACTACTAAATTCAATTGGCAGACAACTCTCATTAGTCGCTTTGACAAATATTGTTATTTGTTAAAAATCTAACTGAAAAAGTAAGTTTGTACTAAACAGTTCGAATAGATCATTAAAGTAAAACATTAACATAACCCTACATTTACAACAAACGTTGACAGAGGTTGTCAATATAAAAGTAGATTAATTAAGTCATATTTTGCGAAAAACTAACGATAATATGGGTGCCCCTATTTAAACTTTTAGAAATTTTGCATTAATTTGGCGGGTATTGTGTTATCGTCTACGAGTAACAAGTTAAAATGGTTCACAACGGCTTCACATACCTTAAGAAAAAAAAGTTGCTTTCGTCACTCAGCCACATTTCATAGAAAATTAAAAATATCACAACTTGGTTATGTTATACCTGAACAGAACAACCTAAAGTGGTATTTTAAGGAACCAAAAAATAAAAACCAAACAAAGGGTTCTGGTTATGATAGATGGCAGAATTATAGTAGTGACTCAAGTACCGCAACTCTCCGCATGCTATGACACAATGCATGAAATTTTAAAGAACCGGCGGAATGTTCTCAAATCGTAACCGCTTGGTAATAATATACAGTATAGGTTTAATGGGAACTTTGTTGATAACTTTATTCGTACTACCTTAGTGTTCAAGACTTCAGTGTCATTGGGTATAAGTGACAGCAGCGTATTTAAAGAATCCAAAACTATAAAAGAGTATGGGAGCAGTCGTAGACACTTGATGTTAAGTAATTTTCTCAGTAAAGAAATGCAGCCAACCTAAAAGTAAAAGTCCAATAGAACGCAATTGTTTATTTTCATCTCCCTTATAAATATTTAGCTATGATGTTTGTGTGAGTATAAAGATGAAAAATTCATACAAATTAAACATTACGTTAAAAAAAATCACTCTTTATAATAAGATATTTAATGATAATTACTATTTAAACCAAAGTCCAAAATTGCATTTTTGAGATTTAAATTGGCCAATATATTTGACCAAAATGTATTAAAAACTAATGACTATCATCAGCATATTGACCAGAGAAACTGCTGCGTTTTAATTTAAGGTCCTTAGCATAGGCAGAAAACTAAGTGAAACGCATGTATCCTACCTTAAATACCAATAACGTATTCTATACGCTCTACACCATATTTCCAATTTGACTGTTTGTAGTCGCCATAACTGTTTTGTGTGTATTGAAACGAACCATACATATTTTTAAAACGGATAAAATAAAGACAGAAATAAGGAATTGTCGAATAGGGTGAATTAGTACTATTCGGCTACTTAAATGGAACTACACAATTCTGTACTATCTACGTAATAGTAAAAGTCACAGTTACCAGGGGCGTGCAGTCCATGGAAGCAAGTGAAGCAGTGCTTCCCCAAAAAAAAATTACAAAACATCTTCTAAAATGTAATTTTTGAAATAGGAAACCATTAATTTAGTTTATATTAAAAATGCTAAAATATTATCTTAATTATCAAGCCCATAATAAATGCGGCCTTGACTCCGACCCAGCCACAATAGAATATCGAATAGAACCTATGCGGGCTGCTAGCTTCTCAAGTCCTGTATGCTTGATTTCCTGTGAATCGAGCCAGAGGTTATTGAACTTTCCACCGGCTGTGTGCAATCTTTGCATTTCAGTCGCGTGCTTTAAGTGGTGGCGGAAGCTATCGTTGGAGTAGTTTCTTTGTTTGAACGGCTATCCGTGTGTTGTGTGATACGTACGTCGTCACCTCGTGCATGGTGCGATATGGAAGACAATAATACAGACGTGGATATGCAAATACCGTCAACTGTGGTGTGTGTTTTAATAATAAAGGGATTTTCAACATTAAACTTCGCTGATAAGCTTCAAATAATTTCCAAAGGAAGGGCAAAACCGCCTATGAAAAATTTAACCACAAAAATGAAAAACTGTATTAGAAAATTTGCGTGTGAAAATATAAGTAAATTATTTTATTGGCCATGTTTACTTTTTGAAAATGAAAAAGGTCTCTGGAATAAAACCGATTTAAACAATTTCCATAAAGCTGTAAAAAAACACATTATGTCCAAACCGCATTTACAGGCCGTCATAAAACAAAAAGTCTTCAGCAAAACCAGAACTCAACACGCCCTTAATAAACAGTTGGAAATTAGTCACCGCCAACACAATGAACTAGTCGATAAAAATAGGCAAATATTAAGAAGACTTATTGATGTTGTTTGTTTTCTCGGACATCACGAATTGGGATTTAGAGGTCATGACGAAACAAGGATTTCTTCAAATAGAGGAAATTTTCAAGATTTACTTAGTTTAATGGCTAAATATGATGATTGCTTAAAAAATCATTTAGAGCACTCTAGCGTTTATCGCGGAACGTCGAATCGAATCCAAAATGATTTAATTTCCGCTGTTGCAACCATTATTCTAAAAAGAATTAAGCAGGAGATTGGCGAGGCGCGGTTCATTGCTATTGTTCTTCAATTCAATTATCTATATTAATACTATAGTATCTATAGTAATACGCTACGGTAAAACAGACGGAAGTATTCAAGAGCGATTTTTAGGTTTTAAGAATGTTTCCGAAAATCGTACAGCAGATGCCTTATGTACCGTAGTTTATAACGTTACTAAAGAAAGTAATGGAGAGAAAAAATTAGTTGCTCAAAGCTATGATGGAGCTGCAGTGATGGCAGGACAATTAGGGGGTCTGCAAGCTAAAGTTCGAGAAACTTTCCCAAGTGCTGTATTTGTCCATTTTTTTCCTCATACATTAGTTTTCATCAATCACATTAAAGAGTGTAAAGTATTTTTCGTTACTTTAAGTGGCATGGCTGCTTTTTTTTTCCAAGTCAACAAAACGTACACAAACATAATGGAAGACTTGTGTTAACAGTATCTGAAAATCGTGAATCACTGATTGAACTATTTGAGAATATAATAGAAAATAATGAAACGTGGGACTCAGAAGCAATAAATAGTTCGAGGGGGTTTTTGGACTGTTTGAAACGAGATTTTAATTTTAATTATTTGTTGAACGTATTTTCAGAAATATTTCCATTCTCGGACAATGTTCTAATATATTACAAACTAAAATAAATGATATTGCTTTTTGCCTAAAAAAAGTGGATGATTTTAAATCCATGTTAAGCCAAAAAAGAGATGACTTTGACCTATTTTGGCAGAAAATGATGACGTTAAATGTAGAGCCACAAGCCAAGCGTCTTCGAACAGACAAGGTGATGTAATAATGATGTCAAGCATAATGATGAAATAATCGATCAAATTCAGCAACAAATAAACTATAAATTTAACGGTTTAAATGATTTTAAAATCCTCGAGCTCTGCAATTTTGATGCATTTAAAGGAAAAACTTTTCCAGAAGATGCGTTTAAATCTCTTCTTCTTCATTATGGCCAGTTCTTCGACCGAGTGTTACTGCGATCTGAACTAAAAGTGATTTACGAAACTGATGACATTAGCGCAAAAAATAACGCTAAGGAACTAATGCAATTTTTAAAAGATAAGGAGCTGGAAGATACCTACATCGAAGTGTCGAAATTGTGTGAATTAGTAATGACAATAGCTGCCACAAGTACATCAGTAGAACGCAATTTTTCAACATTTAAACGTATAAAAAATTTCGTGAGAAATTCAACGGGGTAGGATCATCGACGTTTTTATGATGACGTCATTGACGAATTTGCGAAAAATGATCGAAGAATCGAATTACATTACAAATAGGTAAGTTTCTAAAAATTGCTTCCCTTTCTTAAAATTTCACCGCACACCCCTGACAGTTACATGTTATTCACGAAATAGTTACCCTAAAATTTTTCCCCATTTTGGTAATGACTATGTACTCTCAACTTAAACAGAACGTGGCGATACCAAGTTCCGGTTACTTTAATGAAAATACTTGTGATAACAATGACGTACTCATGACTAAAAGTGCTACTTGGGTAAGTAATGATGGCCGTTATCCCATATGCAAAATTGGTAGATTTTCATTATTCTTTTTATCGCGTTCCAAAGAATCATAGGCCTCTTCACTTTCCGACGTTTCGCCTTCGATTGCACGAGGCATCTTCAAGGATCTCGTGCAGTAAAGATTCCCAAAGTTGCCTCGTGCAATCGAAGGTGAAACGTCGGATAGTAATTCTAATTTGACACGGTCTAATTCCAAGAACCATGATTTTCTTAATTGACCAGAGCCGTGAAAGCTTCAATTCTATGTTAAATACTAAATAAAGTAGTAATTCGCTTAAAATGTGTATAATTATTTATTATTCATTTTTATATTCCAGGTAAGCATCTGCTCCTCTATAATGTCGGGTAAGTAACAATATATCCCAAAAAGAAAATGATGATTAATAATTTTTTATATAAGAAATATCCGTGAGGACATGATTAAGATGCCGATCGCTTATATTACACCAGTAATATCGTATGCCCCACGGGGTTTGAAAATAAATAATGTAGGCTTCAATTTTTTAGAAACGTATTCCCCCTACTTTATATACATTATGATCGACAAAAATGTCGCATCGGTTTATGGGATGTCTGTGTCGTAAAGAAAAAGACACGAAAATGAGAAGCTCAATATACTGTATGACATATTACGAAGGCTGAATCGAAATGAGAGGTGGAGTATCGATAATTCTAGAAGCAGTTATATTTTTATTACGTAAATCGAAAAAATAAAAACGGTTTTTTACAAACTTTTTCACTATACTGCCCTGATAAGACAAGTTGTCAAAAATTTTTTATACATAACTACATTTTTGATTGACTGGATCGTTACTTGATGAAAATCCATTATCAACAATATATATAAAATACTTTAAACTGTTTTAGAATGTCACTTTTATTCAGAACTTTTGATATATGTTTCGCTAACACTGTAGCTTCGTCAGGCAAACGGTATTTAAACTAACAATTTGCTAAATGGGCTTGATTTTTCCAAAAACATATTTCTAGGTAAAGACTTTTATGGGCGACGAGAGTCCTAAATAACCATTGGTGGCTATTTAGGTGAAGAAGCAAACATCTAACTATATTTATTATATATCTCTTAAGTTAAGAAATCATGGTTCTTGGGATTAGATCGTGTCAAATTGTAATTACTATCCGACGTTTCACCTTCGATTACACGAGGCATCTTCAGGGATCTTTACTCCACGAGATCTGAACACTTCGTGGAGTAAAGATCCCTGAAGATGCCTCGTGCAATTGAAGGCGAAACGTCGGATAGTAATTCCAATTTGACACGATCTAATCCCAATGATTTCTTAATTGACCAAAGCCGTGAAAGCTTCCGTTCTATATATCTCGTAAGTTTTTACATTCATTTATTCACATAATTGGCAAAAAATAAACTGTACATCTCGAATAAATATTTTGACCGTCGGCGGCATGTCTTTAAAACTTTCAATCGAACTTTATTATAACAACTATAACAGTGGCGCAAACCGCTTCGACTTTGCTGGAGGTGCTATGTTTAGTTTACGATTTTCCTACTACGTTGCCATGCCAATAGTGTTAACCAGCGCCATACAACGCTCTCGGTGAATTACTAACACAGTACACTACACCCACGTGTCGTTCAGTTTAAAGTGGTTGTTTACTTTTATTTTAGCGGATTTCGCTGCAACCGGTTAGTTCCTTTGCAGTTTACTTGACTGTTTTGTGTTATATTTATTCATGGTGTTATTACAACTTTATTTGGTGTTGGGTTTATTAATTTACATTATTGATATATACATTTAATCGATGGAAGGAACAAGATCAGAGTTTTAATCATCCTGGTTTTCGGCATACAAATGGTTATGTAGTAGTCAAATATTACAAAAATTGTTTTGTTGGCCTTGTTTAATAGTGTCCAATAAGTATTCAGTGTGGGATAAGGAAGGATTTGCAGGTATACTAAATATATGAAGGTCTTTACGTAAACATGAAGACTCAGCGGAGCATTTAAAATGCGAATTAATACTAAAAACATTTGTAAAAAATCAAAGCACTATAGCTGACACATAAAAGAAAATGCTAAACTATATAAAATACATTTTAACGAAAACGTTCGATTAAATAGATTATTTAAGTGCTTGATAATTGACGCAGTTTTGTACCTTGCAAAACAAGAGTTACTCTTTCGCGGCCATGATGAGAGCAGCGAGTCAATAAATAGTGGGAATTTTAAAAGGCTTTTAGGTTTATTAATATCGAGAAGTTCCCAAGAACTAAAAGAAAAAATTAAAAATGTTTCTACTGGTGAATCGAAAACTATTCAAAACGAAATAATTGAATGCATTTCTGATTATTTAAATGATCATGTAAAAAATGAAAAAATGAACACACAGTTTTTTTCTGTTCGAGTGGATGACACCAATGATATTACGCAAACCGCCCAGTGCTCCATAATTTTAAGATACGTTAATTCAGAAGGTTCAGTAGTCGAGAGATTCTTAGGATTTTATAATGTCATCTCCGATAGAAGCTCGGAGAATTTATATGTTCTATTGGATCAAATTTTGAACCAATTTGACCAGAAACATAAATTAATAGGTCAATGTTACGATGCATTTGTCCATTGTCTTGCGCATCGTCTTAACCTTATGATGCAGCAAAGTTTTTCTAAATGTTGAAAAGTCTTAGTGGTATTTCCTCATTTTTTCATCACTCAGGCAATCGAACTCTTACATCTGCATCTACGAGTCGTAAAACAACAATTACAGAAACTCATTGGTCTTCAAATTCGAAGTCAGTAAATGTGATTGTTCAAGACTGGAATAAATTAAAAGACGTCTTTGAATTTATTACAAACTGTGGCAAATCTGACGAAAAATCAATCCGGCTTGCGAGAGGATTTTTAGGTGAGATGAACGATTTTGAATTCACGTTTCTGGCATTAGTGTTTAATGACATTTTTTCAATCACGGACATACTATTTGCGTTCTTCTTAGTAATTTCAATTCGACACGATCTAATCCCAAGAACCATGATTTCTTAATTGACCAAAGCCGTGAAAGCTTCCGTTCTATATATCTCTTAAGTTTTTACATTCGTTTATTCACATAATTGTCAAAAAATAATGTCATGTCTTTAAAACATTCAATCGAACTTTATTATAACAACTATAACAGTGGCGCAAACCGCTTCGACTTTGCTGGAGGTGCTATGTTTAGTTTACGATTTTCCTACTACGTTGCCATGACAACGCGTTCGCGATGACGTCGAGCACATGGAGGAATGATGTTAACTAGCGCCATACAACTCTCTCGGTGAATTGCTAACACAGTACACTACACCCACGTGTCGTTCAGTTTAAAGTGGTTGTTTACTTTTATTTTAGCGGATTTCGCTGCAACCGGTTAGTTCCTTTGCAGTTTACTTGACTGTTTTGTGTTATATTTATTTATGGTGTTATTACAACTTTATTTGGTGTTGGGTTTATTAATTTACATTATTGATATATACATTTAATCGATGGAAGGAACAAGATCAGAGTTTTAATCGTCATCCTGGTTTTCGGCATACAAATGGTTATGTAGTAGTCAAATATTACAAAAATTGTTTTGTTGGCCTTGTTTAATAGTTTCCAATAAATATTCAGTGTGGGATAAGGAAGGATTTGCAGGTATACTAAATATATGAAGGTCTTTACGTAAACATGAAGACTCAGCGGAGCATTTAAAATGCGAATTAATACTAAAAACATTTGTAAAAAATCAAAGCACTATAGCTGACACATAAAAGAAAATGCTAAACTATATAAAATACATTTTAACGAAAACGTTCGATTAAATAGATTATTTATGTGCTTGATAATTGACACAGTTTTGTACCTTGCAAAACAAGAGTTACTCTTTCGCGGCCATGATGAGAGCAGCGAGTCAATAAATAGTGGGAATTTTAAAAAGCTTTTAGGTTTATTAATATCGAGAAGTTCCCAAGAACTAAAAGAAAAAATTAAAAATGTTTCTACTGGTGAATCGAAAACTATTCAAAACCAAATAATTGAATGCATTTCTGATTATTTAAATGATCATGTAAAAAATGAAAAAATGAACACACAGTTTTTTTCTGTTCGAGTGGATGACACCAATGATATTACGTAAACCGCCCAGTGCTCCATAATTTTAAGATACGTTAATTCAGAAGGTTCAGTAGTCGAGAGATTCTTAGGATTTTATAATGTCATCTCCGATAGAAGCTCGGAGAATTTATATGTTCTATTGGATCAAATTTTGAACCAATTTGACCAGAAACATAAATTAATAGGTCAATGTTACGATGCATTTGTCCATTGCCTTGCGCATCGTCTTAACCTTATGATGCAGCAAAGTTTTTCTAAATGTTGAAAAGTCTTAGTGGTATTTCCTCATTTTTTCATCACTCAGGCAATCGAACTCTTACATCTGCATCTACGAGTCGTAAAACAACAATTACAGAAACTCATTGGTCTTCAAATTCGAAGTCAGTAAATGTGATTGTTCAAGACTGGAATAAATTAAAAGACGTCTTTGAATTTATTACAAACTGTGGCAAATCTGACGAAAAATCAATCCGGCTTGCGAGAGGATTTTTAGGTGAGATGAACGATTTTGAATTCACGTTTCTGGCATTAGTGTTTAATGACATTTTTTCAATCACGGACATACTATTTGCGTTCTTCTTAGTAATTTCAATTCGACACGATCTAATCCCAAGAACCATGATTTCTTAATTGACCAAAGCCGTGAAAGCTTCCGTTCTATATATCTCTTAAGTTTTTACATTCGTTTATTCACATAATTGTCAAAAAATAATGTCATGTCTTTAAAACATTCAATCGAACTTTATTATAACAACTATAACAGTGGCGCAAACCGCTTCGACTTTGCTGGAGGTGCTATGTTTAGTTTACGATTTTCCTACTACGTTGCCATGACAACGCGTTCGCGATGACGTCGAGCACATGGAGGAATGATGTTAACTAGCGCCATACAACTCTCTCGGTGAATTACTAACGCAGTACACTACACCCACGTGTCGTTCAGTTTAAGGTGGTTGTTTACTTTTATTTTCGTGGATTTCACTGCAACCGGTTAATTCCTTTGTGGTTTACTTGACTGTTTTGTGTTATATTTATTTATGGTGTTATTACAACTTTATTTGGTGTTGGGTTTATTAATTTACATTATTGATATATACATTTAATCGATGGAAGGAACAAGATCAGAGTTTTAATCGTCATCCTGGTTTTCGGCATACAAATGGTTATGTAGTAGTCAAATATTACAAAAATTGTTTTGTTGGCCTTGTTTACTAGTTTCCAATATTCAGTGTGGAATATGGAAGGATTTGCAGGTATGTTAAATATATGAAGGTCTTTACATAAACATGAAGACTCGGCGGAGCATTTAAAATGCGAATTAATGCTAAAAACATTTGTAAAAAATCAAAGCACTATAGCTGACACATAAAAGAAAATGCTAAACTATATAAAATACATTTTAACGAAAACGTCCGATTAAATAGATTATTTATGTGCTTGATAATTGACGCAGTTTTGTACCTTGCAAAACAAGAGTTACTCTTTCGCGGCCATGATGAGAGCAGCGAGTCAATAAATAGTGGGAATTTTAAAAAGCTTTTAGGTTTATTAATATCGAGAAGTTCCCAAGAACTAAAAGAAAAAATAAAAAATGTTTTTACTGGTGAATCGAAAACTATTCAAAACGAAATAATTGAATGCATTTCTAATTATTTAAATGATCATGTAAAAAATGAAAAAATGAACACACAGTTTTTTTCTGTTCGAGTGGATGACACCAATGATATTACGCAAACCGCCCAGTGCTCCATAATTTTAAGATACGTTAATTCAGAAGGTTCAGTAGTCGAGAGATTCTTAGGATTTTATAATGTCATCTCCGATAGAAGGTCGGAGAATTTATATGTTCTATTGGATCAAATTTTGGACCAATTTGACCATAAACATAAATTAATAGGTCAATGTTACGATGCATTTGTCCATTGTCTTGCGCATCGTCTTAACCTTATGATGCAGCAAAGTTTTTCTAAATGTTGAAAAGTCTTAGTGGTATTTCCTCATTTTTTCATCACTCAGGCAATCGAACTCTTACATCTGCATCTACGAGTCGTAAAACAACAATTACAGAAACTCATTGGTCTTCAAATTCGAAGTCAGTAAATGTGATTGTTCAAGACTGGAATAAATTAAAAGACGTCTTTGAATTTATTACAAACTGTGGCAAATCTGACGAAAAATCAATCCGGCTTGCGAGAGGATTTTTAGGTGAGATGAACGATTTTGAATTCACGTTTCTGGCATTAGTGTTTAATGACATTTTTTCAATCACGGACATACTATTTGCGTTCTTCAAAAAAAAATCGTTTGACATTCATTTCTGCATATCCAATATAAAACGCTGTCGTGGGGCGCTCTGTAAAAAAAGAAATGAACATTTTTTTAATACCATGTTTGATAAAGCAAATTCTATTACAAAAATAAATCATTACAAACGTGAGCTTGCTAAGCTTTCACCTGAAGAAATTAGGGCTAAGTATAGAACCCTTTTTTATGAAATATTGGACCATATTTTAATGGAAATGACACTAAGCTTTCAAGACTCTGGAGAACTTACATTTTTATGTTTGGCAGATTCTGCTAAATTTTCCGAATATAGTTTAAATTTTCCGACTGGCCCGTTTGAAAATTTGTTACAGTTATACGGGGAAATATTTTCAAAAAGTCAACGATTCAAAAATGAGCTTGGTCTTATTTTTGCCAATGACAGTAATTGGAATATATCGCTGCAAGAGCAAGTGAAAAAAATTAATGAAAATAAAGATATTTTAACCAAAGCATATAAAGTGTTTTCCCTTATTTTGACAATACCGTCGACAAGTGCTTCAGTGGAAAGAAGTTTTTCTTGCCTCAAACGTGTAAAAACTTATTTAAGAAGAACAGTATCTTAACAAAGACTTACTTCTCAAGGCAATATTTCAATTCAAAAGGAATTTCTGGAGGAGATTAGGGCAACTCATCCATTTTATGAGGATGTTATAAATAAATTTGCTGCTATGAAGGATAGGAGAATTGATTTAGTATACAAAATTTAGGTAAGTCGGCAAAAAATATTCTACTCCTTCCACACACAAAAAAAAGTTGTGGAAAAAAAAATATTGCGATATTTTCTTGCTTCATTTGTACTTCACTTACTTTTTCACCCACGAGCCGCCTCTGTAAATAGCATCTGGATGGAATTTTTAACAATATTGGTTTAAAAGAGGTTAATAATTATTCATATCTAAATGGTCATTTAAATACTGGGTGTTTTTACATCTATTAATCGGCCTGTAGATTGTATAAAAGTTCTCCCAGTCTGGCCTTTATACCCTTTTGGGCATGATCCACAGTTTAATTTATAAACTCCGGATTTAATATTTATTTTTTGTTTTTCTTTGTTATTTTTTATAAATTAACTACTCGTAGGCTCATTTTGCTGAGGAGCTACAGTGTTAACAAAATATATGTCACAAGTTGTGAATAAAAGTGAAAATCTAAAACGGTTTAAAGTGTTTTATTTACATTGTTAAATACATTTTGTTAATTTTAACAGTATATTTGTTTAACAATACGTGATATGTTTTGCTACACAATAGCTTCTTCAGATGATACATTCTTATTGAACAAATCTTAGGTACTGTAAAATACATTGCAAAATTAAAGCCGATAAATTCTAGTAGATTGGATATCGAGTCTAATAATCTATTTAAAAAAAAGTAAAGATATGATTCGGTTTTTAAGATTTCTAGACACTTTTGGTTTCGAAAAAGGAGTTTTTGCTGAACTTGATTTTTTAGAGCAAATTATATCTATTTTTAAGAAAAATAGCCTTCTCCCATGTCTCAAAGTCAGCATGGTTTTACGAAAGTTAAAGTGTCGATACGGCCCTTGGTGAGTTTTTTTCTGGTATTTTTGAGAAGGCCCATAAAACATATACGTTTCGGCTTTTTTGTTGATTACTGAGCTTTTGTACCGTATCTATTACATGCAAAGGATTCTTGGTATTAGGGGGACCCCTAATCTTTTGGGTCCTTTCCTGTATCTTGTTTTTGCAAATAATTTGGCAAAACCTGTTAAACGTAGACATGTTTTGCTACACAGTAGCTTCTCCGGACGTTACATGCTTATTGAACAATTCTTAGAAACTGTAAAATATATTGCAAAATTAAAAGCAAATTCTAGTAGCTTGGCTAATGTAACTTATAACCTGTTTAAAGTTTTGATTCTGCCTTTAACATATCTAACAAATTTTTGTTTTTCCAGGATTCTTAAAAATAAGCAAAAATGCCTATGATAATTGCAAAGTCATCAGCCTGATCTCCAGCTTCGGTCTTTTATGCGTGTATTGAAGGCATTTTTGAAGTCGAGAATTATGTAATTGTAATGATTTCGTACCTCCTTTTTAGTCTGTAGATTTTCCGAAGTAGGGTTCTTAAGAAAATTGTTATGAATACGTATTTAATTTTTTATTTATTAATTTAATAATAATAATATTAAGTCGGTCCTTTTGAAAAACATGTAGCATCGTTAGATCATTTCTTAATACACAATAGTTGTCTTTTTACGTTTACTTTTTTTTTGTACTGACTTGGTAATGACGATCCCGTCGGTATAAAATACAACCACAGGAATACTGTGTGACAACAAGATGGAGAAATAATAATAATAATAATCCGCACGTACATGATATCATCCAAAAAGCAGTAATACTAAAGACACCCATTATTGTCAGAAAATTTCTACAATAGAACAGACTTGCTGACTTGGCACAACCCGTCACATGGAAATCCGCAAAACAGCGAGGAAATTTTGAATAATAATAATAATAATAATCAGTCAATCAAAACCTTAGGCAGTTTCTTACGCAAATCATGAGTACGTGGAAAACTAAAATCAACCTGAGAACACAGAAAGAACACATCGAAACAGAAGAAGTCTATGTCAGATGAGATATATTCCAGGGAGATTCACTGAGCGCTTTGTAGTTTTGCCTTTGTCTCAAACACACTGAATAACACAAACTTCCGATTCCACATTAAAAACCAAAAAAATATCTTACACAAAATAAACCATCTCTTGTACATGAATGACATAAAATTAATTATACGCAAGCGCAAAGGCACAGCTAAAGGAGCTCCTTAAAATCACATAAACGTTTACCCTGAACATCAACGTGGAATTTGGTATAAGCAAATGCAAGTTACTTTATGTCAACTAGAGACAGTGGAAAGACCATAACATGCTCAAAGAAGAAACATACAGATACCTAGGCTTCCATCAAAGCACCAAAGTTAACCACAATCATATTAAATCAGAGCTTAGGACGGAATTTGAAACCAGACTCACAAAACTACTAAAAATAAAACTGAACTCCAGAAATCTAACGAAGGCTATTAACACCTTCACCATACCTATTCTTACGTATTCGTTTGGTATCATTAAATGGTCACACACAGACATAGAAAATATTCACATTCTCATACGCCAGTGAAGTCACTAAACACAGGAAGTTACATCCCGACGCATGCAAGGAAAGACTCACCATCGAGAGAAAAGAAGGAGGAAGGGGAATTATAGATATTCAATCGCTAAATAAAAAACAAATTTACGAACTCAGAAAATTCTTCCACAACAAACAAACTAACCTCCACAAGGCAATAGTGAAGGCAGACAAGAATTATACACGCTCGACCTGTCTCAAACTAGCCACGCAGCAGACTCACACAGTCACATCCAATCACGACTAGAAAAGATGAACACATGGTCTGAAAAAACACTCCAAGGTAGACACAGATACCACATAAAGCAAGACCATATACATAAAAAGCTTTCATATACGTGGTTACAAGAAGAGCAGCTGTTCCCGGAAACAAAAGGCGTCCTGCTTGCCATCCAGGGCAAAGTCATAGCAACCAGAAACTACCGTAAGTAAATCATCAAGGACACAACCATTGAAGACGAGAGGTGTAGGAGATGTTACCAGCAGAGAGAAACGATCAATAATTATAAAGGGTTTTATGTACGAATGCTTTTTGTTTTCGCTGCCGGGCGGTGGTAAATTCCTGACCAAAGGAAAAGTCCCAAAAAAAAAAAGTCAGGTATTTCCTTACCAAAGATATGAATTCGTATTCAACCTGTAACTATTTTCCTCACTTGTTGATCAATCACACGAGTGGATGTAGAATAATGGCCGGAACAGAATACACCGCGAGACACAACTCAGCAGCGAAGGTCGTTCATCAAGCATTAGCCACAACATACAAACTAACGGAGAACACAAACCCCTACTACCATTATACACCAACATCTATACTTGAAAACGAAGACTACAAGCTCTACTAGGACATTGACATCCACACAGATAAAACAATCCCCGCAAACAGACCCGATATCAACTTTCAATCCAAAAAAGAGAAAATCACTTATTTAATTGACATAGCTGTCCCAAACGACGAGAACATCCAAGCGAAATACAGTGAGAAGATTGCCAAATACACCGACTTGGCAATGGAAATAAAAAGGCTGTGGAAACAGGAAAAATCATTATTGTTCTTCTCGTCATATCAGTAACAGGTCTCGCCCCAACAACGTTTACACCGCATTTGGCTCAATTAGGACTTAATACAGACATTCACAGGAACATCCAAAAATCCGTCATTTTGAAAACATGTAGCATGGTTAGATCATTTCTTAATACACAATAGTTGTTTTTTTTCCATTTCCTTTTTTTATTTTTATTTTTTGTACTGACTTGGTATAATCTCGTCAGTATAAAATACAACCACAGGAATACTGTGAGACAACAAGTCAAAAATAATAATAATAATCAATCAGTCAATGAAAACCTCTGGCAATTTTTTAAGCAAATCATGAGTACGTGGAAAATTAAAATCAACCTTAGAACACGTCGAAACAGAAGAGATCTCTATCAGATGAAGTATATTCCAGAGAGATTCACTCAGCGCTTTGTCGTTCTGCCTCTGTCTCAATCCACTTTCAATCACACTGAATAACACAAACTTCGGATTCCACATTAAACACCAAAAAAATAACCTACACAAAATAAATCATCTCTTGTAAATGGATGACATAAAATTATACGCAAGCACAAAGGCATAGCTAAAGGAGCTTCTTAAAATCACAAAAACGTTTACCCTGGACATCAACATAGAATTTGGTATAAGTAAATGCAAGCTACTTCATATTAGCAAGAGAGTGGAAAGACCATAACATGTTCAAAGAAGAAACATACAGATACCTAGGCTTCCATCAAAGCTTGAAAGTTAACCATATTCATATCAAATTAGAGTTTAAGACGGAATTTGAAACCAGACTCACAAAACTACTAAAAACAAAACTGAATTCCAGAAATCTAACGAAAACTATTAACACCTTCGCCATACCTATTCTCACGTATTCGTTTGGTATCACTAAATGGTCACACATAGACATAGAAAACATTCACATTCTCATACTCTCTGGATTCACTAAACACAGGAAGTTACATTCTAATGCATGCAAGGAAAGACTGGCCATCGAGACGAAAGAAGGAGGGAGGGGGAATTATAATCACTAAATAAAAAACAAATTTACGAACTCTTGAAATTTTTCCACAACAAACAAGCTAACCTTCACAAGGCAATAGTGAAGGCAGACAAGAATTATACACGCTCGACCTGTCTCAAACTAGCCACGCAGCAGACACACACAGTCACATCCAATCACGACTAGAAAAGATGAACACATGGTCTGAAAAAACACTCCAAGGTAGACACATATACCACATAAAGCAAGACCAGATACATAAAATGTATCATATACGTGGTTAAAAGAAGGGCAGCTGTTCCCGAAACAGAAGGCTTTCTGCTTGCCATCCAGGATAAAGTCATAGTAACCAGAAACTATCAAAAGCACATCATGAAGGACACAACTATTGAAGACGACAGGCGCAGAAGATGTCACCAGCAGAGAGAAACGATCGATCACATAACGAGTCGACGCAGATTAATGGCCGCAACACGGTGAATACACCGCCAGACACAACTCAACAGTCGTCAATCATCAAGCATCAGCCATAACATACAAAATAACGGAGAACTCATACCCTTACTACCATTGTGTAGTGACGATCGGTCGAAGTGGTGCATTGTTCTTGTGTATCTTGGGAAGACCGTAAAACCTGGCAATCTTGGAGCTGCTTGGTTTTATTGATTTCTTCTCCTCTGGTGCTAGACTGGATGCGTTAATCAGATGGGTAGTGCGTCTTTCTTTTCTACTTGTAGGGTATGTCTGCATAATCCTTAATGAACCTATAAGTGGTGTAGTCAGTGTTCAGATGGAGTAAAGAACCCTGAAGATGTCTTGTGCAATCGAAGCCGAGACGTCGTATAGTAATTCCAATTTGACACGGTTAATACGAAGAACCAAGATTTCTTAATATATGACATATTTCCACTACACATGTTTTCTAATTTTCCTGAGGTTCGAATTGGATCTCTTAATCAGCCCTAATTGGAATTTTACTTTCGTACGTAATAATTAATGTAAACAATGGAAATTAAAAAAAAACTAAAATATTTTTAGAGTTTCAGGGGGTTCCTGACCCCATGGCTACGTGCCCGTTTCCATCTTCTAGACAGTAAACTAAATTTCCTCTGTTATTGCTTTACGTCATTCGAATGCTCGAATTAATTTAGAACAGAGCGTCTTACGAAATTCTTTTCCGTTAGAGACCAGCGGCAAATAATAGAGTCGGAATGCGAAAAGGTAAATATTTTTCCTTTCGTAAATGAACGCTTCGAAAGAATCTGAGACAACTGCCATTTAAAAGATAATATGACCAGGGGGAATAAAGAAACTCGTAGAAACTCAGTTTTTTGTGCATAACTCGGCAGCAGTAATTCTATCTCCGTTACAAACAAGTCCTTAACGATTAGCTTTCTAGCCTGGAGATGCAACAAGACATCTCTCAAAAGAAAAAATAATTAATAGGAATTATATTATTTAAGGTTTACTTTAAATATTCCTAATGATTTCGCTGTCCTAAAACTAAGATGTACAGAGTTAAAATCATTCAAACCTTTATAAACCAATGACATCATGGTGGTCTTTTGTTTAGTTATTTATTACATTGAAGTTGTTAATTCGAGTACTTCCGAAGAAATTAAGAAAAAACCGAAAACTCGCGATTTCGTTTTTATTTTTTTCTGGTTCTATTTTCAAAAATATTGCAAAACAAATTTTACATTTTCATTGTCACTTTTTCTCTTCTACAAGCATCATTGGATTTTGAATCCGACGTTTCGTTTTTTCACAACCACCATCAACTTTATTTTTTAAACAGTCGAAAAAAATTGTTGTGTGCTTAATAAGCTCTATTTTTATCACAATGACTATCACACTTTGCATTTATTCGACGTTTCCGACTCAAAAAACCATCATCAGTGATATTCGATGACGATTCCGCAAAAACGAAACGCCGGAACAAAAATCTGATTAGTTTATCTTGTTGAGAAGAAAAAGTTGCTATGGTAACGCAAAATTTATTTTAATCTAGGTGTTACCGTAGACTTTAAAAAAATGAATAATTGTTTTATTTGTGTTGGTATCAGGTGTGATAATTGTATTTAAAGCGATAATATGAATAAAGTTGTTTTTTTTATTAAAGTAATTTACATCAACAACAATTATTATTAATAATGTTAATACAATAATAAAGTTCTAAAAACTTAACCTACAAAATAATAACAAATTTATGAACTTATCTAATTTAGATGTGAAGCATTGTATTAGTATTAACTTACATAAAAACTTATTATTAACTAAATACAATTAACCATTTTTCTTATTTTCAAAAATTCCGCCCTCATTTTTTAAACATAAATAGGAACAATAAACAATTTCGTTCATTACATTTTCTAGCATTTCTGGTGTTATTTTTCGGATGGATTCTCGTACTGCGGCTTTTAATTCTTCAATATCTCGAAATGTTTGCCAATAAACGTCATTTTCAAGTTACCCCCAAAGGAAAAGTCTAGGGGTGTATGGTCTGGTGACCGAGGAGGCCAGCTAATAGGATCACGAGTAGCAATTAAATTATTTCCGAATCGATTTCTTAAATAATCCATGTTGAGTCTTGAATTGTGAGGGGAGCCCCATCTTGTTGGAACCACATGTTATGGGTTAGGTTTAAAGGCAAGTCATCCAGTGCCTCTTCAATTTCGTTTCTTAGGAACTGACCATACCTTTCGGAATTGAGGGTTCCTTCAAAAAATAATGGTCCAGTGATGTGGTTTCCCAAAATACCACACCAAACATTTATTCCAAACCGATTCTGGTGTTTGGATGTGCGGAATCGGTTTTCATTTTTTGTTGACTATGTCTATTTTTTCTATTAAATAAACCAGTTCGATAAATAAGTTTTATCGGTCGAAAGAATCTGGTGGGGAAATTGAGGATTTTCACCGCATTTTCGTGTGAACCACTCACAGAAAGTAGTTCTACGTTCTTCATCTCCAGGATGCAAAGCATGGCAGATACGGTATTTATAAGGATTATATTTCTCTTTACGCAGGATTCTATGTGCAATGGTTTTAGGCACTTCTTGCTCTTTCTCGGTACGGAGTCCTATATTATCATCTTCTTCTACAGCAAGCAAAACTCGCATTACTTGTTCAGGGTTTTGCGATTTTTTACGATGACGCACTGGCTTTTCCAAAGCGCCATGTTCTTTTCAGCTTGTCACTAACCTTTTGAAAATGGATCGGCCTGGTTGACGCCGTTCGGGGTATTTTTGAAGATAATGCATTTCTGCTTGCGCGCAATTTTGATGACTTTCAATGTAAAGGCCGTTTTACATGCTGCAATTCTTTCTTGCAAGTTGTAATAGTCTTGAACAAAAGCATGCGCAGTGACAAGACATTTGTACCTTTTGTCAAACTGCGCATGCCTTTGTTCAAGACTATTGCATATTGCAAAGAAGAATTGCAGCATGTAAAACGGCCATTACATGTAATCATATAAAATTTAACTTCATTGGAATAATGTGCCATTGTTACAATACAATATTTTAAAAAAATAAGTACTCAAATACTAACAAGAATGCAAAAGTGACAGATATCCAAGTTATTCATAGTAACCAAGCCACACAATTGCAAATATTGTTGAATTTCAAAGCCGCCTATGAATAATTGGAAATTATTTTGTACATACTGGATCAAACCAAATATTTATTGTTATTAATTGAGATAGATAAAAATAAATTTCTTTTTTCCATCCAATGATGCCATTGGGTAGAGGAGAAAAAGTGACCATAAAAATGTAAAATTAGTTTTCCAATATTTTTGAAAATAGAACCAGAAAAAAATAAAAACGAAATCGCGAGTTTTCGATTTTTTCTTAATTTCTTCGGAAGTACTCGGAATGTTCCAAATCTGAAAACGTCATCTTGCAGAGTTCAGTGGAGCACAACTTTTTCTAATTTAAACATCTCTGCATCTCTGCTAGTGTAGGAGATTCCTGTAGAGTTAATTCTTATCCGGGACACCCTGTATATATATATATATATATATATATATATATATATATATATATATATTATATATTATCATCTAAAAGTTTTTTGATTTCTTTTAAAAAATGCTGATGTACATTTTCATTAATAATATTTTAATTTAAAAAATATATACAAAATTTAAAGCAAGGTTTAAACATACAAAATGAACACATTGTTCCAAACGAGACATTTTGTTAAAGCGTATTTTTGTATGGAATTCCTTGCAAGCATTTAAAACTATCAGATTTTCTTTCTTAAATGCATGCAGAGCAGCTTGAAGAGACTTCTCTCAGTATCATCACAGGACTCTTGTATCAGTCATATCTAATTCCGCAAAAAAACTTCTGCCAGAAACGAAAATTTAAAGCAGAAAACGAACATAACGGTAAAAAACTATATTAAAAGTCACATAAAACAAACAGAACAGAATTTGAGCTTTTATTTTTCAACACAAACAAGAAAACAATGTTACTGCTCAGATGATTTAAGTAAAACCTAATATTTTAACAAGTTTATGGTTTGGTCACAATTGGTTTTTTACTGGTCTATTTCTGGCCCCCTTATGGCTACAAATATAAAAATAAGTTAAACAATTTAAAAAAATTGTGAAGGGAAGGTACTACTAATTAGATTTCTTATAAAATATGAACTTACATCGCAATATTAAACAAAATTGTTTAAGATTTTAGCAGTATTAAACACGTGAGTTTTGATAGAACATAGCTCACGACTGAGTCACTTTTCTTACCTGCTTTTAGATGTAGATGTCATTAATTATATTCATTTATGAATGTATCCTTAGAGATGAGTGCTATATCTACTAAATATCTTATAGTTATATTACATGCTGTAGATTATTAACAAAATATTACTAGGTTATCTGCATATGACCCCTAATGTTTTGACCAAAATTTGAAGTCAATCGAGTAAGTAATTTTTAAGCTCTGCTGTAAATTGACAGACCGACAAACAGCCAGACAGACCGACGGACTTGATCAAACATATATTGTTTGGCATCTAGAGATGCTACGTACTTTTTCTACGCCGACTCTGCATAGTGTATGGATATCGTTTGAAAAAGCTTCAGTCGCTGCCTTGATTAATATTGGTCCAAAACGAATGATTAAAACAAAAGCTATTTTAATTCCACAACCATTCTATCAATTATTATCAATTACAAATGGTTATAAAATCGCACCAAAACAGTGGTATTTTAAATTTGATCGAATGAAGTGGTGCTAATAAATAAGATCGTATATCACTTTCACTAACGTTTCGATTAAAGTGTCACGATTCCTTGATTCCTTAACCGAAGGTTTACTTGGACATTTAGGTACGTAACTATACAGTAATAAATGCTAACTAGAATTGTGTTTAATTCATGTATTAATAAAAAACAAACTAATATAAACTAAAATTTAATGTAATACACAATAAGAAGTTAATACATATTTATCGTCTCTTAAATTTTAAGGAGGTAAAAAATATTTTATTTGGCCGCCATTTTATTTCGCCATCTTGAATTCGTACCAAAATCGTATCAGTAACTAATTATTGCACAAAAACTGAAATCAATCCATTAATAAGTTTTTTCAGACAGAATTTTTCAATATTTTATCAAGCCGCCATTTTGTTTCGTCTTCTTGGATTTTTACCATAATGTTACCAGGTCATCTCCACATCACCCTTAATTTTTGACCAAAATTTGAAGTGAATTGGGTAAGTAGTTTCTTAGATATGCCGCGAACAAACAGACCGACAGACCGACGGAATTGAGAAAACATGTTTTTCGGAATCTAGGCACCCTGAAACCAAAGATGATGTGATTTTTTTTGCGATTACAATACTACCCTTTACGGGGGAAGTAAAAAATGGCGATGGTTATTGGATAAATCCACTAAGTTTACTTAATATAATCTAAGTTCCCGCACTTTGACGAAAATTCCGATCTACCTATACCATTCCCCTCGCCGCAGCTGGTTCTGGGCAGTCCACCGTTTTCAGTTGTGCGAGGCGCTGGTGTGTACACAGTGGATTTTGTTTACGATTAACATATTGCCTGTTGTTGGTACGTGGTAGACCAATAAAAAGCCCGTCGAATATTGTTCTGTGGATAGTTGTTTTTCAAAACGTGGAGGTGGATTATCGTTTTTTCGCTGCCCAAAGGATGAACCAAGGTAGGCACCTACCTATTTTGAAATATAAAATTATAACATTATAATTTTTGTGCAATTTTAAAAATATTAAAAAATATATGAATATCCTTGTATAGTACCCATTTTTTTGGTATTTAATTTGAAATATGCACAAAATCTCTGCAGATGTCAACCTTGGAAGTCGCATTTCGGGTTTACTGGGGACCACAAATGTGCAGACATTAATTCTGATTTGTCCTATAAAAAAAAATTAGGATTTGCTAGTGATGTAAAGTTTCGTTACTTTTAAGGACTTGGACCGATTCGTTACTTTGGGTATTAGAACTCGTTACTCAAGACTCGTTACTTTTTATAAATCGTTACTTTTAATAAAATTGTATTGTAGCTTTTAGCTTTAGCTTTTATGTTTTATCGGAAGCCGGATTTTTGTTTGTTTTCCAAATGAATATAAATCTCGGTTTGTCAACTGTCAAGAGTGTCAAGTATTTAATTATAAAACAAACTACGATTTCTACGATATAATATATTAAAAAAACAAAAATATATTATATATATATATATATTTTAATATTTAAACAATATTATATTAAACAAAGAAATAATGAACCTACTGAAACTAAAACGATTAGTTTATAAAAAATAAACAAAATATAAAACTGCAAAGTCAGAATTAAAACAAAATATTTACAAGTGATACTAGGAACTAAATCAAACAAACTTAAACCTTTATACTTTTTGTTTCTTTAAAATTTAAATTAAATGCTCTCCTGATCGAAAGCTAAATAGTTCAATTATGGTTCATAGAACTCCGAACAATAATTTTATGGAACATAGCTATACCTATTAAATATTTTTATTACAGTTTAAAAATAAGATCTGTTCAACGTTTTTCGATTTAAGTCTATTCCTACGTTCCGTTACTACCTGTCCAGCTTTCGAAAAAATGTGCTCACAGGGAACCGACGTAGCCACTATACACAAATATTTTCTGGCCAAAGCTGAAAGCCAAGGGTATATTTTTTGTCTCTCTTTCCACCAAATCAGTGGATCTTCTCTACGATCCAGATTCGATTCTTCTGAATACATTTTTATTTCGGCAATTGCTATCGCAGTTGGAGAGGTATTATTGTTACTAGTGGCTTTAACAGACTTATCAAAATCGCTCCAAATTAAATCGTCATTTTCTGTAGAATCGCCAGCTTCTCCCGTTGCAACCTCTGCCTCAACTTCTGCAGTAGAATTTTCCCTCGTTTTTTTTAATTAGCGCCACTATTTCGTCCTGAAGTTTTTCCTTAATCTTCTTTAAGGAATCGTCGCTACTAAAACCTTTGGTCTTAAACCTTGGATCAATAAACGTGGATTTTCCCATTATTAAGTTTTGTTCAGGGTTTCCAAATCGTGACACTATTGAAGCTAAGAAGGCATTTACTACATCTTTTATTAAAGGGCTTGTAATTTGTAATTTAATTTTTTCTAAAGATGATATGAGTCCCTTTACAATCAAAATTACTTTTGAAAGTGTAACTTGCTTTTCTGAACTGATTTCAACAGTTACGGTTTCAAATGGCTTGAGAACTTTACACAACTCCTTTAAAATTATCCATTCCTCCTCTGTCGGTAGAATAACTGGAATGTGCAAAACAGCAACAGTTGCGGCCAATGGTTCTGATAACGCAACTACTCTTTCTACCATATAAAAAGTGGAATTCCACCTTGTTGGAACCTCGTTAATTAATTTAAGAGGAGTTGCATTAGGGTTCATTTGTTTTTGTGTTGAAACAAATTTAGTCGTAGAGTGAGAGCTTCTATGAAAATGATCTACTATTTTCTTAATTTTTGTTTTTAGCCCCTCAGTTAACTTTAAACCTTCTTTAACGATAAGATTCACTGTATGGGCAAAGCAAGGAATATGGACCCATCTAGTTGTTTTTATTGCTGCTACAATGTTTGCGGCGTTGTCCGTCGATATAGCATAAATTTTATCGGAAATACGCCATTCATTACATACTCGTTGTAATTCCCCACAAAGATTTTCAGCAGTATGTCTCTCATCATATTTAAAACATGACAGCAGACATCCATAAAATTGCCAGTCCTTCGTTATAAAGTGAGCTGTAACAGCTATATAACTCTCTGTATTGATGGAAGTCCAACCATCAGTACTGAGTGTAACATACTCGGTTGTTTCCAGTAAGGCTTTTAATGCTTCAACTTTTGCATAATATTTGGCTGGCATTACGGATTTACTGAATGTTGGTCTACTAGGTATGACATATGAAGGCTCAAGTTCACTTAAAAGAGCTCTAAAACCTTGATCCTCAACAATAGAGAAGGGTTGCAAATCGTAAATTATCATATTTAACAGTAATTCATTAATTTTTATTTGGCGTGGTAATGAAATGGGCCTGCTAATAAATCCCTTAAGGTTTGCTTGTTTTTTTTTGCAAATTTTGGTGTACTTACTTCACCCATATGTTCTGGTATTTCCGCTATTTCCCTTGTCACGTGATCTGGATTTTCTATATTATCTTTTTCCAAGGTTAATATTGCTGATGCAGTTGTCTCCGTTGTGGATGTTGATGGACTTAAAATATTAATTATAATTAAGAACTAGCATAATTGATATATATTTTTTAATAAAACAATAAATTTAATAATAATAACTTACCTGGTTGGAGCAATGATGTGCCTGTTTTCTCACTTTTCTCCAAGACTAATGTTGTTGTTGGATGTCTAGTTTTTAAATGTTTTCTTAAATTGGTTATATTTCCATTTTTATGAGAATAAGTACTTTTACATAAGTTGCATTTTGCCTTAGCATCAGACAAAATGGTAAAATAAAGCCAAATAATACTTCGTTTTTGCGTTTGGGATTCTGATTCGGATTTAGAGTCCATAATTTGTTAAACAAACACTACACTGTGCAGTAATCGTTACTAAAACACAATTATTACTATTTACTTATAAAATCAATAGCTTTTAAAATACGAACGAAAATAAGCATCCAATAGTTACCTATTTTTTTAGATTTGTTTTCTAGCCAATACTGCCAATACGTAGAAATCGGGGAAATACCGGACTGCAGTTCTAAATTCAAGCCGTGTACAGAATCGACGCGACATTGCCAATTATCGCCAATGGCGCGCCATACCTGCTTCTAAATTCTAAATTCTAATACAAACAACGGCAACTCCGCCTCATCGTCGCCTCGCGTTTCGCGTCGGTCGCCCTAAATAAATCGACATGCATGAAATTAAAACAGATCAAAGCGCCAATCGTCAAAGCCATTCGTACTCGTTCCCCGCTGTTGTGTTCGGGTAGAATAGTTAGTTTTTAATGTTTCAGTGGAAGTAACGAAATGCCAATTGTAACGAGTCTTTTAAAAAATGAGGACTGTTACTATTAGTGATTAGGTAGTAACGCTTACTTTGTAACGAGTCTTTAATTATTTTACATCACTAGGATTTGCAGCCGTTATTTTACGGACGAAAGCTTTATGTCACCTTTAAAGCAACGCCTCCAGTACAGGGTGTCCTATTTTCGTAGGTTTTACGGGGTTTCCAGCTTGTGAGTAGAGATAGAGAGATGCGGTTTTCGCAACACCGTGCTACTTTTCGATGAAACTAAAGAGGCCGCAAACAGATTTGCCCTAACCATTTTAATTTCCGTGCTACAGGGTGATTTTGAAAATTTGTCATTTTCGGACACCCCCTGTATCTCAGATATCGTAAAATATATTTAAATTGTTTCAACTGCTATTTATAGATTTTTTCACGTAGAATTCAGTGGCGTACTCAGATTTTTGCTGAGAGTCATAGTTTTTGACATATTGGCATAACCTACTATTTTTTAAATGGGACACCCTATATATTATTTTTTCATCTTATTCTTCGTGTCGAGAGCTTTTCAAAAACATACCATAAGTCATATTTATTTTCATAAATAACATGAAATAATGCATTTTTCTTTAAACGGATTTATGGCATAGCAGATCAATCGAAATAAGAGAAGGTGGCTGTGGTAGCCATGGAAAAAGTTAACAAATATTTATTAACGAAATAACAAAGTAACAGCATCAGAAAAAATTAGGAAGTAGGTAAAAGGTAATAATTATAATTTCATTAAAACTACAAATATTGTTCAAATTGTAGACCATTATGTGTCCTACAAGTGTGACAAACTTTAAAAATTCTTTTTAATGCATTTTCTATTGTAAATGACTGTCTTTGTAACTCTGCAAAAGCGTTTTCGGTGGCCATTCTTAGTTGTTCTAAGTTTTCGTATCGCCTTACATAAACCTTGTTTTCTAAATAACCACACAAAAAGAAATCTAAAACTGAGAGGTCAGGGGATCGTGGTGGCCATCGAACAGGTCCGTGTGTTCCTATCCATCTTCCAGGAAAATGGTCGTTAAGCCAGTTTTGACTTATTCTGGCATTGTGGGCTGGAGCTCCGTCTTGCTGGAAATAAATCCTATTTAGTTGAGCCAAGGGAACATCATCCAAAATTCCTAATGCGTCTTCTAGGATTCGCACGTAACCAATCGAATTCAGATTTCCTTCATATATTTGGTAAACTATTTTTCGGTTGAAAATAAAACAGGAGACATTGAATCCAAATCTGCCCTGACGCTCCCTAGGAAAAATAACATGGTTGTTTTCTTGACTCCAAAATCGCGTGTTGTGTCTATTTAAAATCCCTGAACTAGTAAAATGTGCCTCGTCTGACCAAATAATCTTTTTTTCAAAATCGATATCTTCTGCCTTCATATTTATAAACCAATTGCAGAACTCCAATCTGCGCTCTGCATCACCAGGATGCAGATGATGCACAAGTTTGTATTTATAGGGTTTGAATTTGTGCTTTTTCAAAATTTTCTGCACTTTGGTTTTCGGTACACCCGCCTCTTCGTCTATTTTCCTACAAGATGTTTCAGGAGCTGTCTGAACGAGGGCTAAAACGTTGACCTCAGATTCTTCGTTGTCTTTATTGTAAGTTCGCGATCGAGGCTTGTTAAAAGATCCATATTGGCAAAGATTATTTTTAATTTTTTGAAAAATTCTTTTTTCTGGTTGTCTTCTCTCGGGATATCTAAGGTAAAATAAAGCGAACCAATAAAGTCAAAATGCAGGAAGATAAAAAAGAACTAACCTGTTCAGATAAAGCTCTGCCGCCTGATCTGCATCTTCATTAGACAATATAAAACACGCGATCATATCATATTTCTCAAAATATTCAAATTTTTGATTCTGAGCCATATTAAAAACAATAATTATAATAGACGTCAAGAAAAATTTAAAGGCAATAATGCCAAAAATGACAGCAGTAATGGCTGCCTGATCATATTTTTGTTGGCGTTGCCACAGCCACCTTCTCTTATTTCGATTGATCTGCTATGCCATAAATCCGTTTAAAGAAAAATGCATTTTTTCATGTTATTTATGAAAATAAATATGACTTATGGTATGTTTTTGAAAAGCTCTCGACACGAAGAATAAGATGAAAAAATAATATATAGGGTCTCCCATTTAAAAAATAGTAGGTTATGCCAATATGTCAAAAACTATGACTCTCAGCAAAAATCTGAGTATGCCACTGAATTCTACGTGAAAAAATCTATAAATACCAGTTGAAACATTTTAAATATATTTTACGATAGCTGAGTTACAGGGGGTGTCCGAAAATGACAAATTTTCAAAATCACCCTGTAGCACGGAAACTAAAATGGTTTCATGTTATTTATGAAAATAAATATGACTTATGGTATGTTTTTGAAAAGCTCTCGACACGAAGAATAAGATGAAAAAATAATATATAGGGTCTCCCATTTAAAAAATAGTAGGTTATGCCAATATGTCAAAAACTATGACTCTCAGCAAAAATCTGAGTATGCCACTGAATTCTACGTGAAAAAATCTATAAATACCAGTTGAAACATTTTAAATATATTTTACGATAGCTGAGTTACAGGGGGTGTCCGAAAATGACAAATTTTCAAAATCACCCTGTAGCACGGAAACTAAAATGGTTAGGGCAAATCTGTTTGCGGCCTCTTTAGTTTCATCGAAAAGTAGCACGGTGTCGCGAAAACCGCATCTCTCTATCTCTACTCATAAGCTGGAAACCCCGTAACCACATTATACCTATCCAAAAAGTAGCTAAAATTTGGGGGGTAATATCTCCAGTGTGTCTGATTTTTCCGGAAAAAAACGAAAAGCTAGTTTCTAAGGAATTTGTTTCATAAATAGTGTATGAGCGCTACTGGTTTTAAAAATCCGAGCCGAAGACGAGGATTTTGACTTCCCTCGTTAAAGGTAAGGGAAAAGGATTGTAATGGTGAAAAATCATCCTCCGAGAGTTTTTCAGATATTTACGTTTCAGGGGGTCTCTAGGTTTTCTCCATTCCGTCGGTCTCTGTCCGTTCCCGGTATAACTAGAAAACTAGGTACTTATCCCATTGACTTCAAATTTTGGTCAAAAATTAATGGTCATTATGAGGTAATCTGGTAGCAATTTGGTGAAAATCCAAAATGGCTGTAAAAATGGCGGCCTAGTAAAATGTTAAAAAAATATTACTAAAAAACTACACCTCAAATTTTGCACAAAGTGTTACGTAGTAATCGACGGGTAGAATTTTGGTACGAATCCGAGATGGCGTAACAAAATGGCGACCTAATAAAATATTTAAGTAAGAATTGAAACGAATATAAGATGGCGAAACAAAATGGCGGTTAAATTATTACTTCTATATCTCTAAGAGATGGAAAACTATGATATAGGCAAAAAGAATTTTTTTTTTTCGCTAAATTGATTTAAAACGACCCAAAAAGTGTAAAAACATAATTTCGGCGAAATCTATTTTCTGTCTGTCTGTTAGTTTTCAAAGGAATAATTGTGCTATCGAGTTTAAATTTGGTATATAGATAGTAATGGTATTGAATAAAATCGGTTGAGAAGAAGGGGGTGAAGTGGGGGATTAATTGATAAAAAAACAACAATTTTTTGTTAAAATTCCGTAATATGCCTTTTTATGGGTTTTGGGGTATTCAGATTTAAATCATAATACTTTGGTAAATAATAAGGGATAAGGGAAATAATAAATATAAAAGAGTTTTGTCTTGTTCTTGCAGCAAGAACAAGACAAGAACAAGAGATTTGAAAGAGTCTTGTAAAACACTACATATGCAACTCAAGTCCAATTTGAAAAAAATATCTATCAGCAAAATTCAAACCACATCAACTTGCAAAGGTGAATATACAGGGTGTCCCATGAAATTTTGACTAGGGAATATCTCAGTTGATGTACAAAATAGAATAAAGTGTCATTCATAAGATACATGGTCTTAGCATAGCTTTGATCTTACACTTCATCTCACAATTCACAAAGCCATAGAAAACCAAACTTCTTTTCTTTTTTAATCAGACACCCAGTGCATTTGTCGTATTTTGGAAAGTTTATTCGAAAAGCGGTTGGGTAATATCGTATTTTATCCTATATTTACTTATACATGGTTTCATTGGTTTCCAAGTTGTCCATGCATACTTCAGAATGTGTACTCTTTAGCACCCTGTATAAGCTAAACCAAAAAATATGGTGTTTTCGAATTGGTCTTTAAATAAGCTTACCAAAATAAAACGAATATACTCTGTGTCTTATTAAATATAGAAAGATTGGTTTGCTAAGGTGTTGTGAGCTACCCTGTAAGATCAAAGTTATTTTTAAATTATGCGCCTCATGGATCACATAGAAAGTCCTTAAGACACTATATCCATTTTCGAACACCAACCGGGATGTACTCTGTTAAAAACAAATAATATTAAGAACGCATTTCTTACACTGTTATAACTTTTATAGTTTATCAATAAAAAAACTTAAAACAAAAAGGAACATGCTTTTGTATTACCGGTTTAATTTAGCTAAAACTTCTACTCTCCATTAAAAATCTATATTCCAGGAAGGGAAATATTTCCGTATTTGGACACCAGAAAGTACCTTTCGTAAACGTTAGAAAAATCCCGGCTATTGCATTATGACATGGCAATGCTTGTTATAAACATATAATATTATACCGTTTATAAATAAAACAATTTAAAAAATGCGACAGTGATATTTTTCTTTTCTCCATCTCGTACGAATAGTTACGTTCATAGAACGGATTTTTTAAACATCAAATTAATTTCCTTAAATTTGTATTTAAATTAATGACTGTCGGATACTAGTAATACATATTAAACTTTATTACTATTATTATTTTACAACCGAACACCACCTGACATCGCTTTCCCCACAATATGCAACTGAGGAGAAAACGATTACATTTTTTATTTTATTACTCTAATCTCCCCTGGATGTTTTTTGTTCAAGGCGGTACGGGCTTTGTCCTAATCGGCAGGCTTGTCTAGCCTGTTAGACAAAGTTCCGACTCGGAGTGAAGGAAACTTATATATTATATTCAGTAAACTTTGGTTTAGTAGATTTAAAAGAGAGGGAAATATTTTTATATACGAGGGCCTTTCAATAAAGACTAGGACTGAATTTTTTACGGCCCAGTGCAACGAGCTATATACCGCCAAAAATCAGAAAATATCATCCAAGTAGGCTTCTTTCATTTTGCGAAATGTCAGTTGTCATAAATTATTTATTTGATTTTGACGTTGCTCTAAAGTTGAGATATTGTTACTGCACCTCTAAGAATCGTGATGGATGAATTGAAAGAACAAAGATTAATTTTATAGGTCAATAAAAATAATTGATCTTCATCAATTTCAAATTGATCTGGAAAGCTTTGACTGGCATCACATTTTCCGCCTGGTTTCTGTTGATGAAAAATTGGAATATTTAGTAAAACAAACAATTATAACTATGCTCCGTGGATTACAGAAAATATTAAGATAATGCAAAAATTAAGGAACAAAGCTTTAAAAAAAATTAAATCGACTAAAAACCCTGCGCATTATGAATCTTATAAGCAACTTAGGAATTATACCACTTTCGCAATGAGAACTGAAGGAAAAATATGTTTACGAACTAGATTTGTAGAGAAATTGTACGTATAAAGAAAAATGGCGTGAGCTGAGAAATCTAAATTTAGTCAAGAAAAAAAAATGTGAATTACCTTTAAATCTTATTGATTCAGATAAAATAAATAGCTTTTTTATTAATTCCGTAGCAGGTAACAATAACCCAAGTCAGGAAATTATAAATTTTTATAATAATAATTATTTAACTCATTTTAATGAATATTTTCATTTTAATTTTTATTTAACTCATTTTAATGAATATTTTCATTTTAATTTATCTAATGAAAATGAAACAAAAAAATAAAATCAAGGGACGTTGGGGCTGATAAAATCAATTTGACCATGATTATTCTTTGCTGTCCATTTATTGTACCATATATTGTTCACATCGTGAATGAATGTACAGGGTGTCCCAACTAAAAGTATCCACCCCAAATAACAAGTCGCCAAGACAAAAAAAAAATAAAACGCTCGGACCCGTCGATTTTGCTTTTGAGGGGAAACATTTTGCGCCTATTTTCAATTTCGCAACATCACTTTCTGAGCGGGGGTGAGATTCACCCCCAAAATGTTAAATGGAAAGGGGGGTTGAGTGATACCTTATTTTAAAGGGTTTCCGACCCTGGTTACAACTGCCAAGTTTGAAGCCTCTGCTGTCATTCCCGAAGAAATGGCAGCTTCTCGAAAACAAAAATATTAATAAATTAACTGCAAGAGTTGGCTGCTTTAAATTTAAGGTATGATGCAGGCTAGTGAAAAGATTTTAATAATAATTACTCCGGACGAGAGGAAAATAAAAATAGTAAATGTAAATTAATGGGGAATCTTTGCGTTTAAGAAATGTTTTCTACAAAGACTAAATTATTTTATGAATTGTTCGAAATGTTCGCCATTTACTCCCTTGCAATGAAACAGACCGTTGCCAAAACGTTTAAGCTAACTTGTCGAATTGTCACTGTACAAAATTTAAAAAAAAAATCAGCATTCCATTCTTACTGTTATCATAAAACATCAGCAACAAACAAAATAAAATCACATTGTTATCGTTTATTTAGTGTCAAGCATTCATGCGTTTATTACAGTTTGTGCATTTTATTTAAAATTTATTTTGTCTGAAAGTGTTAAAAGACGAAAGTTTCTAACAATTGCCTATGACGTTTACGATACAAGAGAGAATCGAAATTACTGTTCTTTACATTAGAAACAATAATTGTGCGAGAGCTGCAGCTGTAAGTTTTACTGAATCTGATCCCGAACATTCTTTGACTCACAGAAATGTATTACAACTGTGGAACAAATTTTTTGAAACCGGCCCAGTTGTCAATAAAAAGCATGAAAGAGTAAGACAATAAGAAATGAAAATGTTGAGGTTGCAGTCCTTGGCCATGTTGCTATGGTCCCAAGTAACTCCATCAGAGAAACAGCTGCAATATCAGGAGTCTCCCGAAGCAGTGTTCACCGGATTCTAAAATCCCATAAGTTTCGACCCTTTAAATATCAATTGCTTCACGAAATGAACGAAGATGACTTTGATCGCAGAGTAGAGTTTTGTGAGAATATTTCTGAAAAATTAAACAACCATACCATTTCATTGTACAATATTTGTTTTTCTGACGAAGCCACATTTTACTTAAATGGAGAAGTAAACCGTCACAACTGCAGGTATTGGAGCGACAGCAACCCCCATTTATTCAGGGAAACCCATAGCCAGCATCCTTTAAAAGTAAACGTGTGGGCGGGAATTCTAGGCAATCACGTTGTTGGACCTTTTTTCATTAAATTTACTTGAAAATGCCATCGATCCGCAGATTACTGAGATTCTAGAAAACGACCAGGATTTAGCTGAAGATCAGATATTCTTTCAACAAGATGGAGCACCTCCTCACTACGCTCGTTCGGTAAGAGATTTTCTCGATAATACTTTTCCCGATCACTGGATTGGAAGAAGAGGTCCCATCGAATGGCCGGCATGATCACCTGATTTGACGCCGTTGGACTTCTTTCTTTGGGGACACTTGAAAACAAAGATTTTTAAGGTGCAGCCAGAATCACTTGAGGATTTAAAACAGCGAATGCCGTCAGTTAACACCTGAAACATTTCAAAATGTTCGAGAGGAATTCGAGGCTCGTCTGTACAATTGCATGGAAGTAAATGGCGAACATTTCGAACAATTCATAAAATAATTTAGTCTTTGTAGAAAACATTTCTTAAACGCAAAAATTCCCCATTAATTTACATTTACTATTTTTATTTTCCTCTCGTCCGGAGTAATTATTATTAAAATCTTTTCACTAGCTTGCATCATCCCCTAAATTTAAAGCAGCCAACTCTTGCAGTTAATTTATTAATATTTTTTTTTGGACAAGCTGCCATTTCTTCGGTAATGACAGCAGAGGCTTCAAACTTGGCAGTTGTAACCAGGGTCGGAAACCCTTCAAAATAAGGTATCACTCGACCTCCCTTTCCATTTAACATTTTGGGGGTGAATCTCAATCCCGCTCAGAGTGTGATGTTGCGAAATTGAAAATAGGCGCAAAATGTTTCCCCCTCAAAAGCAAAATCGACGGGTCCGAGCGTTTTATTTTTTTTTTGTCCTGGCGACTTGTTATTTGGGGTGGATACTTTTAGTTGGGACACCCTGTATATTGTTTTCGTTCTTTCCAGTTTTATGGAAACAGGCGGAAGTACTTCCATTGTCAAAAATAAGCAATCCCATCGAGTATGGGCATTTACGCTCTGTTAGTATACTTCCCACATTTTCTAAAATATTGGAAAAAGTAATGGAAAGTCAAATCAGGGCCTTTCTTAATCGTCATAATATTTTGCCAGAAACCCAGTCGGGCTTTAGACCCAATCATAGTTGCGAGAGGGCTTTGGCTTGCATTGTGGATGACGTTCTGGGATTTTAGTAAAGCCTTTGACATGTTCACAAATCACAATATTCTCATTTCAATTCTTCATTTTGTAGGATTAAGCGATAACGCCCGTATATTAATAAATTCTTATTTATCTGATCGTGTACAGGAAGTCGTCTGTTATAGGCAGCATTCGAGCCCTTTAGCTTTATCTACCGGTGTACCTCAGGGAAGCATTTTGGGTCCGCTACTATTTACTTAATGATGTACTTTAGGTAGTTCCTTGTTGGGATCACTTGATCTGAACATCTGTCCCAACGTCAGTCAGTAGTTCGACGCGATCTTGTCGACATGTTCCTGGGTGACCTCGTTGGCATGACGTCCATGGAGAGGTTTCTCCATCCAAGTTTGCAGCTTTTCCTGCTCGGTTTTGAATTGGCTGGGCATGTTTTGATCCCTTAGATGTGGAGGTGTGGATTCATCGACCTCACATATAGCTCTATGAAGTGTGGATGCCTCGGCCTGCCTAAAAAAGTAAAGACGCAGTTTTACTACCTGTTGTTCTAACTGCTTACCTATGTCGGCCAATCCTCTTCCTCCCAGGTGGCGTGGTAGTGTTGTTCGTTCTGTTGCACTACGTGGATGATGTTTCTGTGCCTTTGTCATTCACGTCCTCAATTTGCGCTGAATACTATCAATATCTGTTTTAGTCCATCTTACGACACCAAAAGAATATGTCAGTGCGAAACATGCATAAGTATTGAGGGCCTTGCTCAAGTTCTTGCTGTTAAGGCTTGTTTTTAGTAGCTGTTTTACTCTCTTCGTAAATTCATTGGTTAGTTCAGTCTCCATAATTTGTTGGCCTATTTTTTGGGCCTGTTCCATTCCAAGATATTTGTAGAACTCTTCTGGATTCATGGCTTCGATGTTCTGGCCATTTTGCATTTCATAGGCGCCTGGTTGCAATTTTCCTTTTACCGTATTTACGACTCGGGATTTGTCAAGACCAAACTGCATTGCTATATCTCTAGAAAAGTCTTCAACTATCTTTAGCATTTGTTGTAGTTGATTTTTGGTGGCTGCGTACAGTTTTAAGTTATTATGTTTGATTGCGAAGCCATATGTAGTGGAATTTAGGCGACGCGACAGCGGATTCATCGACAAGCAGAACCATAATGGACTAAGCGAGTCACTCTGGAATATGCCTCTTCTGATAGGGATAGTGTTGGTCTCAATTCAGTCGTTATAAGGCACTTGTAGTCGTATCTTGGTTCTCCAGGTTGTCATTATATGATCTAAGAATTGAATAATATTAGGATCTATTTTATAAATCCGGAGTATACCTGATAGCCACTCGTGTGGTACTGAGTCGAATGCCTTCTTGTAGTCGATGTAGGCCGAGTTAAGGTTTCTTTTCTTGTTGCATGCCTGGTTGCATATTACAGAATCGATTATTAACTGTTCCTTGCATCCCATTGCGGCTCTAGTACATCCCTTTTGTTGCATTGCAATGATGTTGTTCTGCTCGCAGTATTTATACATTCATTCATTAATCAGGATGTCACAAGCTTATAAAGCGTTGGAAGACAGGTTATTGGGCGGTACTTGGTAGAATCTTGTGACTTTTGTTGGTCTTTCGGCATAAGGTTTGTTGTTCCCTCCGTCAGAAATGCAGGCATTCTGTGGGGATGTAGTATCACGTCATTAATTAGTACTGTTAGTTGGTGATGCATACAGTAAAGTTTTTTGATCTGGTCTACAACTTGGCCATCAGAGTTTCTCAGGTGGGCAGGACAGTGGATGACACCAGGTAAGGTTTCGTAGGTTATTGCATTACAGGAGGACTATATAGAGCGTGATGAAAGTATTGTTGTTTAAGATTAATAAAGTTTTGGTAGTACTAGTCCTAGTCTTTGTTGAAAGGCCCTCGTAGATGAAGGCTCGTGAATACTCCTGTTAGATATCCACTAACAAATAGAGACTAGTTGACAGTATTATCCATAGGGAACTTCGGGAACCATTTATGGTGTGATGTAAACTTCAATAAAACAAACTTTTTTCGGAACAGAATTTATTCTTATTCCTTATGACCACAAGTAACACACACTTTACCGCTGATTAATAACTACAATTAAATTAAAGTTCTCAAAGGACCAGGTGGGTTTGTCAAGCCCAACCAAAATAATCAGTACATACCGTACCGTTAATTAATAAAAATACAGACAAATTATTTCGCGGCAGAATATTTGAATCCAATTAATTCTTTTAAAACTGAGAAACTTCACAAATATAACTAACTGGGAGGGGTGGATCGCGACTAAGGGTAATATTTTCCTAATAAAATACTAAAACATGTACCGAGAAACTAGGAGTGCGAGAGTAAAAATTCGATGCCAAAAAGCATTCGACCGATCTCTTTAATTGTCAAATACGCACTACTCCCGCCTAAAGTTGTGTTTTTCATTTGCGATGCCGGGACCGGTTCAAGGTCGATTTTCTAGGAATTGCTGAAAGCATAAATATTGATTTTTATTTTGGAACATAGTGGTTCGTTGTTTCGTTTAAAATATGAGTTTACTATATGTATAAAAAACAGATATTTTATTCTGACAAATTTTTAAATATTATTTAATGGTTTGAATAGGATTCAAACATACTGGCCGCCATTGAAGTATCTTACTTCAAAATAAACTTAAACAAATTCAACTTAGTTCTTAGAGGTAACACCAATCATTGTAACGAGGTTCGTAAAGTAAAAGAAAATGACAAAACTATCTTAAATCTAAAGAACACAAAACTGTGCTAAATCCTCTAGACGTCAAATTAATTTTACATGGTTTTTAAAAGTTTCCACAAGCACGACACTGCCCAACATTGCACTATATATCTAGAATATACATGGTTACGAAAAGTTTTAATCCTCCATAGAAAGAGGACAAACCTTTGTTATACTTCTACAAAATGTACCAGATTGTGTTCTTAATTTTATTAATCTTACTTTTCCATCACTACCAGGCATGAGTTCCATCACTCGAGCAAGAGGCCACTCGAGAGGCTTACAATCCTCATCTTTTAATAAAACAATATCATTTACCTGTAAGTTTCGAGAAGGCTTTAACCATTTAGGTTTGTTTTGCAACAAGTTGAGATAATCTTTTGACCACCGCTGCCAAAATTGCTGTTGCATATGTGTGATTCTGTTCCAATAAGAAAGACGATTTTCGGGAAGGTTAATAAAATTCTTTTCAGGAAAAGAGGTGAGGCTTTCGCCTATTAGGAAATGACCGGGTGTCAAGCACTGTAGGTCCTGGGAATCTGAAGAAATAGGAGCTATAGGACGGGAATTTAAAATAGCCTCTATTTGACTGAGAATCGTAACCATTTCCTCAAAAGTCAAATGGGCATTACCAACTATTCGGTTTAAATGAAATTTTGTACTTTTAACCGCTGCCTCCCAGATTCCATCCCAGTGTGGACTGCGAGGTGGTATGAATTTCCACTGTATCTCGTGCGAACTTAGAAATTGTTTATTGATTCAGAATGTGATTTATTTTGGAAGAAAATATACAGTTCTCGTAATTGATTTCTAGTGCCCTGAAAATTAGTTGCGTTGTCACTATAAATGACGTTAGGATTTCCTCTGCGGGAAATGAATCGCTTTAGAGATAAAATAAACGCATTGATTGATAAATCAGAGACAAGCTCAATATGAACAGCCTTTGTTGTAAGGCAAACAAAAATAGCGATGTAACATTTTAAAAGAGGGCATTTCCTTAACCTTGAAGATTTTATTAACAAGGGGCCTCCAAAGTCCACTCCGACGGTTATAGCCTTAAAACGGAAACAAATATGACAATTTCTGATGATTCTTTTTATCTCTTTTAAACCATCAATTGGCCAATATCGCAATCTAAAATTCGAGAGGACATTTTGTGCACCTGCATGTCCCAAACGAGTGTGTTCTAATTTAAGCATAAGGGAAACAATTTTACTTTTTGATGGTAACAATATTGGGTATTTTTGATCAAATGGCAAGTCAGATTTTGAGAGTCCTCCCCCCACACGTAATAAGCCGGAGTTATCTATAAATGGGGAAAGATGTAAAATATGTTTATTAGATACAATTTTTTGAGAACCAATTTCAGAAATTTCTTTGGAAAAACTTATCGGTCCATGCCACCATAGTTTGGAGTTTTTCAAGTCATGTGAAGTTAGTCCATGGGATAACAAATCTGCAGGGTTATCTGAGGAATTAATATGATACCACTTAAAATCAGCAGTTAATTGCTGAATCTCAGAGACCCTGTTCGAAACAAAAATTGACCAACGAGAGGGAATTGAATGAATCCAACACAATGTTATCTGGGAGTCAGTCCACAAGTTTATGGAATGAAAACTAAATGATCTGTTTTTGAAAATTGTTAAAATCCTTTCGGTGAGTTTTGAGAGTAATAATGTGGCACATAGTTCCAACCGAGGCAATATAATAGTTTTTAATGGAGAAACTCTGCTCTTGGAGGAAATTAAGTGACATGAAACTGTTTGGTCTTTATAGACTGCACGAAAATAAATACATGCTCCATATGCCTTTAGACTAGCATCAGCGAATCCATGAATTACTAACTGAGCAATATCTTTTCTGGAAAATAAATGTCTAGGAATTTCTAAGCTTGCAAGGACAGGGATATCACTAATGAACTTATTCCAATCACCTAAAATATCACTGGGTATTTCACTATCCCACTCAATCTTTGCAACCCAAATACGTTTCATGATAATTTTAGATATCACGATAAGAGGGCCAATTAACCCAAGTGGGTCAAATAACTGAGCAATAGTGGATAAAATTATTCGCTTTGTTGGGGTATCTTCTCGAGTTTGTTTTGGCAAAGAGACTAAGAAGGTATCACTTGAAGGATTCCATGACAGTCCGAGTACTTTATTTTGAGAACTAGGGGCGGTGAATTACTTAAATTGATTTACTTGATATAAAATCTGCTTAGAAAATTGTGCAGAGTTAGAATACCACTTATGAAGATTAAAATGAGTTAAACCAAATAATTTTAGGAGTTGAGAATGAGTTTCTCTTAGACTATCAAGAGAATCTGTTCCACAAAGAAGGTCATCAACATAACATTGAGTATGTACAGCCTCTGCTGCGAGGGGATATGTTTCTTTGAAAGTATCTGCTAGAAATTTTAAAGTTTGGGTAGCTAAAAATGGTGCACTGTTTGTACCGTAAGAGATAGTTTGTAATTCAATACATTTTATTTTTTCTTGAGGGTTGTTACGCCATAATATATTTTGTAAAAAAGTCTGGGAAGGATTTATTTGGATTTGTCGATACATTTTTTCAATATCGCACAGAAGAACATGAGGAAAACTTCTAAACCTACAAAGAATGTCATAGAGTTCTGGTTGTACAGGAAACCCCCCAGCCGATGATGTTTTCATGCTAGCATCAAAGACAACTCTAAGTTTAATTGTCGCACTGTCTTCTCGGATGACACAGTGGTGGGGAATAAAATATTTATTTTCCTTATTGCTATTTTGGTATGATAAAGGGACATATTTTCCATGTCCGAGAGCTACATATTCCTTAATAAACTCGTTATATTGACAGAATAAATCAGGGTTTTTCTCAAATCTTTTTTCTAAATTATGAAATGTTTTAAGGGCTTGATTAAACGAATGTCCTAACTTTTTAACTCCTCTAATTAAAAGAAACAAATACTAGATAGAAAATAGAGATACTTTGGTAAATTTTATGTTATATTTATCTTGTTGGGAAATTGGGTCTGTTGAAATAAATCCAAGAAGTTTATAAAAAATTCTATTTCCGCATATAAATCCGTCATGGTCGATTAATTTGTCCGCTGAGACAAGCAACAAAAAAATTACCATGAGAAGCAAAACACTTAACAGGCTGCTCGCTTCTTCTCGGCAAAATAAAAAAATCCCAAAATTAAAAGGAAGTAATTAATATATTAATTTATCAAACACGGACAAAGTGTTATGTATTTTTAAAGAGGAAGCTTGTATAGCCCGTTTTAGTGTAGTGGAAAATGCTCCAAAATTAGGCATAGAGATAATTAATTACATTTTTTTTTTCAGGAGGGTGGCAATAAATTTGTAATTTTTAAATTTTAGTTTTAAGTTTAAGTTAAGTTAAAGTTTAGCATGCAGTCTTTAGTTCTGAGCCCACTATGTTGGTACCCGAGGAACGACACTGAAAAATATCTATTTTCTGGACGTTTCGCGGGAAAGTCTATCCCCGTCTTCAGTAAATCTAAGAGCAGAATATTTCTTATGTTTAGTATCAGAAATATAACTAGAATGGCTAATCTCTAAATACTGCATATTAAATTTATCATTTTGATTTTGTATTGTAATTGTGGCGAAAAATAGTTTTTCGTTTTAAATCAAGAAGTTAGATAAGTAGATTTTAGATGTGATTTTGGATTACATTTTTATTAAATCCTAATAAAACTTTGTAAAAGGGAAGTATTATAATCGTGAAAAAAACTACATAGAACGGAAGCTTTCACGGCTTTGGCAATTAAGAAATTATGGTTCTTGGGATTAGACCGTGTCAAATTGGAATTACTATCCGACGTTTCACCTCCGATTGCACGAGGCATCTTAAGGGATCTTTACTCCACGAGATCTGAACACTGACACGGTCTAATCCCAAGAACAATGATTTCTTAATCAAAAAACGAAATATTAATCGAAAAAAAAATCATATTTTTCGATAGGTCAATGCAAATACATAAATTGTATCAATTTTAGTAAAAACAATAACAAACAATAAGGTTTGGAATTAGGAAAATAGGATATCAGAGTAAAGAAAATTTATATGATCAAAAATCTTCATTTTGAAACTTACCATTGTAATTTTAACTAACATTTTGGTATATCCTAATTATCTCAAAACAAAAATAAAATTTATCTAAATTTAAATTAATTTTGAAATATCTGAAACTTTCATTGACAATTAGTAGTACCAACATCAGGGTTGTATCAAAAATCTCTAGGTTTCTCTCCAACAGGAGAAAGGAAAAGTGACAGAAGGAGTTAAAAAAAAGACAGACCATATTCTGGAACTTTTGGTTGTCTTTAGGGCATTTTTGCCGATTTTTCTTCGAAAAATAGGTCCATTCTAATTATTTTGGGTGACTTATTGCTTAAATGTCCTATAGCTATACTAGCTGAGTTAAAATTAGAATTTTAGTGGAAGAAACCCATTTGACTCTTTGAAAAGGCCAATATATCATTGGTAAGTCTCATTTTCATCATTTTCTCACAAATATTTATTATTAAAACTAAAATGTATAATTTACCTACCTTGGTTTCTCGAACTTTCTTCTATTGCTTGATTTGTTCCTTGTAGGCTTTTTTTTTTATTTAGTGTTTTGGTACAATGTTCTTGTGTGCTGATGAAATTTAGCAGTAGCACAGTCACTCTGAAGCTTGCTTGCAGTCACTCAGGAGTTATGTTTCAAGCTGTATGAAACTAGGCCTGCAAACCATATGTACATCCTCGATGCTGTTGTGAGATCCTCAACAGACTCTTCTACGTATCAAAAATAATCAACTTTAGGTTTGATCTGTGTGTGTTGTCTTGGGAACATACTTGACTGTCTGTTAGTGTTATTATGTGCCAAATAGAGCCAATTCCATTTTGATAATAGAATTAATATATAATGAACTTTAACGAAACACTTTAAATCATGTCTAGTTTTTAACTTTTAACGAATAGCACTCAGTACACCGCACTGTTGGTTTATAAATTTGCACATTTATTTGTAAACTAGGTTAAATAGGCCTAATTCGAAAGTAATTGAATCACTGACAAGTATTATACAGGGTGTCCAGATTTGGTTGCAAAAGCAGGATATCTCGCTTATTTTTAAAGATAGAATCTCACGAAGCTGAGCTAATTTTTTGTGAAACTCATGAAGCCGTAAACAAAATTTTCATAGCCCTCTTCGTTTATGAGATACAGGGCGAAATAGAAAATTTTGCATTTTGGACCCCTCTCGTATCTCGGTTATCCTTTAACTTAACGCAAAGGGAAAAATTGCTGCTTATGCAGTTTTTTACGCTGGATCCAGTGGCATAGTCATATTTTTCATTTGAGTTGTTATTTTTTAGATATGACCCAAAGTTGTGTTTTTTTAAATGGGACACCCTGTATATTTGTCTAGAAATTGATTTGTCCTTTTAAAAGCTTCTCTAAAATATATAATAGTATGGGTCTATTTTAATAAACAACAACAAAAATCCTAATTTTTATAATTATCATCCCAAATTTTGCAGTAGGCCATTCAAAACGATGCCGTTTTCTTTTGTTTTCTTGGAAGCAAATGACATTTCCCAATTTTGTACGCGTATATAAAATATAGTGCTAGTTTTTTGTATTTATTTATTGTGTGAAAATATATTTGTATTATTATGGAAGAAAACCAAACTTTCGAACATTATGAAAAGTACGATATGTTAGCTTGTTTTATATTAAGTAATGAAAATGTTGAAGCGGCTTCTGAGATGTATTTTATCAGGTAAATAGTTAATTTTTAGGTATGTTGAAATATTATTGCTTAATTTTTATTTAGATATCCAGAAAGGAGGTAACCTAATATATCCACTTTTTATCAGATAAAAAAGAATTTACTTAATCACGGATCATTTATCAAACCTCCTACGAAAACATATAATAAAGTTTTTGCTAATGCAGAAGCTTACCCTACAAACTCTTGTAGGGCCAGTGAAAAGAGCATAGGGATTCCAAAAACTAGAGTTCAAGAAATTCTAAAAAAGCACAAATACCACCCATACAAATTTAGGCTCGTGCACTTACAGCCAGGGGATGCAGAGCGTCGGGTAGTCTTCTGCAATTGGTTTCGAGAAAGATGCGATATGGTTAGAGATTTTGAAAGGAAGGTTATATGGTCAGACGAAGCACATTTCAGTAATTCTGGTATATTCAATAGGCACAATAGTATGTTCTGGTCCCAGGAAAATCAACACCAAATATTTCCCAGAAGACAGCAGGGCAGGTTTGGTCTAAATGTGTCCTGCTTCATATTAGGAACACATATAAAATTTTATATATTTGAGGAAAATCTAACAGCCAATCGCTATATAGAAATTTTAGAGGCAGCTATACCTGAATTACTTGACGATGTTCCTCTAGCGCAAATTAACGAAATTTATTTTTAACAGGACGGTGCTCCTGCACACAATTTTGGAATGACGAGATTATTTCTGGAAAATAATTTTACCAATCCCTGGATCGGAACAAATGGACCTCTAAGATGGCCCCCTAGGTCCCCCGATTTGTCGATTTTAGATTTCTTTATATGGTGATATCTGGAAAATAGAATTTACAAAGACCACTATGATAATGTCCAAGATTTAGGAAATGCAATAAGAGAAAATTTTCGCTATTTACAAAATCATCCCGTTATTTTGCTTAATTCCCTTTAACGAATACGAAAATTGTGCGAAGCATGCATAGAACAAAATGGAAATCAGTTTGAACAGTTCTTTTGATTTCCTTGGTTACTGTAGTTCTTATACGACAGTTGATTTTTGCTGAAAGGCTTGTTTCATAATAATGTATTACTGTTTTGTTCTTGTGTTACATAAATCTAGGTAGGTGGTACTTTTTTGGTGCGAAATTATCAATACATATTTTGATAAATAGATTTAATTACATATTTATTTTGATTTATTGTTAGGATGTAGATATTGTTAACGACTTTAAATAAAAGGCAGCATTGTTTTGCATGGCCTACTGCAAAATTTGTGATGATAATTATAAAAATTAGGATTTTTGTTGTTGTTTATTAAAATAGACCCATACTATTATATATTTTTGAGAAGCTTTTAAAAGAACAAATCAATTTCTGGACAAATTATACAGGGTGTCCCATTTAAAAAAACAAAACTTTGGGTCATATCTAAAAAATAACAACTCAAATGAAAAATATGACTACGCCACTGGATCCAGCGTAGAAAACTGCATAAGCAGCAATTTTTCCCTTTGCGTTAAGTTAAAGGATAACCGAGATACGAGGGGGGTCCCAAAATACAAAATTTTCTATTTCGCCCTGTATCTCATAAACGAAGAAGGCTATGAAAATTTTGTTTACGGCTTCATGAGTTTCGCAAAAAATTAGCTCAGTTTCGTGAAAACCGCAAGGTTCTATCTTTAAAAATAAGCGAGATACCCTGCTTTTGCAACCAAATCAGAACACCCTGTACTTAAAACTCGAATGATGTAAGTTTTTTAGCCTTTTGATTTAAGGTAAATTGGTATAAAACCCACACTACTTTCTCTTTGAGATACTTAACATAGTTAAATGTTGATGATCTTTCTCTCGTACCACTTATTATTAAATATATAAAAATTTAAGTGCAATATGCAAAATTATTTGGAAGAATCCTAGGTTAGGTTACGCCACGTCTTACGACCTCTTCCTATATTTCATAGACAGCTCTCTCCCTCTCTTTCTTTTGTTCATACTCAGGAAATAGTCGTAAGAGAAGGTAATAATTATTAATTAATGTCTTTAATCTCATTTATTAAAGTTTATATGAACTAAGTGTGACTATAATCTAAGTATAAACAAGGCTATAACGGTAACTTTTCGTATTTATACTTTTCAATATTAAGGATATTAGTGTTATTGTAAAGTTTTTGTAGTTTTCCTGTTTTTCTTAAGTTTATCCGGTCTCGGGCTTTCTTTTAAGGGTCATAAAAACAGGTGGCGCATACTTCTTCTATTTTTAAGCCGACCCACTCTACCGGTCACTAGTTATCTAGTTAGCCGACGGCAGCCCAGCCCTATAGACCTTGGGAAACCGAAGAGTACCACCAAATCTATCTAGCGGCCGAGTTTCATAGTCCTCGCCGAGAGATCGATAACGGTTCAACTGTTCTCCCTTTAACCCTTCAATCTTTAATAATATTAAAATCATTTTAATGAGGCTTATTCATTACAAAAATCATTAAAGCATTAAAAAGGTCTTTCAATGTGGTACGGTTTGGTTTTTTTTTCGAAGTAGTACAAACATAGGGATTGAAGTCAATCAATACAAATCTACTGTTATACACGAAGTTTGTCTCTGAAAGACTTGAAGAAGGATATGATGTGGATGCTGTATACACAGTTTTTTCGAAAGGTTTTGATAAAAATTAACCATAGATTATTAATTAATAAATTATCCTTTTATGGAATTTAGGGTGCACTCTTGAAATGGCTATAATCTTACTTAGCAGGAAGACAACAGTTCATTGAAACCAATAATCATTACTCAAACCCTTTCAACGTTACATCAGGTGTACCCCAAGGAGGTCAACTATAACCCTTTTTATTTAATATTTTTATAAATGATGTACAAAAATGTTTTCACTATTGTAGATTTATTTTATACTCTGTTGATCTGAAAATTTTTTTTTACAACTAGTGTAAATAATAAGTTTATAATGTAATGTAAGTTTATTAAATTTAGTAGATCTAAAAATATCCAGCAGGTTGACATAATCAGAGACCTTGGTGTTCTAATTGATTCTAAACTTTCCTTTACCACTTACATCATAGACTGTTGCAATAAGGCGCTTCGAGTTTTGGGTTTTGTCAAAAAAAAACACCAAAGCATCGACACTATAAAACTGTTTTATACCTCGCTAGTAAGACCCATCTGGAAAACTCTTCCATCTTATGGAATCCTTATTTTCAGACTTATATCAACAAATTGAACCAAGTTCAAAACAAATTTTATACATGAAAAAATATTTTAAATTTGTAACAGTTTAATTTTGTTATAAGTGCATTTCATTTAACAGTTTAATTTTGTTATAAGTGCATTTCATTGTATGATTAATTTAATATTATAATCTACTACTTTAGTATTAAGTTTAGTGATTAATATGTACGCCTTGTTGGTTTGATTTACTTAGATTTTAGTAGTTTTCTTATTAGAAGCGGTTAAATTGTTCATATTTAAGCGAAATATAAATTCAACACCTTTTGCAGCAAATTTCGGTACACACAGTGTCACCTCTCGATAAGTAGTTAATTTTGTACCTATATCTGAACTCAAGATATAAAGGAATAATTTTCAGTAAATGGTATAAGTTTAGCGTTCGTTCATAGATGTCGCCGAAAAAAATCAGTTCAAATATAATTGTTGGATTTATTTAATTTTGCCGAATTTAATAATTATATACTGTATAAGAAAAACTTCAAATAGCACTTTAGACAAACTATTTATTTCCCATATATTTTACAGAGTAGATATAAATTAAATTTTATTAATTTTGAAAACCTGTTTTCGAGTCCTATATACAAGTCTTGGGATTTTCGTTTTCTTTGGCTAGATATGCTGCATTTTTAGATTCGAGCGTGTATTTTGTATAACTCTTCTGTCGCTGTAAAAAAAACCAAATCATTAGTACCCCAATAAATTCTTTGATATAAAGTCGATATTATGTATTAATATTGAACTGTAAATACTTGTATAAAAAAAAGGTTGCCTTGATAAATATTTCTTTTCAGATATACATAGGATTATTTTTAGACTATAGATACTATATATACACCACGTCATATTTTCTCTTAAATCTACATTTTATTATTCGTGTTCCTTTTTGCTGTGAATATGTAACATATAGTTAGACCTAAATAAACCAAAGGTATTTCTCGATTCAATATTAATATTCTTACCTTTTTTTTCCTGAGACTGTATAAACTACAGCCTTCTTATAATTTCTATCAATGTTTGATGTTCCGAAATTCAGATCGACTTTTGTTTGTCCATAGTTGCATAATTACTTGGAGCCTATTATAAACTGAAATTTCGTTACGTTTGCGTCTGATGCATTTACTAAAATAAATAGTTAATAATTGTGTGAATAAATTCCTGTTTTATGGTTAAATAATGAGTTTATACAGTTAAGAAAATTCTATTAAATTAAACTCAACTTACGTTTCATTTTTATGGCATTTAACTACTGCTGCATTAGCACATCATTTTTTTGACTCTTTGGTACTCTACTCCGGACTAATATTTGTCTTTTCTGAGTGGTCCTTTTCCATTAGTACTAGAGTAATTAATTAAATAGTATTTGTTTATTTACGCGTCGTCTCGAAACCCTCCATCTGGTACTTCCTCATATCAAGAGCGCAGGCATCTTTTTCGCTGTTGCCAAGTGTATTCCTGCATTATTTCCTGTATCTTTCTCAACCAATGGAGAGTCGTTTTTCTTGTCTCACATGTTAATCATATCCTTGTTTTATTCCGTCTATCTGCTCTTTTGGCAAGATTGTTAGCACCTGACATATTCTAGCCAATGGTATTCCACCACCTTAGTTAACCAAAGTTCTAGATGGAAAGGAAGCTGGGGGAACACATTTTTCACTTTTTTGGTCACCTGCAGATAAACCACAGGTCTTCAGCGCGGGTCTGAGGAAATAATCCAGGAAAATCTTGGAAATCCGTTAGCGGGATTTTTCCTCAACACCGCAATAGTTTTTCGGGCACATTATAGTTTGCACGGTGAGTGTTATTTTTCGTGCTAGAAAATCTCTCTAAGAGAGGATTTGACCTGAAGATTGGACCAGACCGCCATTTTCCATGCCCTTGTACTTGGCACGTGAAACCACTTTTTGACTAGAACTGAGTCACCCTATTGGATAGGTAATTTGCTTTAATATCATTTATCCTGAAAAGGGTATCTTTTTTTTTCTTAAATTTTACTTTTCGTAATTTGGTAATTTTTCTCTTTTTTTTTTGGAATTTGGAACTTTTGCTCGGGTAAGACCATTATTTTTTTGATGCAACAGGGGCTAGTATTTATATATATTTTTTTTGAAATCTTAAATATTAAATGCAAGTGTAACGAATTCATACGAAGACACATTTTTAGTTTGAATTTCGTCGAACATCTTTTACCTCAGTAATTTGATTCATTTTCCTATTATATTAACCATATTTTGTGGATCGTAAATTGGCTCTATTTTATTTTAGAATATAACCACAATATTTAAGCGGTTTGCATAGTGTGATTTGATTACTGCATTCGTTTTTTTTTATAGATAATAAACAGATTAATAAATGGCTTGCAGAGGTTTTCAGTAACAATTAAGTATAACGTAAATTGCTTTTCTTTTAGTTTATGGTATTTTTTTTGCATTTTGATTTGCCGCTGGAAAATAATTAGTTAAATAAAACCCTTTTTTTTAAGCTGGTTATATTAAAATTTAAATATATTTGTGCCTTTTGATTTTTCTTATTGCTGTCTTATTATATCTATATTTTTTGTAAGTATTCTCACAACGTTTCGCTTAAATATTTGCTGTTCTTCAGGTCTATACTTACCTTCTTTTGTTAAGATTTTGCTTTTTTTATTTTATTCTCATTTCTATTTAAATTGGCCGAGGTCGGGAAATTGTTATAGTAATCGATTTTGTTACAAATTTATTTATTGTAAATTGAATTTAGTTTTATTGGAGTCAGTTACAATAATGTGCATATATTTTTCTTACCCAACGTTTCGATTAATTTTAGGTCATCATCAGGACCTAATTTTTTTTAAGTATTACAATTATTGCTACTTTATTACGTATTGCTAATTTAAATCATTCGGATTCAGTCGAAACCTTTGTATTTATTTTAGTGTTAATGCTGGTTATTTTATATTTGATAAAGTAAATTTCCTTTCCGGTCTTAGTTTGTATTTGTGGATTTGTTGGATTTATTGACACAACGTTTCGACTGAATTTTCGATACCCATCAGAGTATTTTGTGCTTATTGATGGTATCTTTAGTGACTTCATTTTAAATTATTTAATTGTATTTTTTTTATTTTGTTGCTTGCGGTTTTAATTTATTTAAAGAAAAGTTCTGATTAGTGTCTTGAAATTAATTAAATTTTTTTTTTATACTTCTCGGTAGGACTAAATTTTTAAAATTAAATTATTGTTCTGACTGTTCAGTTCATTTTGAATCAGTAGAAACCTTTTGGGGATTTTTTTTGAGTTAATTAAAATTATTTGGGTTTTCGTTATAGTCTGAATCACTATGAAAAATTCTAGAAAATTTTTGTTTTCATAGGGTTCAAGTCAGGGGCCAACCGTAAGTCACGGTCCTAATTTCAAGTCAGGGGCCAACTGTTAGTCACGGTCCTAATTTCAAGTCAGGGGCCAACTGAAAGTCACAGTCCTAATTTCAGTCAGGGGCTATTTGCAACGGCAAGTCACAGACAATTTCAAGCCACAAACTTAACTTCAAGACTCGGGACTAATCCCATGTCACGGGCCTAGTTTGAAGTTAGGAGCGCTAGGTGCTGCTGGATTTGGTGACACTTATTGTTTACTTTTTTCTTTATACCGTAACTGATAACATACTTATTGTTTATATATATTTTTTTCTTTTATACAGTAACAGATAAATAGATTTTTATTTTTCTTAACTTCACTCTTTTTGTTTTAAAGTATCAAGAGGAAGCAAGTGCCGCGAAGATCAAGGGGCTTTCCAATTTAAGCCGTTATAAATTGGTGGCGCTCATTTCTTTTTTTTTTCCTTTAAGATTTCTTAAGTTTTCCCACGCCCTACTCTCCGGGTTAATTGAGCTAGGGCATCTACATTGCACGCTCTGTTGACAACGAGCTGTAATCTTGATAACTTTTTGTGATCGGAATAATTTCAAATAAAACAAGAATAATAATTATTATTAAATAAGAGCGTAGCAATCTTGTACCTTGGTTTTGAGAAAATCAAGGGTGACAAATTAAATATCATAGGACCTTCTATGGGCAAAACACACCTCTCTCAAGGATTATGAGAAGTTCAAATTCATTGAACGGTGACTTGTTTAATCTGTCGTTAGACTCTCTTAAACGTATGTTAAAGAAACAAATGTCCTTAGATCTGGTCGCTAACGTTAAGCATTGTATTGTTGTATTGTGTTCCCATTTTTTCTTTGTTTATTTTTGTTCTTTCGTCTTTCTCATTTTAACTGCCAACTATATTTTTTAAAAAACTTGACTTAAGTACCTAGTTAGTGAATGCTTTGACTATGTAATGTGTATTAGGTTTAAAGTAGGTACTACCATATAACTTTAGATACAATTAAATTTTAGTTATAGGCATTAGTACATTGTACGATTGGGTGTATCGCGTTTGTTAAATAAATAATTTTAGAAGAATGGTTATTTATTTAAATATTTGAACAGGTGAGATACATTTGTATTTCCAGTTTCCACAGTTTGCAATCAACATCAACTAACTGTTGTTATTACCTATAAAACACTACAGGTGTCCCACCTGTTCAGAGATTTAAATAAATAACCCAATTACACATTCTTTTAATATACTGTTCATAGTCAGTCTTAAACTCGAACATGGTAGGCAGTGTTCTTATGGAGATAAAAATTAATAATAAAAGCCTGCATAAACAAAGTATGGATTAAACTAGTGTACAGGATGTCCAATTTTGGTTGTAAATGCAAGATATCTGCGTTATTTGCAAATATTTAGGGTTGAGGTTTTCGCGACACCGTGCCACTTTTTTGTCAAACTCAAGCTGCCGTAATCAGATTTTCCATAGCCCGCCTCGTTTCGGAGATACAGGACCAAATTGAAAAAATTGCATTTTGGGACACCCCTCGTATCTCGGTTATCTTTTAACGTATCGAAAAGGTAAAAACTGGCTCTTATAGAGTTTTTTACGTAGAATCCAGTGGCGTGGCACATTTTTACTCGGGGCCGTCGTTTTTGATACGTGACCCAAAGTTACGTTTTTTTAAATGGGACACCCTGTATATTTTTACGTAGTCCTATTCGTCTTATTATGAGCTTTTCAAAAATATATAGTTATCTATAGTTATTTTAAAAATAAGGCAACAGTTTAAGTTTTTAAGAATATATTAAGTATATCTATTTTTCGTAATTAGCCATGTTCAAAAGAACTGCTCAAACTGATTCCCATTTACTCTTAGACATCTCTCGCACACTCTTGCAATTTTACCCAGTGCATTTGAAATGACTACATTGCGTGTTTTTATTTACAAAAATGCCTGCTCAGTGGTGTTACGCAGGTCTTGAACTGTGTTATGTCGGGTACGAAAAATTAAATTTTTTAGGTGACCCCATAAAAAGAAGTCCAATATGGACAGGTCAGGCGACCTTGGAGGCCATCGGACAGGTCCGTGCGTTCCAATCCAGCGTTCGGGGAAGTTCTCTTCTAAATACCGCCTCACAATTTGGGAGTTATGTGCTGGAGCTCCGTCTTGTTGGAAATATATTCGTGTCACATGTGCTAAAGGGACATCTTCTATGATTTCTGGCAATATATTTTGCAATATTTCAAGGTAGCGATTAGCAGTGAGACCTCCTTCAAAAATATCAAATTTTAATTTGGTTTCTAGTACGAAACAAGCGACATTAAAGCCAAATCTTCCTTGTTGCTCGCGTGCAACTACTTATATACGATTCGTCGGACCATATTCGCCCTTCCAGAATTTTGGTTAGTACTAATTTTTTGTAAATACCACTGGCAAAAATCAATACGTCGTTCTGCAGCTCCAGGATGTAGATTTTGCACAACTCTGACTTTCGTTTGAACCCGAGATTTGATTACACCCACTTCATTCTCTTTTTTTCTACAGGACGTTACAGGCGTTACATTTACACTTGCTAAGACGTTAATTTCATCGGCCTCACGATTCTCTTTGTTATATTTCTTTGATCTGGGCTTTTTGAAAGAGCCAAAATTTATTAAATTCGATTTCAGCCTATAGAATATTAATTTACTTGGCTGCCTCCTTTCCGGATATCTATATAATAAAAGTTTGAGTTTTAAAAAAGTTTGCAATAATAATTATGAAAATAAAACATTAACTAATGAAATAAAGCTCAGAAGCAGCGTTTATATTTTCATGACTCTCTATGAAACAGGTCAGCATATCATATTGCTCAAAGTTTTCAAATAATTGATTTGCAGCCATTTGTTAAAAAGTAATAATCAGAGCGACTAATTTAACACGTCTATTAGTATTAATACGTTAAAAACTCTATAAGAGCCAGGTTTTACCTTTTCGATACGTTAAAAGATAACCGAGATACGAGGGGTGTCCCAAAATGCAACTTTTTCAATTTGGCCCTGTATCTCCGAAACGAGGTGGGCTATGGAAAATCTGATTAAGGCAGCTTGAGTTTGACAAAAAAGTGGCACGGTCTCGCGAAAACCTCAACCCTAAATATTTGCAAATAACGGAGATACCTTGCATTTACAACCAAAATTGGACACCCTGTACACCTCCCAAAAAGGTATGTTTATATTTATAATATCCAATAATTTCTTGTCTAAAGATGAATACGTTTTTTATGACTTTATTTTAAAATCATAACAAATGTTTTTTCTAATATATAAGAAAGACAAACATTTTTTTCCGTTGGCTACCCACCAAGCTATAATATTATAAAATACGTTTTGTTTGTAATATTACATGTATATGAACCTTGTCAATTTTCCAAATTAAAAAAAACAACACATAAAAAAACTTCTACTAGTAACAATTTTGTTCTTTTTAGATATTCGCATTTCTTCGTCTAAAAAAACATTGCATCATTTTAGCCTGACGATGGCAGCAAACATCGGCCGAAACGTAGCGAAACACAAAAAAAATGTATATTATGATATATTTTGGACTATTTTGGAAACCCTCAACCCTTTACTTATTAGATTAATTTCAAAATTTGTGCAAGCATTAAGTGTGATATAGAATAGAAATACACTGACAAAATTGTGGTGATACGAATTCAGGCCAAATGAAAAAATCATTTATTTATTTATTACTTATTAAATTATGCCCAAAAATCAACTGTGGCTTAGGTAAAACATTGATATGAATCCAATATGATGGAACAAAATGGCGCCCTATAAAAATGTTTGAAAAGATGGCATATATGTATTATTAAACGACTATGTACTGAACTAAATTAAGTCACACTTCATTATTCCTAATAAGAGGGAAGATTCATAACGAAAGAAGTTCCGGGTAAAGGAAATTTACCGATTTTTTTTGTATTATTTTTACAACTTGAATTTTATTGTTATGTTTTACGATTGGCTTTTAGTTTAGGCTTGACAACCACTAGAGATACACACTAATTGAAACGTTGTAAAAAATCAACAATTAAATTGGAATCCATCAATTTGCTACCCATTGCTGATCGGCTAATTACAAATTTCCGAAAATTTAAACCAAGTAGTGCTTGTTATCTTGTCTCGTACGCCATAGGAAATCCAATCTATTATGAACAAATATGTATTGTGTTTCTCTTACATCCTCGAAATGTCATAAATAAAAGAAAATTTAATCTAAAGCCCTATCCAAGCAACGTCTGAGAGAAAACAAGATTTACACGATTCGAAAATTGTGGCCAATAAATAAAAGTTCGAAAAAGTTGGCTTCTCACACATTTTTAAAATTGCAACACAAGCATTATTCGGCGGGAAAAAGCTAAACAATTCGACAAGATGGATGGAGTCCCTCGCCGGTTCTGGAAAGGCGACGGGCGGCCTTGTTTTCCTTGCAGAGGCGAGATAGCGCCCCTGTTAAAAAAATGATTGTGTCGTATTTTGATTTCGTTAAAAAATAATAAATCATTATATGAGTTACGCGTTATCGCATTTTTGTAATGACGTGGCAAAACAGGGCACTTATAGCAGATAATAATGTGATGTATAGAGGGAATAGAGAAATATTTTCTGTCGTTTTTTTGAACGTAAACAGAAACAAAATAAAACAATATAGAATGACAGCAGTGGCGGCTCGTGAGTATATTGAAGGGTGAGGCTACATGAGGTTAATTTCGTTTAAATGTGAATAAATTTCCACGTCACCCATGAGGTATTATTCTGCGACGCGTTGACCTTTTTTTTTAATGGAGGTCATCGCCAATAGCCCTACTAAACCATTAAAAACTAAAAAAATTAACTCTAAAAAAAGTAAATAAAAAGTAAACAAAACAAGTAAAATATACACCTATCACTAAAATATAGCGGTGATTGCGATAATAAAAACATAATTTAGTTTATTAAAACTTAAAATAAATAGTTGTATGAAATAAGATAAAAAAACTACTTTTTGTACATTAAATCTATACGTCTGTCTTTTAAGGTTGCAAATGTATCTACAATTTGGTCGTAAAAGTTTTGGTCTTCACTAAGTTCTGACAGTAATTCCTGCTCTATTGACATCATTGCTAAACCCGAAAGCCGTTCTTGTGTCATTGTGTTTCTTAGGTAGGTTTTGATCCGTTTAAGACATGAAAAATTTCGTTCGGCCGATACACTTGTTGCGGGAATAGTTAAAACTAAATTAAAAAGGTTATATGCTTCCGCAAAAATTGCTTTAAAATCTTTAAATAACAAAGCTAGACTTTTTTCGACATCTAAATTTGAAAATTGTTCATCCCTATACAATACAGAAAGCTCATTCTTTAATCTATCTCTGTCAAAAATGTTTGGATAATTTTTTAATAAATTATTTAATAAGTCGTCTGGAAAGCATTTAACATATTCCGAATATTTTGTGCAATCGACTAAAGCAAAGAAATTTAAACTATTTAAATTTTCAAACCGCGTCCCTAATTGAAGAATTATACAATCTATTATTTCGAAATATAATATTTTATCTTTAGTAAAAATATCAAAGTCGCTAGAACATTGCCCTCGACGTGTGTTAGTTGGCAGAATAGTGGCTTTTTTTAGCAATATTGAAAAATTCTTTGCTTTAACTTTAGTATTTGAAACAGTACATCAGTGCAAGTAAAAATTTGTTTATAAATATGCGTTAAAAGGCAAAATTCGAAATCATTAAAATGCTTTAGAAATCCTTTTGCACCATTAATAGATTCTGTTCCAGAACTTAAGTCATTAATAATAGTTTCAAATACTATAATTAAATTGTCCCATTCATTAGCCACTGAGTTTAAAATTTTAGACCGTGTATACCATCGCGTTTCTACAGCTCGCGGAATTCTTTTACCTACTATCTGATTAAGCACAAAAGACCGTTTTGGTGATTGGTGGAAATAATTTGGTATTCCTAATAAAGTGGCAAAAAATATACGACTTTGGGTAATCAGTTTTGTTCCCTGTTGTAAAACTAGATTTAATCTGTGGGCGCAACAATGAGTAAATATAGCTAAAGGAGCAATAGATCTAACTTTTGTTTGAAGCCCATTTATTTCAAGTTAAAAGAATCTGTTGTTTCATTATGACCTCGAAATGCCAAGTCCTGTTTACCCAAAGTAATAGTAACATCAATTAAATAATTTAATAATAAACGGTTTTTTCGAACATTTTCATTATAAACACTTTTATTAAGACTTGCATTTTCTTGTAGTGCATCCGCAATAGTCGCCTTATTTTGCTCCAGTCTTGTAAGTGCTACCGAATTTTTAATATGCTCTCTTGAACTTTCATGCGATTTTACTGCTCGTGAAAAATTTTTTAAATCCGAATATCCGCCCCCTGAACTCCAATAATTTTTGACGCAACCTAATAAAATACAAGGCCAACAATATAGGCTTTCTTTATAAATATTTCCGCATAGCCACCTATAAGTTTCGTACCAAGATATTTGAAAAGTTCTTGAATATTTTTTACCTTGCCTCTTATCGTTAAATATTGCTAAAATTTTCGGCGTCGGACGGCTACCTAATATCTGTTTCTTTTCAGTTCCGCTTCTTCTTAAAAAAGGCGTTTCAATTAATGAAGCAATAATGTCGTGAATAGGATTCATTTCAAAAGCAAAAAGCAAATACAAAAAATGGAACGGTCCAACTTACCAAATCAAAACAAAACAAAAACTTACTCACGCGTATTTATTCACCTTAAAAGACAGAACGCCCTCAATCAGGGATTATCGCAATCTATTTCCTATTTCTTTCTCAGCCGCACGCACCACGTAAAAAGAAGCCGTTGGAATATTTCGCTAGTCATGTGATTTAAATAACCAATAAAAGCATATCCAAGCTACAGATTTATCGCCTCAAGAATGCAATAGAAAACGCGTGCATCGGCAATCGCCATCCCGCTCTGTCGTAATCAGGTGACTCGCCGGCATCGGCACCGGCCGTTGATAAATAGGTCAGAAGTCGAAACTTTCCAAGCTAAAATTATTTCGCCTCATTTGAGAGCACTTTCTTTAGGAATGGGTTTGCACGGATTGCACGGTCGGTTTTTTGATGTGGTCAGAATTTATTTTCTAAAATATTTATTATGGGATTATATTTTGTTTTTTTTTTTAATGTTATTATGTTGTAAAACTGTTAAAAAGTATATTTCTAATTGGTAATAGATAAAAAGTTATATAAAAAAATTCTCTTTTCCTTTATTTTGGGGGTGAGGCGCGGCCTCAGAGGCCTACCCTGACGAGCCGCCACTGAATGACAGAGAAGTAATTACAAATAATTAAATACGTCCCCAACAAAGTTCAAAAGTTACTTGCAAAATTTAGTATATTGACAAATATACTAACATACAAGTGAAGTTAAATAAAAGCTTTTAAAATATGCAGTACATACACTTTTTATAAATTAAATGCTGTTAATTTTGCCAAAATAAAACATTTACGTGACTAATAAAGATAATTTTTAACATAGAACGGAAGCTTTTACGGCTTTGGTCAATTAAGATATCATGGTTCTTGCGATCAGACGGGGAATCACTATCCGACGTTTCGATTTAACGAGGCATTTTCAGGGATCTTTACTCCACGAGAACTGAATACTGAAGTGTTCAGATCTCGTAGAGTAAAGACCCCTAAAGATGCATCGTACAATCGAAGGCGAAACGTCCGATAGTAATTTCAATTTGACACGGTCTAATCCCATGAACCATGGTTTGTTTAAAGATAATTTTTAATGATATATTCCATCTCAAATAAGTATATTATTGTTCTACGGAAAGTAAATATATTTGTTTAAAAAAAATCATGTAATTTCTATGGTCATCTTCCGTATAGCCAAACGATTTAACAGCAAATATATAAGACCACGCGCCAGAATTTTTATTACCCATGAAATCGTTTAGACTGATTTAGTTCTCTGGCAAATCAATTTCCTTCCTTTTTCAAGTACATTCCGAGTAGACCAATGGTCTTTTTAGTGTCCCATTTATCAGGGCTTGTTAATCCTAAGCTTTGCCTAGTTTTCATCTGTAACTGCCTTTTACGACCAATTTGCTACTCTCACTTGTGAACACATGAAAAATATGCCTTAGAAAAATGCTTAGAATATGAACAAGTATAAATTATCAAAAAAAAAAACAAAAAACCCTACTTTTTAGAATTAGTATATTAATAATAGGAAAAGAAACCACAAAATACACTAAAATAAGAGATGTATGTACAGGGGGGTGGGGTGAAATTTTAAACGTGGTCTAAAAGCTTTACTTTTGAAGATATAAAAAAATATTAAATACAAAAGATTTATGGTTTGATCCGAACCATTCGGGGTTTGTAAAAAAATAATAAATGACGATCGGAAATCGTCGAACACTTTTTACGAATAAAACACTCTGTATAATATTATCGCATTAAATGGACTTCATACCTTTGTAACAGAACAGGCCTACAGATGGCGCCACTGGTTGCATATTTCCTTCATCGACTTTCAAAGTCGAACGACATTACATTATTTCAGAGTTCGGGTGTTTCGGTTTTAATACTGATATCCGCCAAGGAAACTGCCCGATGAGCCTTGCCGGGGCAGATATCAGGGTAGCAGATGGCTCCTTGGTCCTGAAACAAATATAACATCATGTATGTTTTGGTCGTTTCTCGACACAATGGTGAAGGAGTAAATTTCCTTACCCTTTTACCTTAACTTTTTACGACCAATAACCGCACGCACAGAAATTGATATTTCTGTTCTCCTCTATATATATATATATATATATATATATATATATATATATATATATATATATATACAGGGTGTTTCTTAATTGTGTGTCAATATTTAAGGAGGTGATTTTTGGGTCCATTTTAAATAGAAAACTTCATATAAACATATATCCTAAACGTTGTAAGTTTTGAGATACATTACATACATTTCAATAATTTCATCATTTTTCGATAATATCTCGAATAACACTGTAGATATTGTAATGAAATTTGGTATAGAGGTACTATGCATCTAGCGGAATTTTTTGATGTAGAACATTTCTTTTATTTCCACCAGTGGCGTCCGTACGGAATCCGACCTGCATATTTTCCCGGACATTAATGGTACGCCACTGATTTTTGTTTAAATAAAAATTATTTTTGAAATTCCCATTCATTTTTGAGCAAGTTTGATCTCTTGGTAATTTTGAGTTGAACGCACGGTTTTCGTTTAAAAAAATAAAAATCCTTTCTCTGCCGAGTTTTAACAATATCGCTAATATGATAACACCAATCGCCATGGCATGCAAGGAAATTTTTTTTTGACTGAAATTCAAGAAATCAAATTTGCTTATGAATTACTAATACCCAAAGATTTCAAAATTATTATTTGAGCTTATAATTTTTTAACACGAAACTATAAAATACTATTAGTTCATCAATAAGGAAAGATTACTAATAATAATTATTATTGTAGTAGGATTTGGCTGTCAGAATTAATACTTATCTTGTAACTTAATTTGACAGTTCAGCTTTCAGATTCAGTCGGGTTTAATTAATTTTGTGTTCTAAATATCTGATATATCTGAGAAAAGAAATAGTTGAGTTTACCAATGAAGAGTTGGCAGACATGCATTACATGTATGGTTTGGCTGATGGCAGTTCACAGGAAGCTAGGCGATTATATCAAGAGCGCTTTCCTGGTAGAGTCATACCAGATAGGCGAATATTTGCAAATGTGCATAGAAGGTTGACTAAAACAGGTAGATTCAAGCCAAATAATCAATTAAAAGGGGCCCATCGGACTGTAAGAACTCCAGAAATTGAAGAGGCAGTATTAAATTCCATAGATGAAAATCCTGAACTGAGTACTAGGAAAATTGGAATTAACCTAAATATTTTGCACATCCTAGTTTGGAGAATTCTACATGATTTTTTTTATACCCATATCACATTCAACGAGTGCAAGCCTTACTTCCCCGAGATCTTCCTTTCCGAGTTAATTTTTGTGAATGATTTTTGGAAAAAATTGCGCGTAATCCCTTATTTGATTGCGAAATAATGTTCACAAATGAAGCGAACTTCTCCAGGAACGCTATCAGAAACTTCCACAATAATAATATCTGGACCGATGAGAACCCCCATGCCATTATAGAACATCATCATCATCATCATCAAGAGCAATTCTCTGTAAATGTTTGGGCAGGAATTATCGAAAATCACCTAATTGGACCTTCTTTCTTCCCAATAAGACTAAATGGCCATAATTATAGCCGGTTTCTTGAGAACGATTTGCCGATATTGTTAGAAGATATACCAATTCTGATTAGAAACAGAATGTGGTTCATTCACGATGGCGCGCCCGCTCACTTTAGTACTGAAGCCAGAGAATATTTGAACCGCACATTTAACAACAGATGGGTAGGTCGTGGCGGACCCCAACCATGGCCCCCTAGGTCCCCAGACCTAAATAGTTTGTGGATTTTTTTCTATGGGGACATCTTAAATCTTTAGTTCACCGCACCCCAATAAACACTGTAGAGGAGCTGATGGAGCGTATAAAAGATTTCGAGGGTATCCTTCAAAGAGTTCGCGACAACGTGAGGAAAAGGGCTGAAGCGTGTATTCTCCAAGGTGGTGGGCATTTTCAACAACTTATCCAATTTTTTTCTTCTATTTTGTTTCACAAAGTGTGCTGTCAATTTATTAAAACCTAATTATTTTTGTTGAAATTATTAATTATATACCTAGTTGTATTAGTATAGTTTTGTAAATAACTTGTTATTGTTGAAGAATATCATATTATTTTAATAAAATTTATAAAAAGTATTTATGAAGGAACAGACTTCTGAAAAACATTGACATGGTGGTCCTAGATTGGTGGCTGAAGACTACATACTATTATCTACAAATATCTCTCACTAAGATAAAGCGATTTCTGATTTTTAGAATGGACATAGTAATTACTTTCACGCCACCGATTTTTCTAAAATAAAGCATTTTTATTGATTCATTTGTTTGTTTTTGAAAACTTTTAGTATTTATTTTCGACAAGATTTGATTTCTCGAGTTCAATACAATAATATTCCTCTGCATGCATCGTGATATCCGTCTTATGACCAGGATTGTTTGGACCATGCAGAGAAACGGTTTTTATTTTTTACCAAACTTGCTCAAAAATGAATGGGAATTTCAAAAATAATTTTTATTTAAAAAAAATCAGTGGCGTGCCATCAATGTCTGGGAAAATATGCAGGTCGGATTCCGTACGAACGCCACTGGTGGAAATTAAAAAAATGTTCCACATCAAAAATTCCACTAGATGCATAGTACCTCTATACCAAATTTCATTACAATATCTAGAGTGGTATTCGAGATATTATCGAAAAATTATGAAATTATTGAAAGTATAACACCCTGTATCTCAAAATTTACACCGTTTAAGACATATATTTATATGAAGTTTTCTTCTTAAAGTGGACCCAAAAATCACCTCCTTAAATCTTGACACTCAATTAAGAAACACCCTGTATATATATATATATATATATATATATATATATATATATATATATATATATACAGGGTGTTCAGTTAAGGGCGTACACTATCTATATCTCAAGAACCCTTGACTGCAGCCAATTGGAAAAAAAAAATTCATGACTAAAATGGCAACAAGGAATCGTCCAAAAATATTTTTAACTTTGCAAATTGGCCGTAAGGGGGCGCAACTGTCAAAAGGAAAATACAAATTTAAAATTTGAGCAAAATTACTAAATTAAGATATAAGTTTTATAACGTCATTCGAAAGCTGAGTCAATTTTCTATGAATTCGCTTTAAGCCAAATTTTCATTGGATTAATAATAAGGGTGGGGGAAACAAATGTGTGTTGTCATATTTAAATCGCTATATCTTGTACACTTCTTAACCAATTTTAATGCACAAGGTGTCATATGAAAGATAATTTTTACATCTCTTAATGGACTTCTGCAGTGATATAAATTAGTTTTAAAAAAAGAAGTCAGATGGCGCTATCCAATGTGGTTAGAGTTTTCTTGAAATTTTTCTAAAATTTCAAATGGATCGGTATGCTTTACCTTATAAATTATAAAAGTGAATTATAAAATCTACATTTTGGCGAAAACCGCATATCGAAATCTTTATTCGTTTCGGAGTTGTTGCTAAATAACTGGTGATAAAAGAAGCAAAAACAAAAAAATCGAGTTTTATGAAGTTAGTATCTGACAAATAAATGATATTATGGAATTAATTAAAGCATGTTAAAGGTTTACTTAATAACCAGATTAAAAAATCTTAATTGAACTAATTGTAAGCAATGTCATACCATGAGGTATTGCGTTCTTATTTCTTATTTGCCTCCTTGTACTGTCACAGTAAGCCGTGAAAAACAACAGACACATTGCGCCTCGTTGTCATGGCAATAAAAGCAGTAACTGTCATTTTGGTTTGTTTATTGCCTTGTGAAAGAAAGTTTACTTCTTGTTTCCGTTACTAAAGTAAAAATGCCGTTTACAAATGAAGAGGCATTTGATATGTTAGGTGTGTATTTTGAGTGCTTTCGAAATGCAGCCAGAGCTTCAAGGGAGTATGCTTTGCAGTACCCTAATCGGACGCATCATTCCAGGCACGTGTTTACTCGTTTGGCAAGACGACTCAGAGAAACTGGCAGAGTTCAACCAACTTCGACTCAAATAAGGCATCGCAGAGTCAGAAATGAGACGAATATCATAAACGTTTTAGCTTATATCAATGTTGATCCACATGCTAGTATTCGCGAAATTTCTAGGGACTTGGGACTTTCAGTTGGCTCCATTCATAAAATTTTGATGGATTTTAACATGCATCCATATCATATTGTTTTGCACCAGGCTTTACTAGACTTGGATTTCGACAATCGCTTAAATTATTGTCATTGGCTTCTCAACATGATAAGGGAAGATCGCCGTTTTTTGGATAAAGTACTATGGACAGATGAAGCCTCATTTACCAGCAATGGTAGAGTAAACTTGCACAACATGCATTACTGGTGTGATAATAATCCTCATTGGATGCGTGAAGTCGACCATCAACATCGTTGGACAGTGAATGTATGGTGCGGAATTGTTGAAGGAAAGATTATCGGGCCTTTTATCTTTGATAGGACTCTAAATGGTGAATTATACCTTCAATTTTTAATTAATGAGCTGCCACAGTTATTAGAAAACGTGACCCTCGCGACAAGAAGAAATTTGTGGTTTCAACACGATGGATGTCCTGCCCATTTTTCAAACCAAGTGCGTCACTACCTTGACCAGCAGTTCCCTTTCCGGTGGATTGGAAGAGGAAGTTTATTTCTTTGGCCAGCCAGGTCACCGGACTTAACTTGTCTCGATTTTTATTTATGGGGAAGAATAAAAGATCTCGTTTACAAAACTCGACCAACAACGCGAGAAAATATGATCGAGAGAATTAGAACGGCTATAAACAGCATATCCGTGGCGGAAATTAAAACTGCTGTCTCGTCAACACAACAAAGGCTGTACCGCTGTATTCAGAATGATGGAAAACATTTTGAACATATCCCATAAATGCCTAATTTTTCTGAAAATTTTGTTCTTGTTCTTGTTACTCGTTACCTGTTTCTTCGTATTTTTGCCACGAAGGTTTTTCATACGTTACTCGTTATGTTATTCTGCTTTGTTATGGCCCGTTGGCCTTTAAACACGCTCCAAATTTTAATAGTCTGCTAAAGTTTGGACCAGTCCAAAGCCTGGATAAAGTGTGATGGAAGGCAAATAAAAATATTACTACTTACAATTAGTTCAATTAAGATTTTTTAATCTGGTTATTAAGTAAACCTTTAACATGCTTTAATTAATTCCATAATATCATTTATTTGTCAGATACTAACTTCATAAAACTCGATTTTTTTGTTTTTGCTTCTTTTATCACCAGTTATTTAGCAACAACTCCGAAACGAATAAAGATTTCGATATGCGGTTTTCGCCAAAATGTAGATTTTATAATTCACTTTTATAATTTATAAGGTAAAGCATACCGATCCATTTGAAATTTTAGAAAAATTTCAAGAAAACTCTAACCACATTGGATAGCGCCATCTGACTTCTTTTTTTAAAACTAATTTATATCACTGCAGAAGTCCATTAAGAGATGTAAAAATTATCTTTCATATGACACCTTGTTCATTAAAATTGGTTAAGAAGTGTACAAGATATAGCGATTTAAATATGACAACACACATTTGTTTCCCCACCACTTATTATTAACCCAATGAAAATTTGGCTTAAAGCGAATTCATAGAAAATTGACTCAGCTTTCCAATGACGTTATAAAACTTATATCTTAATTTAGTAATTTTGCTCAAATTTTAAATTTGTATTTTCATTTTGACAGTTGCGCCCCCTTACGGCCAATTTGCAAAGTTAAAAATATTTTTGGACGATTCCTCGTTGCCATTTTAGTCATGAATTTTTTTTTCCAATTGGCTGCAGTCAAGGGTTCTTGAGATATAGATAGTGTACGCCCTTAACTGAACACCCTGTATATATATATATATATATATATATATATATATATATATATATATTTTATATTTACATTCTAAACCTAATTTAAAGCGATATTTTTCTAGAACAGTCGGTTTCTCATGACAAATTATCAAAAAAGTGGTTAAAGTGAAGATGTCTAATATTAAAGTTTTAAAAGCTAAACAAAATAATAAATAACACATTATCTAAAACGCTATCTTCTAGATTGTGCAGACACATATAAACTTATTTAAGATAAACCTGTCAAGTAACAATACTTAGTCGTGGGTAGTTTTTTTTGTCTCCGTGCATTTGATTTAAAATTAATATTAATTGAAATGTTTTATTTGGTTCGATTCAATGACAATAAATTGTCAATTTTATATGTTAAAAATAAGATCGAATATTTTACAATAGGAGATAGGAGCATTCCCGAAAGGGCATGATTTTTTGAGGGCATTCTTTCCTTTCAGAAAATATTGGATGAACGGGTTTTTCTTTGCCTTTTTCTGACTTTCCGGTCTATCGGGCCTAGAATGCGGATACGTATAGGTATATAGTATAGGTCTATACAAAAATAATGTATATTCTTTTAGATTTATGATATAAGTGGAAATGTTTTGAGTATATTCAATTTTCTTAATCCTAGCATCACTAGGGCAGTTTTAAAGTAAATAAATGCCACTGGGTGGGTACATTTTGCATGACCAATAAAATACCTTCAGTACAGGGCATGTAAGTTTCAAAAAGTTTGATTTGAATGAACAAACATAATGTTGATCGGTCTGTGTCAAAGTTTTAGTTATTAAGATTAATTTTTAATTATTAATTTTGTGGTGGTTTATGTGGCTTTATATGTACAGTGGGTTGTCAAAGTTGAGGGTTTATCAAGGATATTTTATTTGGATTCTTAGTATTTATTTCGGGAGTAATTTTTACACATGTGCTGGTGTTAAATGTATGGTTTATCTAAAGCATTTTATTTTCTTTCTTTTCTGTTCCAAAATTCGAGAGTTTAAATAAATTCCGTCTTTTTCTCTAGATTTCAATTAATGTTTGATTTTTTTCGTGTTAATAATTTTTAATACTATTTTCAAACAGTAATTCACATCTTTTTAGTTTTGTTAATAGATGTTTAAGTTTTAAAAAAATAAATATTTTATTTAAATAAACCATCTGTTTGTTTGAATATCTATATTCGAGAAGAAGGTACCAATATTCCTGTAGTTTGCTGTTGTTCGAGGCATAAATATATTTTTATTAATTTCAGTAATGTGAGTGGACTGCCCGCTATATTTTAAATACATAAACAATTAAACCATTATCTTTATACACAGGTGAGAAAATTGACCATAACCCTGCAATAAGAGGAAACGTGTCAGAAAGGAAGCAAACAATGTAACTTCTAAAACATAAGTGGAGTTAATAGAAATATATTGCCAATTATGATTATGGGTTATTGCCAATTTTCTGAGTTGTTTTTGAAAAATATATTAAACCTGGCATCCTTATAATCAGAAGAAGATGCTCGTTTGGTTTGGTTCAAATGAAACCACAAAACCTTTACATATAATATTTATTAATATCTGTAAAAGTTGAACGCGTGGTCTTCGTTTTAAACATAACCAGTATAAAAATAAAAATAAAATATATTGGCATACATATTTGTGTGTTTCATAAATACTGAAATGTTTATCTTACCAATAATAATGAAATATCTAGATACATTATTGAGAGGTTTTCCTCATATTTCTATAAAATGTATTGCAACAAAGTAGAAATTAAAAATATGTAATGCTTTCTGAAAATTTGCTAAATTTTTAATTTTATGTAATAAAACCCAGCACAATTTCATAAACTAAACAGTCAATGAAAATTATATAAAAAACCTCATTTTTGTCGGTAATTTTACCATAGTTGTACCCCAAACTATTTGTTTTAAATGCCTGAAAAAAGTACATTTTATTTTTGGCGGATTTTATCCCCCAAAAAATTGGAAACAATAATGATGAAGCTGCGTAAATAGACATACTGTTTTACTGCTATTGTATTGATCAAAATACAAGAGTTCTAACCACACTACACCACAACTTGTTACGTTCTGGACGAGCGTTTCGCTAACCAAGTTAGCATCATCAGCAGATGATATAAACTAAAGTAACTTGTCCTAACCGAGACTATTTATAAGTAAATGTTGTCACACTTGGTTGCACCAGACTGCACCGTTGTCAAGTAAACAATAGAGGGGACTATAGGGAATAGGCCTTCTGTCTTTATTTAGTGCTTTCTCACCACATTTAACCATTTCTATACTCTCCAATGCATCCAATAACCTATTATTAGACAATTTTAATCAACTTAAGATTATTTATTCCTATTTGGTAATAGTTTTTCAAAGCATGTTGGGCAACGCTTAACTTTTCTGTTCTTCCGTATCTTAAATGTGCCATGTGTTCTTTAAAACGAATGTTTATGGAGCTACTCCTCTCATTCAAGTCGGCTTTGTCTTTAGGGTTTCCAAGAAGATTTTTCAAACTGTTCTCCGTTTTGTAGGCTACTTTAAAACTTACGTTTTTAAATACTTTTTCTAGACCTCTCGTATATCTGGGATCATATAGGATTACTATGAACTTATTGGGAGCCTCAGGTGCTTGAAGAGTAGTGGCATCTTTTAACATTTTCTTATGCTTATGCCTATTTACTAATTTATGTACAAAATTATCATTATGTCCATTACTTTTAGCTATATTTTTAATTCGATTCATTTCATTGTTAAAACGTTCTTTACTTAATGGAAAATTGACTAACCTCTGAGTTAAGAAATGAAATGCTGCCATTTTGTGTTGACGGCAATGAAATGAGTCGGATGTTATGTGCCTATCAGAATTAGTAAATTTGCTATCAATATCAAATTCTAATTTATCGTTATTTCTAATAACTAACGTGTCGAGAAAAGGTAATTGCCCATTGTTCTCCTTTTCGTACGTAAAACGTACGCTCCATAAACATTCGTTTTAAAGAACACATGGCACGTTTAAGATACAGAAGAACAGAAAAGTCAAGCGTTGCCCAATATTCTTTGGAAAACAATCACCAAATAGGAATAAATAATCTTAAGTTGCTTAACAATGTATCTAATAATAGACTATTGGATGCATTTGATAGTATAGAAATAGTTAAATGTGGTAAGAAAGCACTAAATAAAGACAAAGGGCCTATTCCCTATAGTCCGCTCTATTGTTTACTTGACAACGGTGCAGTCGGTTGCAACCAAGTGTGACCACATTTACCTATAAATAGTCTCGGTTAGGATAAGTTACTTTAGTTTATATCATCTTCGTTATCATCATTTCGGTTAGCAAAACGCGCGTCCAGAACGTAACAAGTTGTGGTGTAGTGTGGTTAGAACTCTTCTATTTTGATCTATCTTCCACCACAAGTGTTAGGACTGCTATTGTATTGAATTGTAAACAAATTTCGCAAGGATCGATGGCAGTGAAACAAACATCATTCGAAGTAATGGATGATAAGGTTGGTAAGAGATTGGCTGAATGCAAAGGTCTCTGATTCTCTACCTTAAGGATCGGTTTTGATAGACTCTAACACTTCTTTATTATGGACGTTAAAGTGGCTAAGGATAATGATTTCAAAGGAAGGATATTCAGAGATTAGGAAATCCACTCTAGCAAAAAAAATAAAACAAATAAATTTAGTGGAAGCAATGAGGGCTAGTTTTGAGCTAGAGGATATTGGATCTGTTTGATTTAAGATTTGGATGTCTTTTATAGGATAGACTAATATGAAAGTAAGCGCTAACGCCACCAAGCGCAATGGTGAAAGAAATTCATATTCAGGAAAGAAAAGTGATCGGTTATATTTTGGCGGCTTATTTGGTTGGAAAGAGAATATAAGGCACGCAGGATTGGAGATAGTGAGGTTTTTACCCAAGCCAGAGATATTGCTGAATGAGAAATAATATTTAGATAGTGTAGCGCTATAAGTACCTCTTACTCGTACAAGTATTCATCATATTTTCATATAACATTGTTTGGCTTATGTAAAATAAGGTAGAAGAAAGAAATTCAGGAAAAGAAAGAAAAAAGAAAAAGGAAAATCGCCAGTTTTTGGAATATTTACGTGTATCCTTGGTTTCTTAAGTTCGTTACTTTTTAACAAAACTTTGTTACTTCCTCTTAGTTATCTTTTGTTTTACAATTTGATAACTCTTTCTCAGATTTCTCAATAATACAAATTTGACACATACTTTTTGAATTACCTTCACCGTAGTGTATAAACTATCGATAATGGTGGAACAAAAACATTAATTTCTACCGGAATATATTTTGCTTGAGCTTTCAATTATCAAAGACAGCTTGGTAAGCTTTAAATCGTTTTCCCCGAGTACATTTAATACCGGGCACTAACCCCCACCCCCACCACCCCCGTTATTCCATCTATCAATGCAGTCGTTATTGGCAGTTCATAAGTTTCCTCTAGACTCTCGACGAAAAAGCGTGCACTCTTTTACGTTTTATCCTTGTAAAATAACGTCAGTTTTATGATTTATGTCGGAATTTCATTTCCGATGAATTATTGAGAATTTACGTGTAGTTCGACGCTGCGAAATACCACATAATTTTGAGTTATTAATCTCGGATTACTTTTTTTTTACAAAAACAACTCTTTTAAGTCGAACTATATCGATTGTAGTCTGAGGGCCAGTGAACATTTTACTTATACGCTATTCATAAATGAATAAAACTAGTGGTAATGGGGACTGTGTATTCTGACCTTACACTTAATTCATTCTTGGCAAAATTAAAAGTTCGCACATTGCATACTGCGTAGAAATGACAATCCAATGAAAAAAAAATTACAACATATCTTCTAAAATGTAAGTTTTGAAATAGGAAACAATTAATTTAGTTTATATTAAAAATGTTAAAATATTATCTTAATTATCAAGCCAAAATAAATGCGGCCTTGACTCCGACCCAGCCCCAATAGAAAATCGAATAGAACCTATGCGGGCCGCTAGCTTCTGTGCAGCCAAGTCCTGTATGCTTGATTTCCTGTGAATCGAGCCAGAGGTTATTGAACGTTCCACCAGCTGTTTGCAATTTTTGAATTTCGGTCGCGTGCTTTAAGTGAGGGCGGAAGCTATCGTTGGAGTAGGTTCTTTGTTTGAACGGCTGTCCGTGTGTTGTGTGATACATACGTCGCGTCGTGCATGGAGAGATATGGAAGACAATAATACGGACGTGGATATGCAAATACCGTCAACTTCGGCTGTCGGTAATAACGTTGAAAATGTTGGAGAATTTAGTAAGAAGAGTGTGTGTGGTGTGTGTCTTAATAATTAAGGGATTTTCAACATTAAACTTCGCTGATAAGCTTCAAATAATTTCCAAAGGAAGGGCAAAACCGCCTTTGAAAAATTTAACCACAAAAATGAAAAACTGTGTTAGACATTTTTATCCGGAAAAACAATACGAACAATTTAAATAGTTAACAGGGTGTGAAAATATAAATAAATTATTATGTTTACTTTTCGAAAATGAAAAAGTGTCTGGAATAAAACTGGTTTTTGCGATTTAAACAATTTTCATAAAGCTGTAAAAAGTCACATTATGTCCAAAGCGCTTTTGCAGGCCGTCATAAAAGAAAAAGTCTTCGGCAAAACCAGAATTAAACACGCCCTTAATAAACTAGTCGATAAAAATAGGCAAATATTAAGAAGACTTATCGATGTTGATTGTTTTCTCGGACAGCACGAATTGGGATTTAGAGCTCATGACGAAACAAGGGTTTCTTCAAATAGAGGAAATTTTTAAGATTTACTTAGTTTAATGGCTAAATATGATGATTGCTTAAAAAAACATAAAAAATCATTTAGAGTAGGCTAGCGTTTTTCGTGGAAAGTCGAATCGAATCCAGAATGATTTAATTTCCTCCGTTGCAACCATTATTCTAAAATAATTAAGCAGGAGATTGGCAAGGCGCGGTTCATTGCTATTGTTTTGGACAAAACAACTGATATCACTAATTGTAGCCAATTATCTATAGTAATACGCTACGTTAAAACAGACGGAAGTATTCAAGAGCGATTTTTAGGTTTTGAGAACGTGTTCGAAATTCGTACACCAGATGCATTATATACCGTAGTTTATAACCTTACTAAAGAAATTAATGGAGAGAAAAAATTAGTTGCTCAAAGCTATGATGGAGCTGCAGTGATGGCAGGACAATTAGGGGGTCTGCAAGCTGAAATTCGAGAAACTTTCCTAAGTGCTGTGTCCATTGTTTTGCTCATAAATTAAATTTAGTTTTATCCCAGTTCATCATCACATTAAAGAGTGTAAAGTATTTTTCGTTACTTTAAGTGGCATGGCTGCTTTTTTTTCCAAGTCGACAAAACATACACAAGCTTTGGACTCCATTGTCCACAAACGATTGCCCAAAGTAGCTCCTACTGAGTGGAACTATAATGGAAGACTTGTGTTAACAGTATCTGAAAATCGTTGAACTATTTGAGAACATAATAGAAAATAATGAAACATGGGACTCAGAAGCAATAAATAATTCGAGGAGGTTTTTGGACTGTTTGAAACGAGATTTTAATTTTAATTATTTGTTGAAGATATTTTCAGAAATATTTCCATTCCCGGACAATGTTTTTAATATATTACCAACTAAAACAAATGATATTGCTTTTTGCCTAAAAAAAGTGGATGATTTTAAGTCCATGTTAAGCCAAAAAAGAGATGACTTTGACCAAGCGTATTCAAACAGACAAGGTGGGAGATGTTCAAACATCATGCAGACGCCTCTTTTATGAAATAATCTATCATATTCAGCAACAAATAGGCAATAGGTTTAAGGGTTAAAATGATTTTAAATTCCTCGAGCTCTGCAATTTTGATGCATTTAAAGGAAAAACCTTTCCAGAAGATGCGTTTAAATTTCTTTTTCTTCATTATGGCCAGTTTTTCGACCGAGTATTACTGCGATCTAAACTAAAAGTGATTTACGAAACTGATGACACTAGCACAAAAAATAACCCTAAGGAACTAATGCAATTTTTAAAAGACAAGGGCCTGGAAGATGCCTACACCGAAGTGTCAAAATTGTGTGAATTAGTATTGACAATACCTGCCACAAGTTCATCAGTTGAACGCAATTTTTCAACACTTAAACGTATAAAAAATTTCGTGAGAAATTCAACGGGGCAGGAGAGACTTTCGCATACATCGCCATCGTCCATTGAATATAAACTTCTAAAAAATATGTCGGAGCATCGACGTTTTTATGATGACGTCACTGACGAATTTGCAAAAAATCATCAAAGAATCGAATTACGTTACAAATAGGTAAGTTTCTAAAAATTGATTCCCTTTCTTAAAATTTCACTGCACGCCCCTGCTAACTTGGTTAGCGAAACACGCGTCCAGAACGTAGCAAGTTGTGGAGTAGTGTGGTTAGAACTTTTGTATTTTGATCTATCTTCCACCACAGTTTCCAGTGTTAGGATTTATTAGGTCATGTTGCATTCGTACCAGTTTATCCCTGTATCGCATTTAATTTTTCTGCGAAACTTAAAGTCAATTGAATAAGATTTTTTTACGTTGATTTAAAAGCCATTTTGTTCCACCGTCTTAAATTCTTACCACGACTTTTTAACATTTTACTACTTTACATAAAGGATTTTTACAAAAATGTTATCAGGTCAACCCCATATAACCCTTAATTATAGACAGACTGACAAACAGACAGACAGGCAGACGGAATAGAGAATATGTTTTTCGGAATTTAGGGACCCTAAACGTAAAGATCTGAAAAATCTCGTAGGGTGATTTTTCCCACTTACAATTCATCCCTTTTACGAGGAAAGTAATTAGAAGTTTTTGTTGCTTTAAGTTAAAACGCACAAATTAATCAAGAACACTTCATAACAAATTTAAACGTGTGTAAATCCAAACATAAACAAAAGTTCTAAGTTAACAAATTTTTTTAAAAATCCTCCGAAAAAACACTAGTACATCTAAAATTTCATCTCCGAACGCCAAACGTATTTTATTACATAAAAACCTAGGGAAAGGAATGTATCTTCCAGGTTCCACGCTTGTGAGTTAAATAGTTACTTAAAGTTCGAAAGCTTTTTGAAGATTACAGCCTTGACTGCCACTATTGGCGAACATATGCATTTCTGGCCTAGCGATGTTGGCCAACTGCTCTTTGTTGTTTTATTTCTCTACCTTTCTAATTTTTTTAAGCCCTTTTGAAATTGAGCGCTTAAATGTTGAAGGTAAAAGTTTGTGGTCTAGCCCTACTAAAAGTTTTTTAATTCAGATTTAATAAAATAGATACTTGCTCTCGTAGTCGCTAAAAAAGTTTAAGAGTTAGACCAAGTTTAGTTGCCATGGTACTTAAAACTTCTAGTTCTCCAGTTATGTTTCGCTTATGTCACTGTCGTTTTGTAATTGTGACTGAGATAAATTATTTGTTGAGTTGTTAAAAATGTGACCTTAAACCTATAACTGTCCAGTTAGACCTGGTCTAAAGTTAAATCTCTTTAGTAAATACGAGTGTTGATGTTTCAAAGCAGTCATCTAGTTTAGAGTTAGACATAGACATACAGGGGCGTTCGGTGAAATTTTAAGAAAGGGAAGTAATTTTTAGAAACTTACCTATTTGTAATGTAATTCGATTCTTCGAACATTTTTTGCAAATTCGTCAATGACGCCATCATAAAAACGTCGATGCTCCGACATATTTTGGAGATGTTTATTTTCAATGTATGCGAAAATCTCTCCTGCCCCGTTGAATTTCTCACAAAATTTTTTATACGTTTAAGTGTTGAAAAATTGCGTTCTACTGATGTGGCAGGTATTGTCAATACTAACTCACACAATTTCGACACTTCGGTGTAGGCAACTTCCAGCTCCTTGTCTTTTAAAAATCGCATTAGTTCTTTAGCGTTATTTTTTGCGCTAATGTCATCAGTTTCGTAAATCACTTTTAGTTCAGATCGCAGTAATACTCGGTCGAAGAACTGGCCATAATGAAAAAGAAGAGATTTAAACGCATCTTCTGGAAAAGTTTTTCTTTAAATGCATTAAAATCATTTAAATCGTTAAATCTATAGTTTATTTGTTGCTGAATTTGATCGATTATTTCATAAAAGAGGCGTCTGTATGGCTTGTGGCTCTATATTTAACATCATCGTCTTCTGCCAAAATAGGTCAAAGTCATCTCTTTTTTTGGCTTAACATGGACTTAAAATCATCTACTTTTTTTAGGCAAAAAGCAATATCATTTGTTTTAGTTTGTAATATATTAAAAATATTGTCCGAGAATGGAAATATTTCTGAAAATATCTTCAACAAATAATTAAAATTAAAATCTCAACAACACAGTCCAAAAACCTCATCGAACTGTTTACTGCCTCTGAGCCCACGTTTCGTTATTTTCTCTTATATTCTCAAATAGTTCAATCAGTGATTCACGATTTTCAGGTAATGTTAACACAAGTCTTCCTTTATAGTTCCACCTAATAGGACCTACTTTGGGCAATCGTTTGTGGACAATGAAGTCCAAAGCTTGTGTACGTTTTGTTGACTTGGAAAAAAAAGCAGCCATGCCGCTTAATGTAACGAAAAATACTTTACACTCTTTAATGTGATTGATGGACTGGGATAAAACTAAATTTAATTTATGAGCAAAACAATGGACAAACACAGCACTTGGGAAAGTTTCTCGAACTTTAGCTTGCAGACCCCCTAATTGTCGTGCTATCACTGCAGCTCTATCATAGCTTTGAGCAACTAATTTTTTCTCTCCATTAATTTCTTTAGTAACGTTATAAACTACGGTATATATCTGCTGTACGATTTTCGGACACATTCTTAAAACCTAAAAATCGCTCTTGAAAACTTTCGTCTGTTTTAACGTAGCGTATTACTATAGATAATTGGCTAAAATTAGTGATATCAGTTGTTTCGTCCAAAACAATAGCAATGAACCGCGCCTCGCCAATCTCCTGCTTAATTCTTTTTAGAATAATGGTTACAACAGCGGAAATTAAATCATTCTGGATTCGACTTTCCGCGAAAAACGCTAGACTGCTCTAAATGATTTTTTAAGCAATCATCATATTTAGCCATTAAACCAAGTAAATCTTGCAAATTTCCTCTATTTGAAGAAACCCTTGTTTCGTCATGACCTCTGAATCCCAATTCGTGTTGTCCGAGAAAACAAACAACATCGATAAGTCTTCTTAATATTTGCCTATTTTTATCGACTAGATCATTGTGTTGGCGTTGACTAATTTCCAACTGTTTATTAAAGGCGTGTTCAATTTTGGTTTTGCCGAAGACTTTTCTTTTATGACGGCCTGCAAATGCGCTTTGGACATAATGTGTCTTTTTACAGCTTTATGGAAATTGTTTAAATCGGAAAAACCAGTTTTATTCCAGAGACCTTTTTCATTTTCAAAAAGTAAATATGGCCAACAAAATAATTTACTTATAGTTTCACACCCTGTTAGCCATTTAAATTGTTCATATTATTTTTCCGGATAAAAATGTCAAATACAGTTTTTCATTTTTGTGGTTAAATTTTTCATAGGCTTGCCCTTCCTTTGGAAATTATTTGAAGCTTATCAGCGAAATTTAATGTTGAAAATCCCTTTATTATTAAGACACACACCACACAGTCACACACACTCTTTCTACTGAGTTGACGGTATTTGCATATCCACGTCCGTATTATTGTCTTCCATATCGCACCATGCACGACGCGACGTACGTATCACACAATACACGGAGAGCCGTTCAAACGAAGAACCTACTCCAACGATAGCTTCCGCCATCACTTAAGGCACGCGACTGAAATGCAAAAATTACAAACAGCCGGTGGAAAGTTTAATAACCTCTGGCTCGATTCACAGGAAATCAAGAAGCTAGTGGCATGCGTAGGTTCTATTCGATTTCTATTCTGGCTCGGTCGGAGTCAAGGCCGCATTTATTGTGGCCTTGATAATTAAGATAATATTTTAGCATTTTTAATATAAACTAAATTAATGGTTTCCTATTTCAAAAATTACATTTTAGAAGATGTCTGGTAATTTTTTTTGGTGAAGCACTGCTTCCCTTACTTCCATCGACTGCACCCCTCTGGACATAGATGGGGAGCACTTAGGCTTACTGGGGCCCATTGTGCTATCCCCCAAGTAGGCGTGTCAGGCCAAGAGTCCAGACCTTTTTAGAAAGGAAAGGACCCTTTCAGGTCGCGCACGCCCCACAAGCTCGGGTTCCACGTAGGTGTCACTGAAGCAAAGCAGTCTGGCGTTGACTAAAGCGTCACATCGACAGACTAGATGCTCTTTAGTTTCATCTACCTCAGCACAAAACCTGCAGTATGGATCGTTGTCGAATCCAATCTTATGCAGGTAATATTTCACCAGCCAGTGTTCAGTTGGGACTAGTTTAGAGTTTAAAGAGTTCGGATTTGAGAGTGACCAGACAATTTTAGAATAACTGGTTCTGCGTTGCTTGATTCTCGTTCATATTTCCTCTTGCAGACTGCTGATAAGTAGTAAAGTAAATCTTTAATGCACTTATGAGATATCACTAGACTGGAAATTTTAGGCTCTTTCCAAAAATCGAAAAATCCAATATGGCGGTCATAAGAAAAATAAAAGTCGAGGCGGGTTGCGGGTTAACAAAAAACAATGAAGACGTGTCGTATACGCCATCTTATTTGTCTTAAAAATGTGTCCGAATAATGTCACATTTTGACGGCTGTCAAATTTACCGTTCTGGATATACTGGCGAAAAACGAAATCCGCCATTTTCGGTTTTTCGCCGATATTTCCCAAACTTATTGATCGATCGTAAATCTGAAGCCAGATATCGAATGCAGTAAGTTTCTTCTAAAACTTTCCCCATTTAACCTTTGCTGTAGGTACAATAGGAGCCGAGATACCTATATAGAGAAGAGAATCTGGGACACACTATATACACTTCCCCAAAAAATTAACGCACCACCAAAAAATAACCAAAAGTTCAAAGTAAGATTTTATCAAAACTACTGGTCCGATTTAGACGTTTTTTTTTTTAATGACAGGTTGTGCCTTCCACAATGTTAGTATACTAACGGTATTCTAATAAAAATCTCTTTTTTACTAATACCGGGTGTAGCAATTATAGCGTGTTTTTTTAATAAAACTTGTAACACCCTGTAGAGTTGATCAGTTACAATATCAAGTTGGAATTGAAATCACGCCATAGCCTTATCTTTTTTTTACATTTTGTTTTTTTATTTACTCCATTATCTTTCTTATTAAACGAGAAACAGCATTTTATAGCATAACATGATTTTATTGCAAATTATTAATAACGAAAAACCGAAACAAAACGCAACTAAAAATTACACCAAAATGTCAGTAGCGAGTATTTCCGCCTCTGGCACGAATAACTTCTTGACAACGACGGTTCATACTTAAAATTAGAGACCTTATGTCATTTTGGTCCAGTTCTTCCCATATGCGAATAAGTCTTTGCCGTACGTCTTCCAAAGTGTTTACGTTACGTTCCGCTTGTAATCTCCTCCCAAGAGTGTCCCAGAGATTTTCTATCGGATTTAAATCCGGGCTCCGAGCAGGCCATGCCATGGTAGCGATTTCGACTTCCTCTAGGTAATTTCTCACAACTCGAGCAACATGAGGCCTGGCATTATCTTGCATTAACAAAAATCCTTGCCCAATAAATGGCGCATATGGCACAACATGTTGATCTAACACCTCCAATATGTACCTTTCAGCTGTAAGGCTTCCATTTATAATAACAAGTTCCGTGCGACCAGTCAATGAAATGCCTCCCCAGACCATCAAAGATCCTCCCCCAAATAATGTTGTACGTGAAAAATTGCACTGAGCATACCTTTCGTTAGGACGTCGATATACACGTATACGCCTGTCATTGTTAAACAAGCAAAATCGGGACTCATCCGTAAATAATACCTGTTGCCATTCAGCCTCCAACCAGTTACGATGCTCCATAGCAAAATTTAGCCTTGCTCTCCGATGAACTCTAGTTAAAGCTGGACCTCGAGCAGCAATCGTAGGTCTCAAATTATGCTCTCTGAGTCGCTGACGAACGGTTTCTGTACAAACTTGTACACCATTAACATCTCGAATCTGAGTTTGAAGGGCTCGAGCTGTTACAAAACGCTGTCTTAATGCTGCGAGTCTCAAAAAACGCTCCTGAATCGGAGTTGTTTTTCGATTCCTCCCTTGTCCCGGCCTGCGACAATTACTTCCAGTCTCTCTATATCGTTGTATAACTCGTGAAATGGTTGTATGAGTTACCATAAATCGTTCACCAATTCTTCGGTAGCTCCAACCATCCTCAAACAATATTAATGCTTGAGCACATTCTTCGCGAGTAAGATTTCTTGTTTCACGTTGCATATTGATCTACATTCATACAAAGCGGACTGACAGTGACAAAAAGCATCTGCATTTTTGACAATTACTGTTACTTTGGTTTTCCATAGCCTGCTACTTACTTTAGTGAGAAAAATGTAAATTAAAACCAATAAAATCATGTTATGCTATAAAATGCTGTTTCTCGTTTAATAAGAAAGATAATGGAGTAAATAAAAAAACAAAATGTAAAAAAAAAGATAAGGCTATGGCGTGATTTCAATTCCAACTTGATATTGTAACTGATCAACTCTACAGGGTGTTACAAGTTTTATTAAAAAAACACGCTATAATTGCTACACCCGGTATTAGTAAAAAAAAGATTTTTATTAGAATACCGTTAGTATACTAACATTGTGGATGGCACAACCTGTCATTAAAAAAAAAAACGTCTAAATCGGACCAGTAGTTTTGATAAAATCTTGCTTTGAACTTTTGGTTATTTTTTGGTGGTGCGTTAATTTTTTGGGGAAGTGTGTATATATATATATATATATATATATATATATATATATATATATATATAAATATATGCTCCCAAGTAGGTCGCATCTAAAGCGATTTAGTAAACCCTAGTACCTACAAATGCCTATTTCCTTTTTAATCGAACATCACATGTCTAAGTGATCGGGTATTTCGGTTTTAATACTGATACCCCCCAAGAAAACTGCCTGATGAGCCTTGCCGGGGCAGATACCGCAATAGCAGAATGGCTCCTTGGTCCTGAAACAAACAGAGTTTTGGTCGTTTCTTGATACAATGGTGGGTAAAGGAGTAATTTCCTCATTTTTAGTTCTTTCGTATAACTTTCTACGACCAAGCACCTTACAGAAATTAATATTTCTGTTCTCTTCTATCTATATTTAAAAAATGCTGTTATGTATAAACTATTGAATTGAATGAGTGAATGAAATGTAAAAAAAAAGAAAAAATAAAACCGACTTTAAAAATGCATCATAGAATGAAGAATAATAGTTTATTTCATCTAAAAAATTTTACTCTGTCAGCGCCAAACTTAGTCTTAATTAAATAATTAATTAATTAAAATATATTTTTATACTAAGTGTTTTGATGTCTAATACTCCGAGTATAATGTCTACTGTCCTTATAAAGACAGTTTTATTTCTCCGAGTTTTATTGTAAAATTAAAGTTTTTTATACAATATACAATGGTAACATACATGCTTTGTCTTCCTGACAGAATGGTGAACGAATATATTGTTCATTACAATAGTTTAAAATGGCGCCATTCCGCCATTTGTAACATTTTTTTAACATACTTGCTATGTGAGTACTGCGGTAAGATCCTGTATATTCTCTGAAAGATTTATCCAAATTGATCGAAACCGTCGCGGAGTAATCGACGTAAATACATAAAAAAATACATTATAGGATCGAATTGATAACCTCCTCTTCTTTTGAGCTTTATTAAAAAATAATTAAACGTACATAAACATAGAACTTTAAAACATTTGAATATTCTCTTAAATGCTTGAACCTTTGTTTCAATTTTCAATGGCTTACGCCTCAAGAATAAAAGAAAATATTGAAATTTTTAAAAGTACTGTGTTTATGTGTGTTAAATTATTTTTTATTTTATATTTTTTAGCATTATTTTTTACGTACCCTGTCATCGGGTTTATGTATGTAAACAATGTGTTAATTCCCTTCAAAAGTTGTTTGCAAGATTTGACCCAAACATACTAAGTAAAATTATAAATGCTGATGAAACTGATGAGCAAAATCGAACCAGCTTAATAATTAAACTGCCAAATCAGCATTCGTTACCAATTACCGCGACGGCTGCGGAAGCGCAGTCCGCCATAACGAAATCTTTTATAAACCCACCCTTAATCTATAATAACAAGCCGTGTTTCTAAAGGTTAAACTTGCAAAGCCTTGCCAATCTATCCAATTATTCATCGAAGATCCGAACGCCGAAGAACTTTTCCAGTACCTTATTTAATTGGATTAAAGTCTAACTAAAATAGGTTGAACTAAGCTTAAGCTCGTTACTCGAAAGGATTTGACGTGACGCGTTCAGATTAATATTTACTTAAAAAAAATGACATGACAACGACAAAGTATGGTATATATATATAACTTTGAAGCTTGTTGGTATAAACTAAGAAAGTTTTAGGGAGTATTTAAAGTTAACTTCAGAAGGAAGCTTAAACGGTGTTAATGTAATATAACAAAGGCCGGTTCCATTTTGAATAGACTATTCGAAATATACATTTTACATTGCAACATGGCGCAGCCCGAGAATATTGCACAAGTAACTAGTGAATTAAATAAACTAACTAAAGATAAGTTAATATATATAATTTTACATAAAAAAGTGCCCGAAGGATGTGTAGTAGGTGAAGTAGTGCGAAATTTTTTACAATCCTGTGATATAAAAAACTCGGAGGAGGTATTCCATGATACCATTACTGACTGAGTCTTAGCTTAAATATGTTTTGTGTCGATAGATATTTTGAAGTGTGCGGTATAAAATGGCAATATGATAATAAGTGTTTCTTTGTGTTTACGTGTTATAGGTCCCCGGCGGGAAATTTTGACATTTTTATTAACAAAATAAATGTTATTCTTGAAAATTTATTGTAAATCTAATAGAAGAATTGTTATTTTGGGCGACTTTAATACGAATTCTCTAAATATTTCCGAGAGGGGCAGTTTTATGGACTTGATGCTGTCATTCAACCTCATAAATAGGGTGAATATGCCAACTCGTATTGGCCCCACCTGTTCTAGTACTCTGGATTTAATTTTTACTAATTTTATTTGCACGCAAGAAGCAATTACAGAAAGTAATACGGTCTCAGACCATGAAACTGTTCTCTTTAATACAGGTTTGGGAAATAGATTATGTAGGCCAACTAAAAAGCTTTGTAGAAATTTTAGCAAAATGAGTATTGAAAATTTTGTTTCTCGTATAAAGAATGAAACCTGGCATGATGTGTTAAAGAATACAGACCTAAACTCTAGTTTTCATTTATTTTATGCCACTTACTTATGGCATTATAATTCATATTTTCCTTTAAAATTGTGTGGTAAACCTTTGAGCGTGAAGTCATGGGTGACACATGAAGTTAGATTGTCTAACATGAATTTAAAAAGATTACATAAACTACGTTGTGTTAATCCGGAGCTGGATGCTATGTATAGGGTAGAAAAATCTAAGCATAAAAACCTAATAAACCAATGTAAAAGGAATTATTACCAACAAAAAATTATACACTCTGATAACCCTTCTAGGTCCATGTGGTCCGTTGTATCCGAGATAAACAATGGTAGTGGTACATATGCACCCTTTAAAAAACTACAGATCTTGGTCAATGGTGAGTTGCTTGATCAGCCCGAGGCTATTGCGAACTACTTTAATAAATATTTTGTAGATACTCCGATAAATATTGTAACAAATATTGATAAAAATATTAATAACAGTTTAAATTTTAATCATAATAATGGTATATTTTCATGCAGCATGGGAGTCTTACCTTTTTCTGAAAAAGAAATCTTAGAAATAGAGTTAAAAGTGTGTAAAATGGTCCCTGTTTTTAAGAAGGGGGACCCTATGTCGCCTGAGAACTACCGCCCAATCGCTTTAACATCTTGTTTCTCAAAAGTTTTTGAGTGCGCGATGCTAGACAGACTTTTGTCTTACTTGAATAAAAATAATATAATTTCATCTAAATAAGACGGATTTATCTCTAAAAAATCAACTTTCTCTGCTATCTTATCTTTTCTTGAGGAAGTAGTAGAGTGCCTTGAGGCGGGCGAGCGCCCTATTGGGATTTTCTGTGATCTCAGTAGGGCATTCGATTGTGTTGGGCATCATGCGCTTCTACGTAGGATGGAGATGTATGGCATTAGAGGCTTAATATTGAATTGGTTTTCATCTTTTTTAAAAGAGCGTACACAGTTTGTGGCAATTAAAAATACTTCACCTGAAGTGTCTGGCAGCGCGTGCTCGGGGAACTTGAGTGTAGATATCGGAGTGCCGCAAGGCTCTGTCCTCGGCCCAATTCTATTCTTGCTCTTCGTAAATCCCATGTCTCTAGAAGTGGTCCACAGCCACATAGCTATGTATGCGGATGACACTTCGGCTATAGTTAAAAGATTAAGTTGTGAAAGTGTTAACAGAGCTTCTAATAGGTCTCTAGGTGAACTCTACAAGTAGTTTACCCTAAACGGGTTACTCTTAAACGCAAAAAAGACTAATTACATGGTATTCCATACTTTCCAAAATCGTAGTAATCTCGATTTAGAATTAAATTTAAATGAAAACCCACTCAAGCGAATTAAATCTCATAAATTCCTTGGTGTTACCTTAGACGAAAATTTGTCTTGGGAGTGTCAATGTTCGTATGTTGCCTTAAAACTAAATAGCCTTTGTTATCTTATACGTAGCCTTAGGCTGATCATGGATTTGTCACAAGTCATTAGTGTGTATTTCGCTATTGTACATTCACGTATATTATATGATGAGATGTATTGCGGGAGTATCTCCTTCTACTTCTTGTAAGTCATACTTTAAGGAGTTCAAGATCCTGCCAGTACCATGTGTGGTTTTGTTTGAAATATGTTTGTTCGTTTTTAAGAATTGGGACTTGTTTTATAGGAATAATAACTTCCATAACTACCCCACTAGGTTTAATAATCAGTTTTCACTGCCTTACAACAGATTGAATTTATGCAAAAATGTTATTCTTAAATTAGGACCAAAACTCTTTAATAAGTTACCTAATGTAATTAAAGAAAGCACTAGTGCAAATATGTTTAAGAATAAGCTCAAAATATTTTTACTCGATAAGTGTTTTTACAGTATAGACGAGTTTCCTGCTCAATAATTGTATTTATAAATTTACTTAGTGTAAACATGTTCAATTTTTTATAGTTGACGAATTCCATACACTAACGTGTCTTTTTGGAAATAAAATTATTTGTATTTGTATTTTTACCAACCATTTTACAATACCTTTTCTATAATATTTGCACACATCTTTAACGGGTGACACGGTATAAAGTAATTGGTAATTTTCAAATGTTTTATCGTGGGGGAAAAATAAAAAGAAACATGCACAAGAAAATTTTCTTTCTGAATCTGTATCGACATTTCTAGTACAGTTCTATTCAGAGAAAAGTGGTACAAATCTTATGACTTGTTTTCGTCACATTTTCTTGCAAAAGGCCTTTTCACCCGACATTTTTTACAGTCACTTGCTAGAGGTTATAAAATGCCAAACATTCAAAACATTGGTGCTAGGGCCGTTTCGAGGGGTTCGGCCGCCTTTGTGCCAAGACTTTTTAAATATCATTCTCTATTGCAATAATGAATGTTAACCCCTTCAGGGTAGAGTTTCGGAAGAGTCGTCTTGAAATCTCATTTAGTTGATGAGTTATTGTAGAAAAAGTAAATTACTATTTTATACGCGTTTACGCCTTAATGGTAGATTATTAAGTCATTGAAAGAACGGGAAATCTTCTTTAAAATTTGTTTAAAGAAGTGTTGTTAAAAGGTAAAAAAATGTTTACAATTACACTGGGCTCAATATACCCGACAATGCGTCAACTATATTGGGTTTAGGACCAAAGTTCGCTATTCCTATTCCTTTCAAACAACTACCTGTGCAAACCCTTATTAAAGATCTCGAGTACATTATTTCTTCACAAAACTGGGAAGAACAAAACAGTTAGGACGTTAGGGCAAAAGCAGTTAACATTTTGACTAATAATAATTATAATAATGTCCTTAATATAAATAAACAGTACCATAATATTTTGCGTCAATATAAAGAAGCAAAATAGTTGCTAGGTCTGATAAGGGAAAGAGCACGGTATTAATGAATACAGAGGAATACGAGAAAACGATGAACGACATGTTAAAAGACACTAACATGTATAAGCTTTTAACCTCGGATCCTAGATCAAAATACCAAAATAGGGTTAATTCCATAATAAGTGAAATGAAAGAGTTAGATCTAATTGATAGAAATACTTTAGTACGCTTGAAAAATTATTCATCGGTTTTTCCAAAACTTTCCGGACTCCAAAAAACACACAAGCAGGGTGTAAAAATGAGACGCGTAGTTAGCTGCATTAATTCTCTGACCTATAATGTAGCTAACTTACTACATGAATTTTTTTTTCTTTAACGACTACATTTCATTATAATATCAACAATTCATTTGAATTCGTGAAACAAATAACAAACATTGTTTTGCCAGCCAACTATACACTGATATCGCTGGATGTCGTCTTATTATTTACAAATATACCTAAAATACTGGTACTAAATATAATTAAAAAATACAAATGCTTTATTTCAGCCTACATTACTTTTCCTTATGACATGATTGTAAAAATAGTGTCAATATGCTTTGAAGATTCAACTAAGGGATTCATTAGAGAGGCTTGCAGAAATCAAATCTCAATAAACGTTGTTAACAACAAGTCAAAATATGTTTCTCGTAAAAATACTGAAGTTATCCAGTGACTGAAGAAAAAGGAATGTTTTTATTTAAAAGCTGACAAAGGAAATAAGGTTGTTATACTAGACAAAACAGATTATTTTGAAAGTGTAGACAATTTGATTCAAACTGGTCCTTACGATTTAATTGAGAAAAACCCGTTATCAAAAATGATAACAGAAGTAAAAAGTACTTTAAAACAGTGTAAAAACCTTGTGTCCGATAAACTAAAATTCAAACTAACACATAGTAACCCACAGTTATCTAAACTGTATTGCCTTCCCAAAATCCATAAACCTGGGACGTCCATGAGACCTATTGTTTCAGCTGTTGGATGACCAACGTACAATATTTCAAAATGGTTAGTAGAAGAATTCAGTAAACTAAATATCTCGTACGATAACTTTGAGGTAACTAACTCGCTAGAATTCTTAGATAAAATTAAGAATGTTCACTTAAAAGAAGGTGAAATTTTAATATCTTTTGATGTAAGCTCATTGTTTCCTAGTGTACCCATACCACTAGCTTTAGAGTACCTAAAGGAACTAATTGAAATCAATAATTTGAAGAAAGAAATTATTAATGAATATTTACTTCTTACAAAATTATGTATGAATCAAAATTTTTTTCAGTTCAACAATAAATATTATGAACAACTTGAGGGAACTGCGATGGGCAATTGCTTATCTCCGTTACTTGCAAATTTGTTTATGGGCAGATTAAAAACCCAATTCAAAAAAGAACTCAAGTATTTCCCAACGGTGTGGTATAGATACGTAGACGATATATTTGCTATTTTTGATACTAAAACAGAAAATTTGGACACTTTCTTAGAAACATTAAACAATAAATATCCTTCCATTAATTTTACGTACGAAAAGGAGAACAATGGGCAATTACCTTTTCTCGACAGGTTAGTTATTAGAAATAACGATAAATTAGAATTTGATATTTATAGGAAATTTACCAATACTGATAAGTATATAACATCCGACTCATTTCATTGCCGTCAACACAAAATGGCAGCATTCCATTTCTTAACTCACAGGTTAGTCAATTTTCCATTAAGTAAAGAACGTTTTAACAATGAAATGAATCGGATTAAAAATTTAACTAAAAGTAATGGATATAATGATAATTTTGCACATAAATTAGTAAATAGACATAAGCATAAGAAAATGTTAAAAGATGCCACTACTCTTCAAACACCTGAGGCTTCCAATAAATTCATAGTAATCCCATATGATCCCAGATATACGAGAGATCTAGAAAAGTATTTAAAAACGTAGGTTTTAGAGTAGCCTACAAAACGGAGAACAGTTTGAAAAATCTCCTTGGAAACCCCAAAGACAAAGTCGACTTGAGGGAGAGGAGTGGCATCTATGAAATTAGCTGTAATGACTGCGATCTAAAATATGTTGGGCAAACTAAACGCTCCATAAACATTCGTTTTAATGAACACATGGCGCATTTAAGATACGGAAGAACAGAAAAGTCAAGCGTTGCCCAACATGCTTTGGAAAACAATCACCGAATAGGAATAAATAATCTTAAATTGATTAAAAATGTATCTAATAATAGAATATCGAATGCATTTGAGAGTATAGAAATAGTTAAATGTGGCAAGAAAGCACTAAATAAAGATAGAGGACTTATTCCATATAGTCCTCTCTATTGTTTACTTGACAACGGTGTAGTCGGGTGCAACCAGTTACCAGGTTAAGATAAGTTACTTTAGTTTATATCATCTGCTGATGATGCTAACTTGGTTAGCGAAACGCGCGTCCAGAACGTAACAAGTTGTGGTGTAGTGTGGTTAGAACTCTTGTATTTTGTTCTATCTTCCACCACAGGTTCCAGTGTTAGGAATTAATTTTTGGGTTGGTGATATCATTAATGTATAACAAAAAAAGAACAGGTCCCAAGACCGAACTTTGAGGGACTCCACTTGTGATTAATTTACAATGAGAATCAGAACCATTTTCCCTTACAAATTGTTGCCTATTTCCGAGATAAGATTTAAACCAATTTAAAGAAATACCACGGATTCCATAAAAATTCAACTTGCTTATCAAAATTTCATGACTAACGCAGTCAAAGGCTTTTGCATAGTCACAAAAAACTGAGGAAGTGGGGTGGTTGAATTTTGTTACTGGTGCACTTGTTGGTTAAAAATCCGAACTGATCCAGTTAGGTATCGCCTCAAAGCCAATTTTGTAGCATGTCTTGCATGTGTCTTTCCAGAGACTGACGTTACAACGGGGTAGTCATTGTGCCCTGGTGTCCACATTTCATGCATCCGCCTTTTGAATTGAAAAACATGTTTTTTGGCATCTAGGGAGCCTAAAACGTGAAGATCCGTAAAAACCTGGGGGTTGGTGACTTTCTCGCGATTACAATACTTCCCTTCTACGAGGGAAGGAAATTAGAGTTTTACATCTTGTTTGCGTTCTTTTGCACTTGGTGAGTGCTATAATTTAAAAAAAAATTGGCCTGCTCCTTAATTTTATTTAGTTTTGGTAATCCTCAGGAATTAGACATACTTCCATAGATTAAATTATGTAAAAAATTCAAAATATCTTTAGTTTTTCGGACCCAAGGACCCCCCCCTGGCATTGTGCCTGGCACTGTTTTACCAAAAGCCGATTACTTCGCAGAAATTATTATTACCTTTTAATTTCTGAACATTATTACTAAAATGTTCATACACAAAACAGTTATCGTTCCATAGAACACCGAATTATTACTTCTGCAGTTGTTCCGTTGAAACATTTGCGAAAATTAATTAAGTAGTTTTACAGTCCCTAATTAAGAGACTTTAACAAAAGGGCGGCGAATTCCATTTGAAGGGAAAAGCTATTGTTTTCCGAAACAGCTCTCGCAGTGGTGGCTGCGTACAGTCCGTAATTAGTACTAAACTAAAACAAAAGGATCGCTATATTACGGAGTTTTTAGCGTACCAATAAATACGTCGTGTTTTTATTAGCTTTTCTCGCTTGTTTATCTGTATGTCTGGTTCAAATCTTGTAACGCATTCTTACTCACTTCTACTCAGCGTCTTGTCAGGTCGTAAATTCGTGACAGTTATGATAGTTTTAACGGATAATAAAACCGAAAGAAAATATCTTGAGAAAAATATCAACAACATATATAACTACACAGATAAAACGCAAAAAGAAAACACTAATATTACGAAAAATCCTAGAAAGTCTCAGCAACAAACACAAAATAACTCAAGTTTGAAAGCAAAACAAACGACACAATCTGGAACAATCAACATCGCAGTGTGTCAAAAATGACAGCTTTTTTAATTATAGTCATCCTTGACAAGGTGCAACAATAGCTATTTATCTAACAACTGCGAAAAATGACACAGAGTAATAGAATGAAAACAAAAATTTGGTGTTTTTAATGTGCTGATTCCAAAAATGCCACTAGATTTTTTCTATCAGCTCTAGTTTTTGAGATACAGGTTACAGGTTAAATGATATTTTTTTTTTTTTGATAAAGGACAAGAAATAAAGAGATAACTATGTGCTTAATCGTCAAAATAGCAATTTCCCAGAATCTAATTAACCAAATGGATACCTGGAATTGTCCCTGACCCAATGTTCCTATACTAGGAACTACTCAATACACTGCTCTTAATTACTTTTATACTTGTAATTGCCTATGACCCGATCCCTCTATACCTGCTTGGCTGTACTCGATTTAGTATATTACTGAGTTTTCCCAAGTAAAGTTGTGCTATAATTTTGTGTAAATTTTGGTCGTTTTGTAGTATCAAGACACTAAACTGAAACAATGGCATCCACAAGCAGACGTACCTGTGTAAATCATCCCGATGTTTTTTGTTATGTGTGTGGTGAATACACTTTGAAAGAGAGCAGAAAAACGATTTCTGACTTTGTGAAAAGAGCTTTTCTTGCCTATTTTGGCGTTCATTTAGGAGATCAAGATAAATCTTGGGCATGTGTTGAACATTTGCGACAGTGGACAACTGGAAAGAGGAAGTGCCTAAAGTTTGGTCTACCAATAGTTTGGAGAGAACCGCGAAACCATCATGACGACTGCTATTTTTGTCTCGTTAATATTAAAGGCATAAATAGAAACAATAGACACAAATGGACATATCCTGATCTAGATTCTGCAAGAAGGCCTGTAGCGCATTCGGAAGAAATACCCGGTCCATCATTCAGCAGTCTACCCGAACTGACAGAAGATGATACAGAAACATCAACGTCTGACGAAGTTCAAAGAATTCAATCCAATCAGAAAACGACGGCAAGTTTGAAGCAGATCTAACAACTCCGCAGTGTTTCAATCAAGAAGAACTAAACGATCTTATAAGAGACCTGAATCTCTCAAAGGAATCCGCTGAATTACTTGCATCCAGAGTAAAAGAAAAAAATCTACTTTGTCCAGGTACTAATATTACATTTTATCGTAAAAGAGATAAGGATCTGCTGCCTTTTTTCGCTCAGGAAAAAGACTTGGTATTCTGTAACAATATAAAAGGGCTCTTAGAAAAAATGGGTCTGCCTGAATACATACACACCAGATGATTGGCGTCTTTGTATTGACAGTTTAAAACGTAGTTTAAAATATGTTCTTTTAAATAACGATAATAAATATGGCTCAATTCCTATTGGTCATTCTACTACCATGAAGGAAGAATATGGAACAATTGCATTAGTTTTGAGAAAAATTAAATACGAAGAACATCAGTGGGCAATTTGGGTTGATTTAAAAATGGTTAACTTCCTCCTTGGACAGCAGAGTGGTTATACAAAATATCCTTGTTTTTTGTGTGTTTGGGACAGCAGAGCTAAAAATGAGCACTGGGTTAACAAAAATTGGCCTTCAAGAGATGTCATGATTCAAGGAAAACAAAACGTGATCAACAAACCTTTGGTTTCAAGAGAAAAAATCTTACTTCCGCCCTTGCATATCAAGCTAGGCCTAATGAAGCAATTTGTGAAGGCTTTAAATCGAGATGGAAATTGTTTTGGGTATTTGTCACGTAAATTTCCTGGCATTAGCACGGAAAAACTAAAAGCTGATATATTTGATCGTCCTCAAATAAGGCAACTTGTTGAAGATCCACAATTCACCACATCAATGAACGAGACTGAATCTAACGTTTGGTGTTCATTTGTTCAAGTAGTACAAAATGTTCTTGACATCAAAGCATAAAGCAGAGAATTACGTAGAATTAGTGGAAACTATGCTTTCAAATTTTAATATTCTCGGCTGTAACATGAGTATAAAAGTTCACTACCTCCACAGCCACCTAGATCGTTTTCCAGAAAACTTAGGTGATTGTAGTGAAGAACAGGGGGAAAAATTCCATCAGGATATTAAAACTATGGCAGATCGTTATCAAGGACGATGGGATAGCCACATGATGGCGGACTACTGCTGGAGCCTTCAGCGAGACTGCCCTAGTGAACTCCATTCTAGAAAGTCGTATAAAAGAAAATTTTTATGTGATTAGTGACTAATGTAATTATGTAAATTAAGTTTTTGCAATAAATACTTAAATCCTTGTGTCTTTGTTTTTTTATTTGCTGCGTTCATAATATATTCTGAAACCCCGTCTTGCATGGCCAGATTGTCAAATTCACTTAAATTCATTGTAATAATGCAAAATTAGGGAAAATACGCACATATAAAAGCAATTAATGACAAATAAGTATGTCGAAATGTCAGTTTGTTGATTTCTAACGGTGGACTTTAATCGTCGTTAGTAACCTGGAAACCTGATAACTAACCAAAACGAAATACATTAAGCCTGCTACACACTGTGTGATATGTAGACAAAGACTCTCAATTGACTTTAGATACACTTTAACTTTCTGCTACTTCCAGTTTAGCGGGAAATGACCAAAAATTTTAAATTTTAATATATTTAAGGTTCCGATATTCTTATTGGCCAAAGAGGAGCAGGTCTGCAAGATCATCGGACTTAAACCCATTAGATTTTTTCTGTGGGGATACCTGGAAAGTAAAATATTATTGTACACAGCTAAAATCTCTAGAATATTAGCGCCAACGTTTCATCCATGAATGTCAGGAAATTACTCCAGAAATATTTGAGTTAACTGCCCACATTCCATCAGTACAGGGTGTCCCATTTTCGTAGGTTTTACGGGGTTTCCAGCTTATGAGTAGAGATAGAGAGATGCGGTTTTCGCGACACCGTGCTACTTTTCGATGAAATTAAAGAGGCCGCAAACAGATTTGCCCTAACCATTTTAGTTTCCGTGCTACAGGGTGATTTTGAAAATTTGTCATTTTCGGACACCCCCTGTAACTCAGCTATCGTAAAATATATTTAAAATGTTTCAACTGGTATTTATAGATTTTTTCACGTAGAATTCAGTGGCATACTCAGATTTTTGCTGAGAGTCATAGTTTTTGACATATTGGCATAACCTACTATTTTTTAAATGGGAGACCCTATATATTATTTTTTCATCTTATTCTTCGTGTCGAGAGCTTTTCAAAAACATACCATAAGTCATATTTATTTTCATAAATAACATGAAAAAATGCATTTTTCTTTAAACGAATTTAGGGCATAGCAGATCAATCGAAATAAGAGAAGGTGGCTGTGGTAGCCATGGCAACGCCAACAAAAATATGATCAGGCAGCCATTACTGCTGTCATTTTTGGCATTATTGCGTTTAAATTTTTCTGGACGTCTATTATAATTATTTTTTTTAATATGGCTCAGAATCAAAAATTTGAATATTTTGAGAAATATGATATGAACGCGTGTTTTATATTGTCTAATGAAGATGCAGATCAGGCGGCAGAGCTTTATCTGAACAGGTTAGTTCTTTTTTATCTTCCTGCATTTTGACTTTATTGGTTCGCTTTATTTTATCTTAGATATCCCGAGAGAAGACAACCAGAAAAAAGAATTTTTCAAAAAATTAAAAATAATCTTTGCCAATATGGATCTTTTAACAAGCCTCGATCGCGAACTTACAATATAGACAACGAAGAATCTGAGGTCAACGTTTTAGCCCTCGTTCAGACAGCTCCTGAAACATCTTGCAGGAAAATAGACGAAGAGGCGGGTGTACCGAAAACCAAAGTGCAGAAAATTTTGAAAAAGCACAAATTCAAACCCTATAAATACAAACTTGTGTATCATCTGCATCCTGGTGATGCAGAGCGCAGATTGGAGTTCTGCAATTGGTTTATAAATATGAAGGCAGAAGATATCGATTTTGAAAAAAAGATTATTTGGTCAGACGAGGCACATTTTACTAGTTCAGGGATTTTAAATAGACACAACACGCGATTTTGGAGTCAAGAAAACAAACATGTTATTTTTCCTAGGGAGCGTCAGGGCAGATTTGGATTTAATGTCTCCTGTTTTATTTTCAACCGAAAAATAGTTTACCAAATATATGAAGGAAATCTGAATTCGATTGGTTACGTGCGAATCCTAGAAGACGCATTAGGAATTTTGGATGATGTTCCCTTGGCTCAACTAAATAGGATTTATTTCCAGCAAGACGGAGCTCCAGCCCACAATGCCAGAATAAGTCAAAACTGGCTTAACGACCATTTTCCTGGAAGATGGATAGGAACACACGGACCTGTTCGATGGCCACCACGATCCCCTGACCTCTCAGTTTTAGATTTCTTTTTGTGGGGTTATTTAGAAAACAAGGTTTATGTAAGGCGATACGAAAACTTAGAACAACTAAGAATGGCCACCGAAAACGCTTTTGCAGAGTTACAAAGACAGTCATTTACAATAGAAAATGCATTAAAAAGAATTTTTAAAGTTTGTCACACTTGTAGGACATATAATGGTCTACAATTTGAACAATATTTGTAGTTTTAATGAAATTATAATTATTACCTTTTACCTACTTCCTAATTTTTTCTGATGCTGTTACTTTGTTATTTCGTTAATAAATATTTGTTAACTTTTTCCATGGCTCCACAGCCACCTTCTCTTATTTCGATTGATCTGCTATGCCATAAATCCGTTTAAAGAAAAATGCATTTTTTCATGTTATTTATGAAAATAAATATGACTTATGGTATGTTTTTGAAAAGCCCTCGACACGAAGAATAAGATGAAAAAATAATATATAGGGTCTCCCATTTAAAAAATAGTAGGTTATGCCAATATGTCAAAAACTATGACTCTCAGCAAAAATCTGAGTACGTCACTGAATTCTACGTAAAAAAATCTATAAATACCAGTTGAAACATTTTAAATATATTTTACGATAGCTGAGTTACAGGGGGTGTCCGAAAATGACAAATTTTCAAAATCACCCTGTAGCACGGAAACTAAAATGGTTAGGGCAAATCTGTTTGCGGCCTCTTTAGTTTCATCGAAAAGTAGCACGGTGTCGCGAAAACCGCATCTCTCTATCTCTACTCATAAGCTGGAAACCCCGTAAAACCTACGAAAATGGGACACCCTGTACAACGGCATCACTGCATTATACACGGTATGGACTATGCAGATTGCAATACGCACCTGCACGAATGACAAAATTAGTCCGCCTTGTTGAATTTTTAAATTTAATTTACTTAATTCTGTTTTAAATTAATTAAAAAGCATTGTTGCAAAAAGCAACATAAGACAAAGCTAGTCCAAGAAAATGGATTAAATCAAAATGAGCTGATTGCGGAACTCACTTGCTCGGAAAGCTTTCACTTTGACGAAGCGGGGGTGGGCGGATACGTCGTCTAATTTATAAGTGGCACACAACTAGGATAAAGGGTTGTAACGGATTTTTCTCTCCAATAAACAGGGGCAATAATAAATTGCTTTACATGAAACTTTATGTTTAACTTCCTTCTGACAAACAAGATAAGGAACACGGGAATTTAATTCGAATAAACGAGAACTACGTTTTGTAGATACGGGCTCGCGATGAATTATACAATTTGAACGCTTCTTTCAGAGTCAGCAGGGTTTAAAGATAAGTGGCACTGCAAAAGCAACTAAATGAAACAGTTCGACGGAAAGCTTGCTTGTTAAATCACGAGTAATTTCTTAAGTAAAGAAGAGACTATACAAAATAAATCCCGTTGGTGTCACTTGTACATAAACTGCTGTGCAATTTCTTAAAACTTAACTTTAATTAATTAGCTATAATTTAAGAAATTTAGATTTATAAGTAAAATTTACTTTTTTTAACAAGATATTTCAAAAAAATGACAGGTGGGAGAGGTTTACAATAAGAATGTCGGAACCCTAGATATACAGGTCATTTCATTATAATTTTTGGTCATTTCCGGTTAAACTAGAAGTAGCAGAAAGTTATAGTGTATCTAAAGTCAATTAAGACAACTTAAAACTAAATTTCCGTCAACAGTCGGCGATTTCTTTGTGAAGCATGGGCGGCGTGATACTTGCTTTTGTAAACCGATTGCAAATAAATTTATTTGATATACGTGGTGTAGTAAATTGAGTGTACCCCAAATTTTCCGCTGTCTCAATTTACTTTAGATATGCTTTACATATACTGTCAAAAAACTCACTTTATCTATTAACAACCCCGAGTTTCGATTTTCTACTGAACAAATTAAAGATTTTTTCTCTAGCCGTGCGGAAAAATCAATTTTCCGGACCGATATATATATATATATATATATATATATATATATATATATATATATATATAATAAATAAATAAATATGGCTTTATTGTAATTTTAAGAAAACTTAAATTACAATTGGCGGAATTGAAGCCAAGCTTCCTATCTCAACCAGCAGGTTCATGTATACATGAATTATACAAGATATTGTTTTATCTAAATGACTAAAATGTAAAACATATAAAAAATACAGGCCATCAATAGGTTTTTCAAATTGAATATAATTAGCTCACAACCCGCAAAACAACCCTTTTAAGAGGGCAGAGAAGGAGAAACAAAAGCAAAAATTATAATAAGAAATTCAAAAATAAGTTTAACAGAAATTATGAATTATTGTTCTAACTGCTTTTTTAAACCTGTAACCTGAGGCATCTTTTAAATAAGCAGGTACTTTATTTTACATCTTTGATATTTGATAAGAAAAGGACCGCTCATACATCGAAGTACGATGATTAGGTGCAGTCAAGGTGTTTTTATGCCTCAGGTCTAAGTTATGTGCATCGTACCTGAATTTTACTTTGCTATATAAATAACAAGGACATTTATTACAAATTATCTTATTATATAAAACCAGACTATGCACCACTCGTCTTTCATTCATTCTCAACCAGTGGATTTTCCCCCCCTTTCACAACCCCGAATACCACAAATCAGACGTACACACGAATTCTGCATAAGCTGGATCCTTTTGACATCACAGTCCAAAAGGCAGGGTCCATACAGCACATCGCAGTAGTTAAAGTGCGATAAGACGATGAAATCACAAAGTAACTTTTTAGCACTATTAGTAAGGAGGGCGCGTTGATTAAAAATCAGTTTAAGATTAGCAAATGCCATCTTAACATACATATTTATATGCTCCGAGAACCTAAGATTAGTGTCCATTAGGAGACCTAAATTTTTAGCAGTATTACAAGTATTCAAGATCTTACCATTTAAGCTAATTTTAAGATTCTGGTTTTGACCTCGTGAGTGTGTCCGACCAAACAACAAAATTTTTGATTTTGCTGGATTTATTTCCAAGCACTGCGCCCTTGACGCTCTCATAAGAACATTTAGATCATGCTTAAATTTATCATTAGCCTCCGAGATCCTACTAGGTTTAAATGAAAAATACAATTGATCAAAACCATCTGGCTTCTACCACGAAGATATGCTATTATAAGAAGCTGAGCGCTGTCACTGAAACCAATATAATTAAGAATGCCTAGGAGAAGGGTATGGTTTAGACGGCCAAAAGCTTTTGAGTGATCCAAAAGGACCAACGCTGTTAGCTCATCACGTTCTGCTGCCTCCAAGATATTGTCTGTCATTTTAAGTAGAGCAGTAGTACAACTGTAGTTTTTACGAAATCCTGACTGGACTGTGGGCAATATGTTAAATTAGGCTACATATTCTCTTATTTGGATATCCATCACTCTCTCGATTACTTTCGAAAGAGTGGGCAGAATACTTATCGGTCTTAAGTCCTTAAGCTCACTTGGAGAATTGACCTTGAGATGTGGTATTTTCCAAGTTTTAATAAATGTGTTATTTTCAATTAATTAAATGAAAAATTGCTGGAATGATGTGAGAGCAACAATGAATCAACATTGCTAACCCAATACCATCACAACCAACAGCCTCCGTCTTAATAGAGAATAAAGCATTTTTTACCTCTTCGACGATTGCTAATTTAAACTGAAATTCATCAACATTGGACTTTTTATGGCTACAACAGAAATTCAAAACGTCAGGATCAGGTTCGCCGGACTGTGCTGCACCTGCAAAAAATATTTATGTCATCCGCGCTGCCTAGGTGGTCACAAATTATATTCTTATTTCTTGAGTAAATATCCATTTTCTTCATAAGTTTACAAATATCTTTTGGGCCATCTCTACGGATCCTGCTCTCAAGGTAAGCTTTCTTTTCCCTAGCCACCGATGCGCTAACAAAATTTCAAAGCTGCCTATAAGATGCCCAGTTTTCTGGAGTTTCTTTTTTTGTATTTTAACAAAGCTTTATTTCGTAGAGACATGCAAAATTTGGTGTTTGGAGTTAACCACGATGCCCTTTTTTTTGTTATTCTTGAAGTTCTCATTGGCGCGTGAACATTGAATAGTTCCGTCAAAAAGAAATTAAATGTATCAATTTTAAGATCAATGTTAGGTAAGTAATAGATATCATTAAAAGGCGTATTCTGCAGATCTCGACAAAAAGCCACATGATCAAAATTTTTATAATCTCGATATGTTGCAAAGAATGGTTTAGGTTTAAAAATTTTAAGTTTTAACTAACATTTAATTAGAAAGTGGTCAGAGGCATCGAATGTGACATCAACCCCAGAATCCAAAACTAAATCTTTATTCCAACACAATAAGCGTTGCACTATTATTTCCCTGCCTAGTAGGTTCATCAATGAGCTGGGACAAATTATATGCAGACAAAAGTATTAAAAAACGCTGTGTATAGGTACACAACTCTACCCAGATTTGTTCAGCATGATTAGCATTGACGTTAGCTATTTCGAGAAAACTAATAGAGTTCTTAATGAATAAAAGTACACCACCACCACGGTCATTGGCTCGATCTTTTCTCACGAGTTTGAAACCTTGAATACACATTATGTCATCAGAAATAAAGTACGTAAGCCAGGATTCAGAAACTGCCAAAATATTTATATTATGCTTTCTAATATAATCCCTAATTTTAGTCATCTTTGAAATTATGGATCTAATATTTATATGAGCTATATTAAGTTTATCCACATTCCTTAGGGCATTTCTACGTAGAATAGCCATTATGGTTTAGAAAAAAAATATATCATCAACATAATCAATGTCCTTTAGACTATCCACTTGTGCTGATGTGATGATCCGAATAACAGGTTCACCTTCAGCCTTCCTAGCGAGAATGTTGTCGTCTTTGCACCATACAAACTTGAAACCCGCATTCTTTAATTCACCTGCTTTTCTCAGCAGTTCACGGGTAGGTTTGAATAGATCTTGACTGATAAAGATTCTACGATTTATATCTGCTGCAATGCCACATTTATTGGTATCTAAAGACACCAATTTTCGTCTCTCTAGTACTTTCTTGAGTAAAGACACCAAATCGGCTTTCTGTTCTGTTGGCTTGGCAAAATTCTATAGTTATATTCATCCGATGTTATGTCTACATTTAATGCAGAAAATACCTTCTTCACATCTCCGGACACGTTATCATCTCCATTAAGCCCAACAATAACAATGTTTCTATTTTTCTCTTGCAATGTGCTCATAGTTGACGACCTACTGTGTATGATCTCCTTTTCAAGCTCTACCACTCTGTTTTTTAATTGTATTTGTTCTTTTTTCAACAGCTTCTTTTCATTTGTAATGGCTTTTATACTTTCCTTCATTTGCTCCATCATATTTCCATTAAAAGTGATGGAATTTCTAAGTTCCTCATACATGCCCCGCATGGCCTTCATAAGCTCCTTGTTGCTGGGATTGGGATGCTCAAAAATATTTTCGAAAGTTTCAGCGGCTCCAACACTCCGTCTATGTGATGAAGGACATTCATTGGATGTTTCAACCTCGGATTCCGAGTCGCTAATGGCTAATTGAGCATGCAATATAACACCACTTTTCATCCTTCTTGCGCAGGTCGTATACCCTAAACTCTTCATCAGTGAGCCCAGAGCACGACTTGTGAAACCATCCCTTGCATTTACCGGCACAATGTATTTTATATTGAGACTTCGTGACATTGCCCTTGCGTTTAAAACAGATTGAATTCTTTCTATTCTTAGCCGCCATAGTAAATCTCAAAAGATTGGAAGAAAGAAGGAAAAAAAAAACGTAAAAAAGATTTCAAATTGTTAATATTAAAAACCCTGCAGTACGCCTCTGTTCCGTATGTGTCCAGCGAACTACGAACTTAGAAGCAGAAAATCGAAAAGGAATTCTCACAAAAACATTAACAATGCATCCACTGATAAGGGTCCAAAGCAAATTACCTTAAATATCGGAATATATTTTTAGATTTTCAAACAACTTTAGTGTTTTTAGCACCATTTATGATTTTTACAGCACTCAGAGTTTAATTATGAGACTGCATTATTTAACACACACAACCATTCTAATTTTGTATTTATTGAACTCGATAATCGGGGTAAAAACACAGTAATTTGTGGAGCGACTTCACGCACGTCTTATCACCTTCAACCGTTTTTACTACTCTATATATAAGGGTGTTCCAGCGAGGACTGAACAGGGACCTATTTTCGACCTTCCTTGTATTTTGGAAAAATTCAAAATAGCCAATCGATGTATTTTTTCTTGTAGAATCCAAAAATGTCATCGAAAAAATATTTGAACCAGAAACAAAAGAGTTACGCTATGCATCAGGTGTTTTTTAAATGGAATGTATCGTTTTTTATACGATTTTTGGAAAGAGTGATTTTTTTTATGTCCGTTCTGATTAAAAAATTTGATTTTGCGATAGCTGTTTATATTACATTTTAATGTTTTACAAACTAAAATTTTAGCTTCACCTGTTTAAAATATACGATAGGTTGGTATAGGTGATCAAGGTAAAATGACGTTTGAATGCTTTGTCAATAAAAATTGACATTATTTTAATTATTGTCGAAGTCTTCACCTAAAAAATATATATTTGACTCTGATCGAAATGAAATACTCTTTGGACGAGAGACTACAGATTGTTATGCTATTTTACAAGTGCCAAGAAAATGCAAGAGAAACAAGAAGAAGATTTATTGCAAATGTTCATAGAAATATATCCATCAATACAATTCTAAGGATAAAAAACCTATTTGAGGAAAATAAAACTTTACATGATAGAAAAAGAAATTCAATAATAAATAATTATTAAATAATAAAATAAAACTACTAATAACTTAAGTTTTCAATGTGACCGCCGTTTTTCTCGAAACAACATCGATAACCCCTTTGTAGCCTTTCTAAACTTGCTGTTACAATATGATTTTCCTGGTTAAGGCGGTTTATTTCATCGACAATTTTTCCCATGATCTCTTGAATATTTTCGTTTCGTTGTCTGAATACGACGTTCTTCAAATGGCCCCAAAGAAATGTATCCAAAACTGAGAGGTCGGGGCTATTGGACGGCCAAGCATATGTTCCATTTCGCCCTATCCATTCGTTATGGCGCCGATTTAAAAATTGAACCACATCATGCACGGCATGAGGAGGCGCCCCATCATGTTGCCAAATTAAATTCTGATATTCTACCAATGGTAAGTCTTCCAAAAAATTTTCAATTTCGTTTTCTAAAAACTCATAACATCTGTGCCCATTTAAAGTCCCGTTAAAAAATATTGGTCCCAAAATTTTATTGTTTTTTATCCCACACCAAACATGAATAGAATTCCTCCCTTGAAATTTAATAGTCTGGAACTTTTTTGGATTTTCAACGGCCCAGTGGTGACTATTATGTCTGTTGAATACTCCCGATGTTGTGAAAGTAGCTTCGTCGGTCCACACAATACTTTTGAATAAATCAGGATCTTCGTTTTCTTGCCGAATTACCATTTGAGAAACAAATTGGAAGCGAAGTTCTTTTTGTGCCGGTGTTAGGTGCTGAAGTGAAAGGATACGAAAAGGCCTAAATTTATGAATTTTCAGAGTCCTGTGAACAGTCCCTCGGGTAACTCTTCTGCGCCTTACACCGCCACCGTACTGAACTCCCCAAACTGCATCCGAAATAGATTTGGTTGGATTAACTTAAAAATAATTTATAATGGCCTGGTCTCGATTTCTTCTTCTTTGTATATTTCCTTTTCAATCATGTAAAGTTTTATTTTCCTCAAATAGGTTTTTTATCCTTAGAATTGTATTGATGGATATATTTCTATGAAAATTTGCAATAAATCTTCTTCTTGTTTCTCTTGCATTTTCTTGGCACTTGTAAAATAGCATAACAATCTGTAGTCTCTCGTCCAAGGAGTATTTCATTTCGATCAGAGTCAAATATATATTTTTTAGGTGAAGATTTCGACAATAATTAAAATAATGTCAATTTTTATTGACAAAGTATTCAAACGTTATTTTACCTTGATCACCTATACCAACCTATCGTATATTTTAAACAGGTTAGTTTGTAAAACATTAAAATGTAATATAAACAGCTATCGCAAAATCAAATCTTTTAATCAGAACGGACATAAAAAAAATTACTCCTTCCAAAAATCGTATAAAAAACGATACATTCCATTTAAAAAACACCTGATGCATAGCGTAACTCTTTTGTTTCTGGTAACAATATATTTTTCGATGATATTTTTGGATTCTACTGGAAAAAATACATCGATTGGCTATTTTGAATTTTTCCAAAATACAAAGAAGGTCGAAAATAGGTCCCTGTTCAGTCCTCGCTGGAACACTCTGTACATATATATATATATATATATATATATATATATATATATATATATATATATATATATATATATATATATATATATATATATATATATATATATATATATATATATATATATATATATATATATATATATATATATATATATATATATATATATATATATATATATACTAGTGCGGATAAACAAATTTTTCAACCAACCAAATCAATTTCATTAGTAAATATATATATAGTGCGGAAAACAAATTTTTCAACCAACCATTTTAATCAATTTCATTAAAAAAAGAAAAAGCTTCTAGCTTACTTTCAAGAAATTTCATTAAGAATATATTCAATTTGTTACAATGTGTGTAGTCAATTCAATGATAAAATTTACGCTAAAAATTAAGAAAAACGTTGATATTAGCAGGCATTTTAAATTGATTGCTTATTTAAAAATATTGAAAATTACATACTAGGTGTTTACGGGAACAGAGAGAAAAAGTCTATTTTTACATTTTATTAATATAATAATTTACATATATTAAATTTGTTAACAGTGTGTGTAAGACAATAAAAATTACTTTGAATTAAATACAAATTTATCATAAACCATCTTACACAGATATAACAATATATAAAACATCAAATCATCCTTTTGTTTAATAATGGGTAATCCTTTAATTAGTATACCTATGTCATCAGATAACTATAATAAAGAAAATATTATAAAGCAGATTGCCATTAACAAGATAATATTGAACAATTAATGTATAATCATCCTAATAATAATTTAAAAGATATAGCCAAATTTAATACAATAACATATACAGAAAATTAAGTTCATTAAATCAGTAAACATCTCATGTACAAATAATACATTAGGGAAATATATTAAAAATAATAAATCCAAGTCTGATAAATCTAAAAAATCAGGGGAATACGAATTAGAATGTGGTTCCTATGATAAAGTTTACATTGGCCAAACGGGTAGATCTTTCAATAAACGTATAAAAGAACCGATATAAAATTTTGCATACGGCTAAAAAATGCTACAAATTGAACAATTTGGAAAGTTTAGAAATTAACAAGAGGAAAACCCGAAATATTTTATTGAATGACCAGTTGGACTTAAATGGTTCTCCTTTGTTAAATCTTTATAACTAAAGAATAGACGAGGGGGGTAAGCACCGATATTGTTTTATTAATACCAGTAAGATTTTTATATATTTTTTTATATTTGGTACCTATTTTAGTGTTAGTTTTAAGTTAGCTTTTGACAAAGACACAGTGTGTCGAAACAGCTGTCAAACAGAAATAAATAAGTGGAAATTAATAAACTAAACGTGTTTATTTTGTATACTAGTGTATAATGAATTTCCATCAAGTAACGGCTACATCGATAAGAAATCTAAAATTTTAACCCACGAACATGTTGAAAATTTTTTAAGCATTGCGCCTGACGATACTTATTTACTAATCAAAGTCGCAACACTAATTGGAATCGCTTAGAGCTTGCAGACGTGAAGAATTAACTCATCTGTTGTGTAAAAACGTAGTTGAACAAAAAAATTTCCAAAAAGGTAAATGTAATACTTAAACTTGTAGGATTAATAAGTTTAATAAAATTCCATCGGACGTGGCTGCTTTTTTGAGACTTCCAAATCCAGTGTCCTTTACTGGACACTGTTATAGACGCTGAAATGGATATTACTAATTTGAAACGTCTCGCGGGATGGCTATCGACACAAGTTGCAGAATCATATGTGGACGAATCCATGGATAATAAAAAACGCATCGACAACCAAATCTATGTTCTACAGGAGAAAATTCCAAGGAAAATTCACCTCCGCCTTCTATAAGTTTCGCAAACGAAATTGATAGTATTGCTGACAACAATGGACCAGTGAATAAACACAATATAACAAGTTAAGATGAAAGTGGCAACAAAAAGGCTAACCATCAAAATGTTAATTAAAACAATGAATAATTTTTTCTAAAGTTTTCTATGTAGTTACTACCTGTTTTCCAAATAATTAACTATATAATAGTTTCTTTGTTATAGTTTAATAAAAACTATTATATCACTACGAATTATGTACTTATTTCCGCAGGTCTGTAGAAAAACTATTGTACCTAACACTTGGCTGCTTCACCGAACTTCTCTGAACAGCAGACTCATTAGGTAAATAGCTATTACAGCAGTGGGCTACATTCTAGAAACATCCGGTATATAATGCAGAGCTTTCTAGGTTTAATTAAAATCCGATTACTTTTATTAAAAAAAACCTTTAGAAGCGTCAATTTTTTAGTATGCTTCATATTTCGTTTTTCATATAAATATATAATTTCAATAAAGGAATCTTGTCTATTTGTACACGGAACACAACATTTTTTTCCTGAGAAATATAAGCAATATTATCAACTGGGGTCCATCTATATCATACATTATTTAGTGAACAAGCCTCGATATATCTGGACCATATTAACTTAGTCATTCTTTGCTTTCCGTCTGATCTTTTAAGGTGACGGGGCTTGTAGAGGATAAAGTAGGAAATTGGATTGAATTCAAAACGAAATCTTATCTTATATTGGGGCGAAGCCCTTCCTGAGTCTGAGGTAAATAATTTCCTCATTTATTCTTTTCTAAGTACAGCGTGCTTTAAGATATTCCAAGGGATTGACAAAACCTACGTCAGTACACTTACCGGCAAAAGAACAAGCCACCTCACTTTATTTTGTGAAGTATGGACATGAGGTTTTACGACTGCTGCAATACCATTGCCAGTTTAACGCAATAGAATTAATATGGGCTGGGGCAAAATCATATTACGAAAAACACGTGAACGATGATCTTACATCAGATGAAATGAAAAATGAAAATTCACCGGACAATATTCAGGAGATAGTAGCAAAAGCTCTGGGAATCGGTATAAGGACTGTACAGAAAATTGTGTGTGAATATACGGAGAAATTAATATGAGATTGGTGGAATCGAGAACGAGTTCTAGATATAAATAACACCAATTATCATTGCGCCATTTGATGACGACTCAGAAGATAAAGACTTTTTAAGTGATGATGATATTTTTTAGTCTATAATATCGGAAAGTTTCTGAAGGATTATATTAGTCTTTGACATGTAATTGTGTTGCATTGTAACTTAAGTCTTTTGCCTTCGGATTTTTTAACCTTCGTACTAAATAAATATGTTTTTTTTTTCATGCACAAGTTTCTGTACATTCCTTATATATATATATATATATATATATATATATATATATATATATATATATAAAGCGATTCTCAGAGATTTTGCCACTGGCCCTGGATATTAGCCGGTGAATTTTAATTTAATTTTTTTTTTTTTAGATTTGATACCGTGTTTTGTGCCTACTTTTTTGGTACATTTGTAATTTTTGCGGGCCTTAAATGTATATATATATATATATATATATATATATATATATATATATATATATATATATATAGCTAAATAGCTTAAAAACTAATACATCCATAAAAACACGCCAGGTAAAAAGACAGTAATGAAATTGAGACAAACAAAGCATTCAAATTAAAAAAGTTAACAAACGCACGAAATATATGTGGTAGACCAAAACAACTTTTAATAAAGTAATAAAGGAAGGAAAGTCTAAAGTCAAAATCTGTCTGTAAAATATTCGTCAATTTTATATTAGGCCTTCACAATCGAAAGTTTTTTAACCTCCTTTCTATATTTTCTTCCACAAGAATTTTTTTTTTAAATTTGCAGGAAGTTTATTAAACATCTTTCTTCCGTTGAAGATAAAGGATTTTTTTATCAAGTAGGATGAAGGATAGGTAATCTAATTATATCGGTACTGGCATATGCAGAACCAAACATACCGTTTCAAGAATAAATAAAGATGCTAGGAATAATATTATCAAGGACAACGAAAAAGGTCTGCAAGAATCTATATACAAGTTGAACTAAAATTTAAATAAAATTAATTAAGTTATGGCGCAGTCTTGTGGAAAATAGCAAAAGAAAACTGGAAGTTTCCATTCAGCAAAGATAAATTAACTTGGCGTTTCACAAACAACACTAGCCTTCCTTAAACAATAATACAATTAAACTTTTCTCGAAACTTTGTAGAAATGTGCATAAATTAATTTAAAATATTCGCAACCACAAACTCTTGGAGTTTATTGGAACTTTTGAAGGAGTTAATAACCAAGAGAAAATTAGGTTTAAACAAGTGGGGCGTTCGCATGCGTTTTCACGAGAAACTTGCATAGATTCACTCTTCGCTAACTTTTAGGTAAGTCTACTTACGTAAACTCCACGCAGGAAAACTTCAGGCTTGGGTATTTATAATAAATTTCTGCTTTTGCAGGTGCAATATAATACATAATACGTTTTTTAGTTGTTTGGTTAAAATTAAAGTTTGGAAAACTATAGAGAAGTATATAATATTAAAGTTTATTAAGTGATGCTTGGTAATTACTTTGCTTAAATCAGCTTGAGATGAGCAGCGGGACGTAGTAGGACGTTTATGTTATCAGAAAGAGTTTTCTTTCTAATTAGTAGGTTATTTGAATAATACTAATGGTTCATTATGTACTGATCTGTTGGAAGATTAATATTTTATTTATATGATTAACAGTTAAACAATGTGAGCAAACAGTAAGTTCAATTTAATACGTACAAGGTTGTAACATTAGATTAGTATTATTCAATACGTGCAAGGTTAGCTGTTCGTGCTTTGAGGAGGTAAGTGTTTTGACGAAAGACGTGTTCAAGGTGCATACTTAAGGTTATCCAATTATTGTTTTATTTAAAATTTAGATAATTTATCATTATTTTGGGAATTATTGAAAGACAATTTATGCACAATTTTGGAAATCATTCATACCAATATTTTACCAGTTTTTACCTATGACGCACTTGATTTTTGGACATAATTGTTAAAGTGCTTAAGATATCGGTGATAAAATCGCCTATACAAAATATGTTTTCATACGAGGAAGAAATATTAATTAAAGTGTCTTCGAATGTATTTAAAAAAGAAGTAATGTAAGAAAAAAGTCAAAGGTAAATTACTTAAATATTCGCTTTAGAAAAATTTGAAATTTTGGCAGCTAACTAAAGTCGATGGGGGCAATTCCCGCAAAATATTTTCAAGATGGCGGCATTTCCGGTTATACCGGAAGTAGACGTCAACTTTCTTATTTTAAATGGAATACTCAGTATATAATCGAATTTTTGGATTCCTCAAAAAATTCTAGGTATATTTCATGTATAATATCCTATACCTAAGTTCAACTGTTTTTGAGATATTTTGAATTTTATGTAAAAAATGACGTTTGCAGGTCTAGACGTAACTACAAATATCTGCTTTTTGAAGTCTCTATTATTTATTTGCGGTTGGCTTCCTTGTCCAAAAGGGTACACTTTAGTGGCCTGTATTGATATTTTTGTAATAAATAAATATAGGGTGATCAAAAACTGACATTATGAATATACTTTAAAAAATAACTGAACTGACAGAATATACTTTAAAAAATCGTTACTTTTTTCAACCGGAAACCCCCAATTTTTATAATTTTATCTTATTTAACACTTAAAATAAGGGTGACTTTGTATAAAGTTGTCTATTCCAAAAATTTGTAGTTTTTGAGTTATTGACGATTTAACATTTTTTATTCTAATAATACCAGACGGCTTCTAAGTTTTCTTGTTAGTTGGCTATGACGGGGAGGCCTGGGGAGACCAAAACCAATTGGTTACTACAAAAACGTAATATTTGTTGTCGTTTGACAATTCCCTACTAAAATATTATTTATTTATTATAGTAATTATAATAATTATTAAACTAATAATCATGCCGGGGCGATTAAATTACAAACACGAGGATTATTTGAATTTGTTTATTATCTATGGGGAATCTAACAGTTTTAACAAGAACATGCCAGATATTTACTGATAGATATCCAGATAAACAGAAACCGTCACCGAACAGCGTTAAACAAATGTTGGGAAACTATAAAAATGTTGAAACCGTGAAGACAAAAATTAATTAAAGAAAGCCTAATCCCATTATAGTCTAGTCTACACAAGAGCACAACTTATTTTTTCAATAAATGTTGAAAATGTCCACGTTGTACTTCCATATCTATCAGCAAATATCTAGCATGTTCTTATTAAAACTCAGTTAGAATCCCCATAGATAATAAACAAATTCCAATAATCCTCGTGTGTGTAATTTAATCGCCCTGGCATGATTATTAGTTTAATAATTATTATAATTACTATAATAAATAAATAATATTTTAGTAGGTAATTGTTTAACGTTAAAGGTTATTGTCAAACGACAATAAATATTACGTTTCTATAGTAACCAATTGGTTTTGTTCTCGCCAGGCCTCCCTATTATGGCCAACTAACAAGAAAACTTAGATGCCGTCTGGCATTATTAGAATAAAAAATGTTAAATCGTCAATAACTCAAAAACTACAAATTTTTGGAATAGACAACTTAATACAAAGTCACCCTTATTTTAAGTGTTAAATAAGATAAAATTATAAAAATTGGGGGTTTCCGTTTGAAAAAAGGAAATTTTAACGATTTTTTAAAATATATTTATAATGTCAGTTTTTGATCACCCTGTATTTATTTATTATAAAAATATCAGCACAGGCCACTAAAGTGGATCCTTTTGGGCAAGGAAGCCACCCGCAAATAAATAATAGAGACTTCGATAAGCAGATATTTATAGTTATGTCTAGACCTGCAAACGTCATTTTTTACATAAATTTCAAAATATCTCAAAGACAGTTCAACTTAGGTATAGGATATTATACATGAAATATACCTAGAATTTTTCGAGAAATCCAAAAATTCGATAGTATACAGGGTGTTCTATTTAAAAAAAGAAAGTTGACGTCTACTTCCGGTATAACCGGAAGTGCCGCCATCTTGAAAATATTTTGCGCCAATTGCATAGCTGCCAAAATTTCAAATTTTTCCAAAGCCTACTTTCTGAGAAATCCATCGCCGCAGTTCGTCGTGGGACATCCTGTATATATAGTCCCAATAATAATTTCAAATCAAAATCATATTCTCGGTCAGAATAACCTCATATTTTAGATCGCCTTTGATATAACCAGCCACTTCTCCCCCTCGACGCTCATGTCTATCATTTCTTTCTAAATTATAATTTTGTAAATGAATTGCCTCATTAGAGATACTTGGACGTAGCCAGCTCTCTGTGATACCTATGAAGTCATAGTTTTTCTCTTCCTAATAGTCCTTTAAACTGTCAAAGTGTGAAATTAGCGAACGAACATAATATAATACAAATTAATTTTTAATATAAGTTTAATATAGTAATAAAGATTAATATAGCCACCAGAAAGAAAAATATATACATCGGGGGATAGCCGCAAAAGTATCTTTGGCAAGAGTCTGCGGTCCCTACTCTCGTCTGCCGGTTTCCTCAAAACACTTGACAACATTGCGCTTGCTTTGCTGTGTCTTGTTCGATCTACTGCGTAGCTATCAACATAATCAGACGTAAATAATGTAGTTGATTGCTTAAATAATAAACAAACTAAAGAAAATACTATCTCCGACGAAAAGTTTGCAACTGAAATGTTTTTATTGTTGCTCTTTTCCATTAATACGGACGGCTGTTTCCTTAGAAATTTAAAAGGGAAAATACCATCACGGTTTTCGACCGACAAAAGCTGCTATGCCCAGCGTTTATATTTCGCTTACTTTTCATAGCTCCCGCTTCTCCACTAGAACGTCAATTTCTTTTGAAATCGAAGCTTATTGCGGTCCTCTGAGACGATAAAGTTATGAAATGTCACGTACGCTACCTCAATCCGACGAGATATCACGATAGTAGTCGCAAGAATTGTTTGGTAGGGGTTTTCGATTATTTAAATTGATATACATTGTACGTCAAATTAAATTGGACACTAGTTTGATCACTGACAACTTTTTATTTTGTTCATCAATGTATTAAGTTGATATTTTTTAATCTTAAAAAAGTAAATATTTTTGATAAATAATTTCGCAAACATTTATTTATTTATTTATTTATTTACATAGCGTGCCTTACAGGTTTACAACCCAACTACAAGGCAATTGCAGATTACATGACACTAAAACTAAACTTAAAAAAAACAAAATATATGAATATACTAAAATTAAAAAACATTACTTGTCTAGTAAAAAATTCACAACCAAAATAAGACTATTCTGACAAAGTTGTTCAAGGTTTGAGCATGCGAGAAAGGATTTTCTAAGAAATATTAAATAAATCAATATCTCTTTTAGTATTTTGTACATTGCACATTAAATATAGAGGAGAAAACTTGAGAATATTAGTTCACTGAGCATGGAGATAAAGTAGGGCATGATGGCGACTGCTTACTCGAGGAACACAGAATTTAATTCTTGAAAGTATATTTGGGCAATCAAGATTATTATTTAGTAAATTAAACAAAGTGAGAATGGCAAAGTAATCTCGTCGATCTTTTAATGAGGAGACATGAAATCTACTAAGTAATAAATTATGAGGAAAGCCAGAGAAGGGGTAAGTTCCGTCACTTCTGAAGCTCAAGTATTTTAAAAATTTACGCTGAACTTTTTCCAGGTTGTCAATGTGTACATTATATCCCGGAGACCACACAGTGCAACAGTACTCTAGTTTTGAATGGACATAGGAAAAATATAGCGACTTGATTGGATTAGTATTTTTAAAGTCTCTTGTGGATCTCAAAACAAAGCCATATGATTTGTAAGCTTCAGATTTAATGTTGTTAATATGAACAGAAAAAGAAAGCTTTGTGTCAAAAGTTACTCCAAGGTCTTTAAACGAGTCTGCGTGGCACAATAAACTTTCATTTAGAGAATATTTAAAAATAGTAAGGGATTGCTTTGTGGTAAAGGTTAAAAGTTTACACTTTTCAGCGTTGAGCCATAGACCGTTTTCCAGACACACAGCCCTCATAATCTTTAATGCTTGTATATAACTTAACATCATCAGCATAAAGCAAAAGGTTAACATTAAGTTGAGACCCAATATCATTAATAAAACAGTTAAAAAGTAGGGGTCCCAAGACAGAACCCCGAGGAACTGAAGTTGCAGTATAGTAGTCGGATTTAGAGCCGCAAACCTGCACAAATTGCCTACGATTTAACAAATATGAATGAAATAGTTCAATGAGTGGCTCAGAGAGGCCAAACTTATGTTACTTTTTAAGCAAAATATAATAATCTACTTGATCAAAGGCTTTTGTAAAGTCCAAGTAAATTACGTTAGTTTGTAGTTCAAAAATTATTAGAGTAGTGTTTGTGAGGTGAGGTTTGTTAGTGTAGACCTACCCTTAAAGAACCCATGTTGCGGTATTATTAAGTTTTTGCATAAAGGAAATATGTAGTCGTGGAGTAGAAATTCAAATATTTTACAAAAATTGCATATTATTGATACTGGCCTGTAGTTCGTCAAATCTGACTTATCGCCTTTCTTAAAGACAGGACATACTTTGGACGTCTTCCACAAAGTAGGAATTGTTTTTGTTTGCAGGCACAAGTTAAATAATGTTTGCAAAGGTTTTGCAGGGACAAACCTGCAATCTCTGATAAGGAATGCAGGAACAGAATCCGGACCTGTTGTAAAAGTAGGTTTTAATCTTTTAATTGTCCTCATTATTTCGTCTTCCGTGAAACATGGTATATGAATAATTGGTACATTACATATCTCACTGCTTTCATCCATATTACCGAGATCGGTACGGTGGTAGGAAAAAGATTTTTTAATAGAGTTTAATATGTCATTAGTATTATTAACTATCAAGTCATTGTAACACATAGATTTCGGTAGCCCTCTAATTTCTCTTTTGCTCTTCAAAAAATTCCAGAATTGCTTTGGATCTCTTTTAATACTATTCTCGGTTTTTTGAATATATTGTTTATACGAAATCGATATATCTTTTTTGGTTTTATTCCGAAGTGTTTTAAATATTTCTAAATCATCAGGATTTCCAAATTTCTTAAAAGCTCGATAACACTTACTTTTCTGCTTAGGTTATAGGTTAGCTATGATGTTACGTGTAAACCAGGGAGGGTAGGTTCTTTTGGGAGTTTTTTTATACTTAGGTACAAAATTGTCTAAGTCCGAAATAGCGTATCATAAAAAGTTTCAGAGGCAGTTTCAGCACAGTCTATCGATTCAAGAAAGAACCAACCAATTGAGGGAAGTTGATTGTACAAGACATTAAAGTTTGCTTTTCGAAAGTTGTAGATATTTGCAAAGTTTAATTGTAAGTTTCCCTTAAAATGTATTGATTAGCAATATTTTAAAGATACCGCTAGGGCAGGATGATGATTGTCCTGCTCAACCAACACATCGAAGGATCTTTCAACAAACCACTGTTCGTTATTATGGATAACTAAATCCAAGATTCGATTATTATTATTTTTTATTTGGTTGGTTTGTAATCGAATGGAAAAAAATTATTGTAGAACAAACAGAAAAAAGATTCAGAAACGTAGAACTTTTAAAGTTGTGTGCAAACTCAACTATTCTAGACCCCAGATATAAAAACATTCATTTTAATAACCCACTGGCTTTTAGTTCAATTTTGTTTCTTCAATAGTAAAAGCGGTTACTATTGAGGAAGAAAAATCAGATGACACTAACTTAGAAACCATCAGTACTGAAAATAAAACCTCAGCAGATACTGAAAGTTTATGGTCATACCATGACTCGTTGGTATCAACTTAAAGTTCTAAATCCTCAATTGCAACTGATGATGAGTTGCCTGTGGAACTTAAACATTATTTGCAGCATCCTGTTGTAAAAAGAACAGAAAATCCACTTCATTTTTGGAAAAATGTGCAATATATATATCCTAATTTATCAAAGTATATCCTAATTAGGTTATTTTCCCAGGCGGGCCATTTTTTAACACAGGATAGACATAGGTTAAAGCCTAACCGACTTTCTGGCAAACTATTCTTGGGATCACTTAGCATTGAAGAGTGGCTAGGTCAACGGTCAAAAATGAATTAATTATTGGTTGAGTTTGGTTTATTATTATTATTATCTGTTTTGTTAGTTAGCACTATTTTTATTTATAACTATTTATGTTAATTACGTACATTTATTATAATAAACCCTTTAAGAGTAATAAACCCTATTTTATTTATTGCCACACCACAATTGATCAAGCCCACGAATCGATTCAAATTACCCGATTATTGCATCGAATCGATTTGTTTTTAGTTAAACGAATCGATTCAACTGAATCGATTCATTATAGAATTTTGGCCATCCCTAGTGCTCAACGGCGTAATTGTGAGATGGAATATGCGTACTTCTATAAGCAAGAGAGTGATGCAAACATCGGTGATACAAAACGTTAGACAGAATTGATGAAGAACTCTTTACCTGGTCGCAAAAGAAAAAAAAGGGGGAAAATTTAGGGAAAAAGTCCGATCGGGCGGAAAAAATCGGGATTTCGTAAGAAATATTTCTGTGTTGGGAAGTTGATTTCTCAACATCCTGTATATTTTCTTATTCTTAAAGATTTACACATCATTTTGACCAAAACATGCCATAAACAGATAATTTTGAACGGTAATTTATAATTTTTCTGAAAATTTACGTAAAATGTACATAAATTAATTTAAAATATTCGCATCCACAAACTCTTGGAGTTTATTGGAACTTTTAAAGAAGTCCCAACAGAACATTTGCCTGAAATAAGTGGCGCGGTCTCACGCGCTTTCATACAAACTTGCATAAATTTACTTTTCGCTAACTTTTAGGTAAGTCTACTTATTTAAACTCCACGCAGCAAAACTTTAGACTTAATAGATGGTTTGGGTATTTATTTATAAACTGCTGTTTTTGTAGGGGAAATATAATTCTCGTTTTTTAGCTAAAACTGAAGCTTGGAAACTATAGAGGAACATATATTAAGGTAACCTTAGATTAATATTATGAAACTTGATTAAGTCTCTTATATTTTTGGTGGCACAATTGAACAATTATGGAAGTAGGAAAAGTCAGTTTCGTTGGTTATGGAACCCGAAAAGAGAGGGAAGTTATAAAAGTCAAAACTGTACCCGCATTAGGATCCTCTAGTACTCAATATGAATTTATATGCGTAAAAAACAGATGAAATATGCGCTTATATGCAAGAATTTTGTAATATATGTATTAGATATGCAGAATATGTGCACTAGATATGTAGAATATATGCCCAAATATCTTCCGATAATCAGTTGCTCTTTTTGAAAACAGCATTAAATAAATAGTATAAAAATGTCGAATACTCATCTTTGTCACCTTTCGAAATATTGGGAAATAACATCAGGAGCATGTGGGTGATTATATACATACATATACGTACATACCGTACGTGTAATTATAAATGGAAAAATAAAAATGTTAATTAGAGAACAATTTACATATTCATAAATTAAAAAACATTGTACAAAATAATTTCTTTTAACGAAACTATTACATTTTTCTAAATTATTTACTAAAGAAGATTGTCTCTTAAAATTGTTTTATAACTAGAAAAACTACGTTCGACTGATGTAACTTTAAACAAGAGAATATGTTAGGAGACATCCCAGAAATTTCAAAAAAGGTACCAGACAATACATTCCATACTTTAACTAGCATCTTGTACAGGGTGGCCATTTTATGGTGATTCAGTACCTTATCTAGAAAACGGTAATAGTTACAACAAAAAGGTAAATACAAAAGTTGTTTGGGTTTAATTAAATTTTTATTTTATTTCACTTCTGCTTATACAGGGTGTTTCGTTTTGACGTGACACATGTTAACTTTTTTAATTTAAATGGGATACCCTATATATTATTACATATTTCGATTCTACTGATAATTTGCGAAAGTTTTTATAATCACATCTATATTTGAGTTCTTTATCGTTTTTGAGTAACTTGAGTTTTTAGAATTAAAAAAAAAAAACTTATTTTTGAAAAAAAAATTTTTTACCTTTAAAACTTTAATGGAACTGACTAATATCCTAAACATACATTACTAAGGGTTCAATTCAACGAGTTTCCATGCTGGTCTTACCAATTAATATACAGGGTGTTAAAAATTGAGAACAAAACAAACAGAACTTTAAATGTAAAAATCTCCTGTTTTTCAAAAGGAACACCCTGTATATTTTTATTTCATCTGATTCAGCGTTCAATTACCTATCATTACTCATATATATATATATATATATATATATATATATATATATATATATATATATATATATATATATATGTCCTATACCTAAAATGAACAGTTTCGATTTTATTAGCCGTTTTCTGATTTGACTATTTTTTTTTAATATAAGTAAACAGATGAAGTGGGCTAAAATAAAAATGTCGTAAACTAAGCCTTATTCTAATTTCCTTAACACAGATGGCGACTATAAATAATGTTAGAAAATACAAATAAAAGTGAAATATTATGTAATTTATGTTCTTATTATTTAATGTTTACGAAAATAAGGGAGAGGCAAAAAAATATCTTGTGCCACACGGTATAACTAATAACTAACTGAGTATTAAACATGATTAAAACATATTATACAAAATTTTCAATGTAACCACCGTCCATTGCGATACATGAAGTGTAAATAGCCTCCATTTTTCGAATAGCGTTCCTTACCGAATTAGATGCATTAAAATTATTGATCTCTTCCCTGATTTTTATTTGTAACTTATTTCTATTATTAGATCTATTTTTATAAACTTTATTTTTTCGTGCACCCCACAAAAAGGAATCTAAAGGGCTTAAATCAGGGCTTCGTGGTGGCCAGGATATTAAACCATGTCTTCCTATCCACAATGGAAAATGTTGATTAAGGAAATTTACTACCGGTGCAACCGTGTGGTAAGGGGCGCTATCCTGCTGAAAAATGATATTTTCTCGAATATTTGTTGGCAAGTCGTTGATAAGGGGCATGATTTCCATTTCCAGCAGCTCCAAGTATCTTTCCCCATTTAACGACCTGTCAAAAAATATTGGTCCGATAATACTGTCGCAAATAATTCCGCACCACACATTTACGGTTTGACGGCCTTTTTTTTAATTGCTTTTATTAGACGTTTATTACTTTGAGACTAGTAATAAGTGTTTTTCCGATTAAATATACGCGCCGTAATAAATGAGGCCTCATCAGTCCAAAGCACTTTTGAAAAAAACACATTTCGAACTGCCGGTCCAAAATATCACAACAAAAAGTCAATCTTTCATTAAAGTCTAATTGTAATAATAATTGAGTTGGAAGAAATTTATAAGGATGATAACCATTCACCTGCAGTGTTTTTTGAATACTTCCTCTACTGACACCTGAAATAAAGTAAAATCTCCAGTTATTTTTCCTTAGTGAGGACAAAATTGGGACGATTTTTCTTAGAGTCTTTAAGGACACCATTTTCCAAATCACGCACAATTCGAAAAAATATAGTCCTGGAGGGAACTCGATTATTAGGATATTCCCTCGAATATTCTCTAAGGGCTAACCCTGGACTTTTATGAACCAGTTGTATAATTTCAAACGTTCATCTAAACTATATAAAGCCATTTTTTAACAAATTTCTCAGCAAAAATTTGACAAAAACGACAAACAGAGCAAATGTCAATTTAAGTCAGCAATTGCATTAGGTTATTTCCTAAGTCTATCTTGATTTTTTTGGTTTCTGATCTCATTTACTGGCAAAATTCCGGGATAAATCAGAAAACGGCTAATAAAATCGAAACTGTTCATTTTAGGTATAGAACATATATATGAGTAATGATAGGTAATTGAACGCTGAATCAGATGAAATAAAAATATACAGGGTGTTCCATTTGAAAAACAGGAGATTTTAAATTTAAAGTTCTGTTTGTTTTGCTCTCCATTTTTAACACCCTGTATACTAATTGGTAAGACCAGCATAGAAACTCGTTGATTTGAACCCTTAGTAATGTATGTTTAGGATATTAGTCAGATCCATTAAAATTTTATAGGTAAAAATTTTTTTAAAAAAAAATGTTTTTTAAAAAAAAATTCTAAAAACTCAATTTACTCAAAAACGATAAAGAATTCAAATATAGATGTTATTATGAAAACTTTCGCAAACTAACAGTAGAATCGAAATGTGTAATAATATATAGGGTGTCCCATTTAAATTAAGAAAGTTGACTTGTGTCACGTCAAAACGAAACGCCCTGTATAAACAAAAGTGAAATAAAATAAAAATTTAATTGAATCCAAGCAACTTTTGTATTTAACTTTTTGTCGTAACTGTTACCGTTTTCTAGAAAAGGTACTGTATCACCATAAAATGGCCACCCTGTACCCAGGCTTCAGAATTCCGTCTCCCTAATGCATAAGATATTTGGGATGGGTTTTACCGAGGAGTTTTACTCAACTGCTATATATTTCGGGGAATTTAAATATTTTAGATGCCTATCTAACAAGTGACAGGCAAATATTACATGTCACCCAAAATATGCAACAATTGTTAAAAGGCCGCATAAATATGCTAAATGTGCATTGATATACATTTTGCATATAACCCGAGCTTATTAATCTTCAAACGCAACAAACTGTTCTTTTACTATAAATTTTAATTTATAGTAAAATATATATATTTATATTTTTGTTATTTATGCTTGCTGGTTAACATAAATATTAATTGTTAAAGTGGTCTTTTTTCTTCACATTCGTAGGAAATATTTATTTCTAACTCTTTCAGAGAGTGTTTTTTTCGTATTTGTAAAGAAAATAACTATGTTATAGTTACACAAAATTTACTTATTTTCGTTGCTTTAAACTGTCAATAATCTAACAAATAAACCTTATATTTCAAGACAATTTAACAACATTGTGACAAACATTGTCAGGATTCCTTTACTTTGTATTTTATAAAGCCCTTTACGTTGTTGCTGTTTTATATCAAATACGGACGGCTTTTTACTCAAAAACTTAAAAGGAAAATACCATCAAGCGTTTCGTTTACTTTTCATAGCTCCCGCTTCTCCACTAGAACGTCAATTTGTTTTGAAATTGAAGCTTACTGCGGTCCGTTTAAAACCATAAACTTATAAAACATCTCTGCCCGCCATAGCCCAATTTGAAGAGAGAACGAGATTGGTGCGAAAGTGTGCTTTGATTTAAACTTTTTATAGATTTTCTCTTTGCCACTTTGACATATAACAACCTGTATATTGTATTATTAATACATATTATGTATATAACAATCCATATATTATATTATTAATACACTGTATAGCAATACATAATATTGGAACTGGAAAACTTTCAGATGTCTTAAGAGTTCCTAAAACATGAAAAACACGTTATAAAAAAAACTTCCCTAGTTATGATTTTTTCCATTTGTTAAGAATAGTGAAGTGTGATCCCATTTAGTTCAGTACATAGTTACAGTATATGTGTTACATATACTGTCTTTTCATTTTTATTTGTTCCATCATAATCCTACATGAAACCCATATCATCAGTCTTTGCCTACTGCGTTAGTCTGCAGATATTTGCTAACTCCAAATAATACACCACTCCTAATATCTGGAAAATATCTGCGCATCAACGTAGTAGGTAAAGACTGATAATGTGGGTAAACAAATATTGGTAAGCTTTCCGTCAGAAACTTTGTGACAGAACTGTCATTCTATTGCGACGTTGCGGCAGATTGATTGGAAAATAAAATATCTCTTGGTAAAATTACCAATTTTATTTCTTTTCGCTAGAAAGTATATCATGTAAAAAATAAATTTTAGTTTATTTATCTTTACATTCCAGGGTCCGTACATGCCATAAAACAAACAAAAATAAAACAATTTGCAGAAAAGCGAATTTGAGCATAGTTTTCCAAGTTATTGGAAGCAAACCAAACCTACAGGTGGATGTCCAAAAAATGTCACGACAAAATTTAGGTCGGGACTCTGCAACAAAAAATTTGGATCAATGTTTATACGAATTTTTTTTTGTTGTACTAACTATCCCCTAATGTTTGTCGGATGGGTTTCTGAACACCCGTGTTTAATATAACCACTAATTTTTTTTATTAACATTTATATTATAAAAGCTTTTACTTCGTTAAAAAAGTGTATGAGTTAGTTCCCAAAAATTAAACATAATTTTATTTGCTAATTTCACGAAGGGAAATGTACATAATATCTTAATAAAACTACTGAAGCTGTGCAGAAAATAATAAAAGCAAGCTGAATACTTAATACATTTTTGCCAACCAAACTAATTTTGCCTTACCACAAACATCGTCATCCTTCTTTAAATAATTATACAATTAAACGTTGCTGGAAACTTTGGTGAAATGTGCATAAATTAATCTGAATTATAAGCTTCTACAAACTCTTGGAGTTTGTTGGGAGATCTTTTTAAGTAAAGTCTCGGAGAGAAATTAGATTAATGAAGTGCATATTCGCACGCACTTCTATAACAGACTTTCAGAAATTCCTATATATATATATATATATATATATATATATATATATATATATATATATATATATATGTTGATTTTTACTCCTTCACGGATGGAAAAATACAATGTGTTTTCATTCCGGGTGTACAGGGTGTCCCATTTTCGTAGGTTTTACGGGGTTTCCAGCTTATGAGTAGAGATAGAGAGATGCGGTTTTCGCGACACCGTGCTACTTTTCGATGAAACTAAAGAGGCCGCAAACAGATTTGCCCTAACCATTTTAGTTTCCGTGCTACAGGGTGATTTTGAAAATTTGTCATTTTCGGACACCCCCTGTAACTCAGCTATCGTAAAATATATTTAAAATGTTTCAACTGGTATTTATAGATTTTTTCACGTAGAATTCAGTGGCATACTCAGATTTTTGCTGAGAGTCATAGTTTTTGACATATTGGCATAACCTACTATTTTTTAAATGGGAGACCCTATATATTATTTTTTCATCTTATTCTTCGTGTCGAGAGCTTTTCAAAAACATACCATAAGTCATATTTATTTTCATAAATAACATGAAAAAATGCATTTTTCTTTAAACGGATTTATGGCATAGCAGATCAATCGAAATAAGAGAAGGTGGCTGTGGTAGCCATGGCAACGCCAACAAAAATATGATCAGGCAGCCATTACTGCTGTCATTTTTGGCATTATTGCGTTTAAATTTTTCTTGACGTCTATTATAATTATTGTTTTTAATATGGCTCAGAATCAAAAATTTGAATATTTTGAGAAATATGATATGAACGCGTGTTTTATATTGTCTAATGAAGATGCAGATCAGGCGGCAGAGCTTTATCTGAACAGGTTAGTTCTTTTTTATCTTCCTGCATTTTGACTTTATTGGTTCGCTTTATTTTATCTTAGATATCCCGTTTAGAGAAGACAACCAGAAAAAAGAATTTTTCAAAAAATTAAAAATATTCTTTGCCAATATGGATCTT